>JAGFZM010000118.1:450349-638937 GCA_017657215.1 Limnothrissa miodon | reverse complement strand
GGGGGGGTTGAATTCCCATTAGTGAGCTATTGAGGATGACACCCAGACTTTTGACTTGAGGGGAGGGGGAGACAAGGAAGTGAACCAAGATTTGATTTCAGATAAGCAGGAGGTAAGGAGGAGTAGAGGAGGTTTTTTTTCAGATGGATAGAGCTGGGCGTCATTTGCATAGCAATGAAAATGGATATTGTATTTATGGAAAATATTGCTTATGGAGGTAGGTGATGAATAGAACGTGCCCCAGGACAGGGGAGGCAGGGGAGAGTTGGGATCTGAAAGACTTGAGCTGGATGAACTGAGTGCAGCCAGAGAGATAGGAGTGAAACCAATCATGGGGGGGTGTGAGTAAAACCAATGGAGGAGACTCTATGGAGGAGGATGGTAGTGAGATGGTGTCAAAGGCTGCACTGAGATCAAGAAGGATAAGGATGGAGAGTAAGCCAGAATAAACAGCCATGATGAGGTTGTTAGTGATTTTTATGAGGGCAGTTGAATATTGTTGAACAGGGTGAACAAAGTTTTGGAATTTAATTGATTAAGACACTTATAAATGCTGTATAATATTGAGTTTGGTTGGGGTATGACTAGGCTATGACGGCTATATCAACCACATCACAAAGTGTAGCCTAAGGTAAGCCATTTTATCTACGCCTGAAAATAAATCTGAAACACCCTATATATGAAGCATCCTGATTCTGCAGCTCCCTGTTAAACACCAGCTACAGCTCTAAATCAATTTATGCTGAGTTTGTATAGCCCGTTCCGTGAGGCTGAGTGAGTGATGCTAACGTAGACTGGCCGGCGGTCAGTTATAGGCCTAATAGTAGGCTACATTTAGGCTAGGACTAATGGACCAAACCTTTCAGAGGCTTATACGCAAAATCAATAAACGTAACCCATGGCTTAGACTGAAAACATGTCTAGAATTGCTAATTAAGTTTGATGTGGTGTTGTTATTAAACCATTTCCAAAACAGGATTTTAGGACTAGAACTATTTCGATGCATCTAGAACACTGAACTCATAGAGAAATAGGAGATGCCTACACACCGCTACCACAATGAACAATATCACCTTGTACAATCCATGAACTATCCAGTAATAGCCTAAACTTGAACACAGGCTTTTTTTTCTGGGTGAGTGTGATGGTGCATGAAACAAGTAGGCCTAACACAAGTGTAGATAAATATAGCCTTACGCCAGATTGATGAAGCTTAAAATGTTTCAAGAAAATGATTTGTTTGGTTGAATCACTGAGCCTTGAATTTATCAGACAAGTTGATAGATATCTAAGCTTGCTAGTTTATGAAACCCAAAACACAACACTCTTTGTTCATAAAAAGGTCTACTCAAAACATCTATGACTTTAAACAATTAGGCAGCTGGCCAACATCGAAAGATGAGTCTATCGACCCCCAGCAAACACTGTGTGTGGGAAAAACATTTAAAAAATCCTTTGTAGGCTAAATATATGAAGGATTAGTTTTATTTAACCTATTTAAAATAAATAAACTTGCATTTTGACAGATTGAACTTCTACAAATTAAACAATTTGGCGTAGGCGTAAGCAAGCTACACCCCAGACATCTTAAAAACATTTGCGAATCAAAGGACCTAACTGGTGAGACCAAACAGGCAAGACTGCTACTCCACTGCTTGTTGTGAAAGGGGGCGTGTTGACAGGTAAGGAGTGACACGCTGGAGGAACCAGGAAGGGAGGGAGGTGACAAATCTCACACGTCATGGCAGCTCGCAGTTTGACAGCTGACATGTGGGTGTCATAAATCACAAATCATAAATTTGACAGAAAGTGCATACTATTAGGGTTGGGCGATATTTTTTATCTACCGGTATACCGGTATATATACTTCCAATGATAAGAAAAGGCCTTACACCGGTATAAATAATAATTAAAACGTAAAAGGAGTTGATGATACATTTTGTGTGCGACGCGTCACCGTCTATGCGCGTCCCCGGCGCCTCAGGGGACACACGTGAAACAGTGGTGGCGGAGGAGTTAAGTTTTGTCGTTTTTAATACCAGGCTCTGTTGAATTTAATCATATCGCCATACCGTGATACATACCAGGAAATATCGTGATACATGCTAAGGTCCATATCGCCCAACTCTACATACTATTACTACTTATGTAGCACAGTAATTCCCATCTCCATGTACCAGCTAAAAACAAAAGCACAGAGTTGCAGTCTAACATCTGAAAACATTTACATTCAGAAAATGTCAATAGACTACTACAAAACATTTACATTCAGAAAATGTCAATAGACTACTACAATAAAAAAAAATCCCCAAGAACCTGGCCTATAAAATGTAAAATTCATGGTGTAGTGTAGTGTGAATACTGATGTGCTGTCTGTATGTCTAGAAAGGTCTGATTGTGTTCACCTGTGTGTCAAAGAGAGAAGGAGAGAGACAGAGACAAACGCAGAGACCTGTGACTGAGATGAACTTGGATGATGATGATCGGATTTTTTTTCGAGATTCCGGTTAATTTGTTGCATTAACACTGAGCATCCAATATATATATATATATATATATATTTATATATATTTATGTAAGAGGGCTACCTTGCAGTTTGGTCCTCGATAGGGACCTACACACATCTGTGTAAGGACACACTCTCCATGACCACATTTCACATCAGTTTGTTTTGAACTGTAGCAGCTGTAGAATTTTAAAAAATAGAGAATCGGTTGTTAACGAATTAAAGAAACCAATGTGTCTTAGCTAATTAAGAACTTTTTGCTTAACTAATGATTTTGGTTAATATATAACTAAAGTATTTGATTAATATTGACCAATATGTTTGTTAATTCGCCTAATAAATTCAACTAATAAAATATTAGTAGTGTTAACCAATCTGTTTTTAGAGTGTAGGCTATGACTAAGTTGCCTGATTGATCTGATCGATGAGCCTGGTAAGGCTACTTATCCCCAGATGATTGATTGGTAAACCTGTTTTGGTGGTTTTTGTATGCTTCATAGAAGTGATCAAGATTCTCTATTTTTTTTTATTCTACAGCTGCTACAGTTCAAAACAAACTGCTGTCACACCAGGAAGACCAGTTCTCAGCATAACAATTTTAGAAAATTGTTGCCGTTGGTCTACACACACCTGACAGAACACTATGAGGTGCCATCTAGGCCATATATATCAGGAATAGCTCACACATATCCACTAAAAGCTTACACGAGTACTAGGGATGCACGATTAACCTTTATCGCATCGATATTGAGGTTTAAACTCCCGCAACAACCTAACCTCAGGAGTCTGAGGTTTTTTCCCCGCCTCTGACATTTGAGTGACAAACATATTAGCCAATCAAAATGGTCGAATCTCTCCAGGGATGTGATTCTTCCAGATTTTCCCGGCATAAAAATTTGACCCTTGGTGGGGGGGTTTGGTAGCCTGATTTGATCAGCCGCTTTCACTTTGTTTCACTTCCTGCAAACTAAGCGTCTGAGAACCAGCCATAGGCATTTGTTTTCATGACGGTGGGCGGGATACTTTCTGCTTCAACCAATGGCTACTGCTTGGTCGTGACGTATGTTATTTCAGATTGGGCGCTAGAGTTCAACATCATCGCCTTTAGCCCCCGATCTGTTCGCTGATTTGCCGACACGATTTCTTGTCGGAGAAAACTAAAGCTTATCGTTAGTTCCCTGACTAGTTTGGAGGAAAATGAAATTGACTGGAATAAGCTGTACCAATAATGAAAAAGAAAACCCGCCCAAAATGCATAACGCGAGAGTAACATTTATGTGACCGGTGTCAAGTAATGTAAAATTCAACCGCTTTAGAAGTTGTTGGAATGGATGCAGCGGTCTTGTATCAGCCCTACTCCTCTTTCAAGCAGGCTAGTGTCTTTAGTTCAGGTAGGCCTATGCTAATATTGTTTCCATGTATTTGTTTTTATGTCTATTATCTCATATGTCCAAGATTGAAGTGAGTGAATGTCAGTATTTCCTGAAATTATATGGACCGGGCTTTTATTTACTTAGAATAGGCTACCCAAACCCAGGTCTTATCAATTTTACGCAGGCCTTTATTTATTGCCAGTAGGCAGAATCTGCGTTAGGATACATATGATTTTTTTGTTGTTGCATCAATTACAACGCTATGACTAGTTTGGTGCTCTCTGATTGGAGCTTCACGAGCACATCCTTCAGAAGCGCAGAGCTGCTCTCTGAAGTAGGCCTAAAGAATATGCCTTCTTAGCCTATCAAATGAGCGCCGTTTTCTGCGTCGTTTCTATTGCTTAATGTAATTGATGATGAACCTTTCTGAACTAGGGCTTTGACACCGAACGTCGGTATTTGAATATAATTTGAATATTTAAAAAGCCTAATATTCTGTTATGGTTATTATTTTTTGCTATTGCGTTTGCTTTATTCATTCCGGGGTTTTTTTATTTGTTAATCTCGAGTTCACTAGCAAGGCTATTCTTGGTCAGCTGTGCTTTTGTAGTAAGATCATGCAAACTCTTTCTATTGGAATGTGAACTGCATGGTCGTGTTGCGTGTTGCTGGAAGTGACCCAGGCATATTATTTCCACTGCTATAAAACGCTATTTTTGTTTGGAACTGTAGAAGAGGTATAAAAATAGCTTTTATAGTGGTGGAAATGATATGCCCAGGTCACTTCCAGGCTAACGAGCTTTGGCTCAAAACGGTAAAATATAACTTTCTCAAAACACATCCGAATGACATGATTTTGATGTCAACTCAACGTATGTACTCCCAATCATCCGTAAATTGATCTAAAGTGTATTTTACTCCGGACAAATCCTTTAATCTATTTTTAACTTTGTTTAGTCACTTTTAAGTTTTGTTGCATTTAACAATGAAGCGTTCTTGCACGCACACACACACTTTCCCTTTTTGGGTCAGACTTTGTGAAACTAAAAGTGTGTGTGTGTGTGTGTGTGTGTGTGAGAGAGAGAGAGAGAGAGAGAGAGAGAGAGAGAGAACGTGTCTACCTGTGTGTGTGAAAATACGTAAGTCTGTATTTCCTGAAAGTGCTTTCAGGAAGCAAGAGACTGGACCATCTTCAAATTTTGTGAAAATAAACAGAGTGAAAATGTTCATGTGTACACTATGTAACACATTTACCTGTGTGGGTATGAAGACATATGCGGTGTGTGTGTGTGTGTGTGTGTGTGTGTGTTAACTGCACACCTGTTTGTTTTTGGTGTACTTTTTCATGTCTATGGATGTAGAATATGCAGGTACTGTATACTTGGAGAAGCCCAGTACTGGAAGGGCAGAAAAAAAACTTGTGCTGAACATGACAACCGGTCTCCAAGGGAATAACATCACATGTGACAACTTCTTCACATCATATGCTCTTGGTCAGGAGCTGCTGAAAAGAAAGCTCACCATGGTAGTAGGGACAGTGAGAGTGAGGAAGAACAAGCCTGGGCTTTCCCCTGCACTGGTATGGACCAGAGGAATAGAGGCTCTCTCATCAAAACGTGCTTTTACTGACACTCACACTCTTGTCATATGTACACAAGAAAAACAAAAACGTCATCCTGATGAGCACACTACACAAAGATGGTTCTGTCAGCACCACAGAGGACAGGAAACCCCTTATGATCTAGGACTACAACCAGAACAAAGGAGGTGTTGACTGCCTTGATAAGGTTATGTAAAGTTTCATCCATCATGCATTTTATTTATTTATATTTATGTTAATCATAGCATTTTGTGTGACAAATGCGAGAGCCAATAAACTTTACATTGACTCTTTTTATTATTTGAAAAGACAGAAGGCACAGTGAATCTCAAAATATGTAAAATGTATGATTAAAGGTTTTGAGAAAAACATATTAATAATATATTATTAGCAGTCTTGAGCAAGTGTCCAGCGCCCCTCAGTGGCAGTAATGTATGCAAGTGGTTAGCTTTGTGTAACATGCTGAGAAATAGGATATGAGATGTTCTAAAGCCATTTTAGTGAAATTACCTGTAATCCTCACAGCCTGATCAGAGTTTTATATTTGACTGTAAAGTAATTAAATTCTCTGATATCAAAAAAATATGTCACCTGTGGAATCGGCAGGTTAATAAAAACCCAACCCAATCATTCTAACCAATCCACATTTAACAAACTGACAGCGACGGCACACAAACACAGATTTGGTCCACTAGTGTGCCAGTAATTTAGCTGCGATCCAGTCAGTGAATTGGCTGACCCGTGCATAAACTCCTGGTTTGTTCTGCACTCCACAGCTGTCTCCCCAGCTCACTACACCATACACAAAGTGGGTTCCATTCGTCTCACACACAAGAGGGCCACCAGAGTCACCCTGGTAACAAAAAAACAGGAAGTTTTAACTCAATCAAAATTAAGTTGAAGTAATATCATGTTTTCTCGTGCATTTTCAGGTCAATTGGACCCTGAGAAACATCTCTCTTATACATACACACACACACCTTAGCTGCCAATACTACAATACTTTTTACTCTCTCTTTCCCTAGAATCTGCCATAATTTACAAAGCCTAAACTTCATTGTGAATTATTACATTAATATTAACATCAAATTCATATGTTTTCCCAGCATTCCCTGCCCTCATGAAGGATTTTCTTGGATTTTGCAACTCAAATGTTAGCAGGTATGACACACATGCACACATACACATGTGCACCCACACAAACACACACACACACACACACCTGGCATGAGTCCACCCCACCCTGCATGTTTCCTGCACAGATCATGCTGTCATCCAGTCTTGAACCATAGACTGTAGGAGCTGTGCAGCGTTCTTTGGAGATTAGGCGCACCTTGGCTGATAGCAGATGGGTGCTGATATAATCTGTTCAAACAAAAGATACAAAAGAGACATTATAGAATTGGCATGTGCACATGAATTTGGTCGTATTAAAGTTGAACCAAGAAAGTTTTGCAATATTATAATGTAAGAGTCTGTGACTGCCAAGATTGATCAGGTCATGAAAGTCGTATTTGGAAGCTCCAAAAGGAAATCCAAGCATCTGACTTTGACTCTGTTTGACTAAAGAAAGAGGCTTCGTTGCATTAATAGATAGAGAGATAGATAGATACTTTATTGATCCCCAAGGGGAAATTCAAATAGTTAATAGTAATAGTAATAATTGGGTAAGGAGAGTAATACATGTTATTAGTAATAAATGTTAATGTTAATAGTAATAATTGGTTAAGGAGAGTAATAAATGTTAATAAATGTTAATGTTAATAGTAATGACTGGTTAAAGAGAGTTCCCTTGCCTTTCTCTGTGGCCCCCCATCCTGATATGGAGCATTCAGTGGTGTCTGGAAGTGGCCTGCTGGGCAGACAGGCCGTCTTCACATACCTGCTCTCTCTGGCACACTGTCCATTTGAACCCTTCAGCTTCAGAAGAGCTGGAACAACAACAACGTCAACTACAAATCAGGCAGACTTGACAGAGAATTGCTAAAAGTCACAGTGACAGGAACTCATTCTAACAATAAATATGAACACATTCAAGTACTCAGTTTTATTTTTTAAAAATGATCCTGTTAATTTGAACATACATGAGTCTTGTTGACCGATACTGCCACAATGGCATAATTCCAGCAAGATTTCTGTTTTCTTAAGTTATGTTGCCACTGAAAAGATAAAGCTTTTTGAGCGCATTTTTATCACGCTTGGCAGTATATCGTCTTGCTCGAATTATACCTGAAGTGCCTGGTATTTGCAGAAGGGTAAGGAAGCCGAGTTGTATTGTATGCTAACTAATGCACAGACAGGTAATGTACAGGATAGGGCAGCTTGGCCTCAGTGGATAGGAGGGGGGAGTGAGTTTTACAACAGTATTGGAATCTTGTCACATTCTATGGCTTCTTTGTGCATTTACATACTGTGATTGCAGTGTTATAATAGCGCTCTAATGTTAAATATACGTAAACTGTAAACTGTCTCCTTAATGAGCCTTACAAAATCACATTTATTTCCTATAGGTTATCAGTCAACATTACACATTAATGTAAAATAAAATTGGTTTGCAACCATATCCACCTGCATTTATAAAAACAATGCATTAGTGTTGGTTATTAAAAAATCATAACACATTCTTAACTTCTCAAGCAGTTCTAGGCAAGAATACCAACTGTTTACTGTGACTCTGTCTTCACAATTAATCATCCTTTTCCCTCTTATAGTGTTACTCACCTACATCATTATGAAGGGCATCGGGGGACTCCCTGTAATTCTCATGGACGATTGCCTTCTGCACAGGAATGATCTGCTCTGAATCCTCAGTCTTGTCCAGGCTGATGCCACCCAGCTCCACTTGCATCTCATTCATCTTGTTACTGGAATGAGAAGAGATACACAAGTTGCATGCCGCCCTTATCCTAACTTAAAGACTTCTCATGGACACTCCTTAGGTGCATACAGTTTGGCAAAACCACTGGCGGTCAGGCCTGCTGAGCATATACCGTAGCTAAAGGGTTGCACATACATGCAGTGTGCAGCTGTGAGGACCCAACAGGACTCGATGAGAATGCCTCCGCAGTCATGACGGTAGGGATCACTGGATCCCCTGGGTCGAACTTGCAGCGATGCCTGCCATGGGTGGGCCGCTGGCATAGCCTTCTTGCCCCCAAAGATCCGGGCAGTGGCACGGCCAGGCTCGGGCTTCCCACACTGGGTAAAACCCCCACTAGTGGGAGTATTGGTGGTGGGGGGCTCAGTGGTCTCATACATGACAGGAACAGTGGGAGAGACTGTCAGGTGAGATAGAGAAGAGAAAGATGGTTAGAGTGAGTGACAGAGAGAGAGAGATTGAGAGTGAGAGAGAGAGAGAATAATTTTACACCACAGAATGTAATGAAAGATTACATTTTGTCATTTTTCTATTACAAAATAATTACCCTTTGCTTTTAAGCTCTATTACAATGTAAAATAAATAGGCCTGCAGAACACTGAGTTCATGGCCTCTTGTATGTTTTCAAAGCTTGTGACAAAGGTCAGACTTTTGCTCCGCTCAGCTCATTGATTTCTGAATATCCTCCTGTAAACAGTATTCAAATCATTAAGTGAAAAAAGAAAATGTTTGTAGCATATTTAAACAGTCAGGCTTACGTGCACTGTGAGACAATTATTGCCTTAGTCTAACAGGGTTTAGAAACAAGCAACTTTATAAGGTAGCAATAAAAACAGCAGAAAGAAGGTGTGGCTGAACTAAGTTTAGTCATTTGGTTGTTGACTAATAAAACATTCAGTGCTATGAATTTGGACTAACATACTCCCTTTGATGCAGAGCATCGTATTATTGGTTTAGAGTATGTGCAACCTGCAAATAAGTATAAAATTCTGGATTCCTCTGACATTTAAACTGAAAAGGATATAAGTTGAAGTTAGCTGTATATGTGAATTTTGCGAAGAGGGATTTACAGCTACCAACCTAGCTACCATAGTGTACTTAAATCGAGATAACTGGCCAATAAATTGCTTCCACTTCAGTGCATGTAAAAGTACATTATAAAAGACTTTGATTGACTACTACTGTAAGGGGTGCATATGAAAGCACTAAGTACGTGAACACCATACTGTGTACCATTGTCTGGTCCTGAACATTTCTTCACATCGCAGAAGGCCCAGTCCAACTTGTTTTTTTTGCTTCTAATGAAACACCAAGGAGAATTCTCTCCATCGGGATTTCTGTCAGGACAGACACATTAACTGTGTGTTAAAGAGGCACTCAGTAAGTTTATGCGACCATTTTTGTGGTCATAAAATTGCTTAGAAACCGTTTTTTCTGTTAGACTGGTCTGTTGTGTTGCAAACGGCGATTGAGCGCACCGCTGTACAGCCCTGTATAGTGAATACGGAACTTGCAACTTCTGAGGGAGTGTACACTACAGCAATATAGCTAACTGTAAAGAGCCCCCCCTACAGGTTTGTGGCGTTTAATGCAGGGTTAAAAAACAGACTTACTGAGTGCCTCTTTAAAGGAATACTGTATCAGGCAAGCATGCAATTTTGTTGTTTGTTACCAGAGCTCCAAAACAGCAACAGTGTTTTGTACATTCGCAACAATCCATGAGGGTTTGGTTGCAGATCAAATATTAGGATCCATTGATGATCATTGTCTTAGAATTATTTTGATGCAATGAAACAGATGCAATTTCTGTTTCATTTAGTTTCAGTTTGGTAAACTTGTTGGGCCTGTTTAAAGGGATGCAAGTGTACTGTGGAATACTGAAAGGACTGTCCAAGAGAGCCTTCATTCGACCATCAAAGATTTTTACACACACACACACACACACACACACACACACACACACACAAATCTGACAGCAGACCTGCAGTAGTTGTGGGGTCCAAGTCCATCATAGGTGTTAGCAAAATCTTCCCCAATCTCTGGTATAAGGTGAGAGTTCCATGGCAGACAGCGGACTCCATCTACAGTCTCACTGACATAGCCTCGGTATGACTCCCCGTCCCCAACAAAGCAGTCATTAGGCCCTGGACATATTTCAAGAAGGTATCACATTCCTTTAGCTGATTTAATTAGCCTACTGGTTCTTGCTCAGAACTTTTAAGATCTGTTATGATTAAAATGTCAATCAAGTTTAATATTACCAATTTGGCAGAACTTTCCACTGTAGCCCGAAGGGCAGATGCACTCAAACTTGTTTCGGGACCGCCCCCTTTTGCAGGTTGCCCCATTCATGCAGGGGTTTGGCCTACAGGAAGCAGCTGGGGAAAAAAATCAAGACACAGTTCTCACAATCAATTTGCATTTAAACAACTCTATAATATGGTGAATTCAGTGAGAATTAGTTCCATTCATTACTGTCAGGTGTACCTGTTTCATTATGTTTCCAAATATTTTGCATACATGTGAAGAAAGTAATTTAGACAAATATATTGGATGCTCAGGACAGAGAACATGGCTACTAAATTGAATTTATGTAGAGGGCTACCTTTCCTGCAGTTTGGTCCTCGATAGGGGGGATCACATTTGCACTCAAAGAAGGGAGCGTTCTGTGTAAGGACACACTCTCCACGACCACATTTAGCTTTTTTACAGGGATCCTCATCTGCATTACAAATGTCAGACATGTAACTATATAGAAAATAGATCTAACTATTATAAAACTTACTCTTGGATATATGATAAAATATAAGATAAAAAACAAAAGCATGGATGGATGATGGAAAATGTATTATCAATCAGTTCTAGCATTGTTTGTGTAAGGTAAAAGGTTATTGTTAGACCTTACATATTTGGCAGTTTTTGCCTTTGTACAGTCTTTGGCAGGAGCACTTGTATCCACCGTCAGCCAAATTCTCGCAAACACCATTGTAGAGACAAGGATTTGAGTCACATGCATCTGACGAAGACAGAAAATATCATTTTAAACACACATTTCTGGGAAGCATGCTGAGAACTGGTCTTCCTGGTGTGACAGCAGTTTGTTCTGAACTGTAGCAGCTGTAGAATTGAAAAAATAGAGAATCTTGATCACTTCTATTAACCATACACAAACCACCAAAACAGGTTTACCAATCAATCATCTGGGGATAAGTAGCCTTACCCGGCTCATCGATCAGATCAATCAGCCAACTTAAGTCATAGTCACTAGTTGCCGAGGGCTCCTCAGTGTAGTCATAATAGGCGGCATAGTCATCTGTTAGTGAACGGACATGAACAAGCATATTAGGCACAATTAAAATGACAAATAAAAGAATGATGTAGGACATTTATTTGAATCATTGAATCGTAACTTTCACATGTAACTGATTCTTGCAAAACCAATTGTGAGGGTCTTAAAAGCCAATACCTTCGTAATCCCCATCTCCTTGTACCAGCTAAAAACAAAAAAGCACAGAATTTAAAAGAAATTTGTATCAGCATACATTCATTAGATTTCAAGACTACTACAATAAAAAAACACATCAACACAAGCTTATCTACATAATAACATAAAACAAACAAACAAAAAAAACACCATAGCGAAATAGTTTACTATTGTCCTTTGTGATTTTAAATTTGAATCCAACATCACACATTGCCCAAGCTGTTCCACACAATGCCAAGGTAAAATGTAAAATTCATAGTGTAGTGTAGTGTGAATACTGATGTACTATATGTACGTCTATGAGGGTCTGATTGTGTTCACCTGTGTGTCAAAGAGAGGAGAGTGACAGAGACCTGTGACTGAGATGAACTTGGATGATGATGATGTTCGCAATTTGTTTTGAGATTCAGGTTATTTAACTGCATAAACACTCACCCCTCTCCCCACCTGAGACAGAGTTACCAGGGCCAGCCCAAGCAGCAGCAGTGCAGAAGCCATGGCAGCCGCTTTGACAAACAGGAACAGAGACTGCAGCTCCTCAACAAACTGCTATCTCTGCAGTCCCTTTGATGTGACTCTCAACCCTAAGCAAAGCACCCACCCCACCGCCCTATCCCCACCCAAAGCACCCACTCAACCTACATTTCTGCACTCTGATGGGTCACTGGACTTTAGAAAAGCAAACGTTGCTGAGAATTGATCTGGATCCTTTCAACTTTCCTTTTGGATATCCTAAATGTTTAGCACTATGCTCCTTTTACTTCTTTAAGTTACTCATCACTCATTTATTTACTGTATATAAGATGACGTCAGTGATGCAGTACATTGAAATCTTTGTTCAGTGAAGTAGTGTAGGTTCGTTTAAATGTTTCCTTCACAATTACTTTTTGTAGTGACCCACATCAAAAGCAAGAAGGTATGACTAACAGATTGATTACCACTGGCTGTCTGTGCTTACTCCTACTTGGCCTCTTAAGGGAAAATCCCGCAGTAAAACAGGGCTATGATTAGATGAGGGTTAATTAATTTTGGTGGTGGAACAACTATGTCAATGTTGATATTTTTTTTTAGAAAGTTCCTGATTTAGACAAAATGCTACTGTACTTTTTAAAGCACTGCAAAACAACATTGCAGTGTAGAGAGACTCTACAGTCAAACACTCCCAAACTCTGCAGGTGTACAGAAATATTATGTAGGAGACGGTTTAGCCCTAGGAGGCATTTCATACTGGAATTTTTTCTTTAAGTCACCGTTGACATAGGCTATTCAAAAGAGTTGAAGTAGGCCTAACTGATTTTTCTGTTAATCTCTTCACGGTACTTTGTAGTGAGATTGCAAAGAAATCTATTGAAATACAGTAGTACACAGTGGAACTAAATTTTCTCAATTTGCAGGGTCAGCAAAAAACAGCAGGTTTAATGTCATTGTTGTTTTTTATAGGGAGATAAAAAATAAATGTAAAATTTTAAATAGTCTTTAGAGGCAGTGTTTTTTTTCGGCAAATTAGTGTTGTTGAGGGCCAATATAGCTCATTTTCATATTCACCATGTGATTGTTGTATTTCCACATGCAATATATAACACTGCTATGTCTCTTTTGATGTTGCACTGCACAGGCTTTGAATGAAGGTCCAAGCAAACACGAGGACCACATCACTGAAATCAATAACCACATTTAAGACATGATTATGAACAAGTAATGTTTGGGCTGCCACACACAGAGAGAAAAAGTGAAATTCCTTCCTAATACATTTTCAACTTTATTACAAATAAAAATTACTTCACATCACAATATATCTGCAAATCACAAGATTCATTTTCATTTATTCATACATAAAATTATAATTAAAGATTATCATTCATAAAGATGTCATGCAACAGTAGATGCATGAATGAAGATATGCTTGTGAAACCTAATCTGCAACAAAGCCTGGGAAAGAAATGGCACCTCCTTCTTATATCTTCGGCTTGTTAGTTAACAATAACAGCATCACAATCAAGACCAAGACTTTAAGATGAGGACAGTGAACACACAGACACACACACACAAATACATACAGTACATGCATTTTGTCGGCTTGTATACAGAAAAATATTCACTTCCTCTTTTAGTCACAAACCTTTCAGCATCCCTGATCGATACAGACACATTTTCAGGCATGTCGCATTTTGGTGTTAATCCAGTCAACAAATTTTGTGACGCGGGCATAAACTCCAGGTTTGTTCTTCACACCGCAGGCGTCTCCCCAGCTCACCACACCATACACATAGTGGACCCCCTCCTTCTGGCACACCAGAGGACCCCCTGAGTCACCCTATTCAAAAGAAGCATACAATCACAAACATCAATGGCAGAACAGGCCAGTCGGTCTACACCTGTGTTTATGGTATGTAACATACAGTTTTCTTTTCTTGTAATCCCTGGTTTCCTAAAAAGTCCTTTGTCATTCCAAACTTTGAACTTGGTTGACCTGAATAGATCAGGCTACCTGATGAATCTCTCTCACACTCTCAACACAAACCTGACAGGTGTCCACTGTCCCCTGCATTCTTCCTGCGCAGACCATGCTGTCATCCAGCCTGTTACCATAGACATGAGGAGCTGTGCAACGCTGCTGTGAAATCAGACGCACCTTGGCTGCCAAAAGCCTCGTACTATAATACTCTGGTGGCAAAAAAGGGCACATTTTTATACTTTTATCTGGATATGAACACATACCGGTTGTTTACATTTGCTTTACCCAGCCCTACTAAATACCTCCTGTTCTGGAGCACTGAAATGTGTGCTTTCATTTTTTCTTTTGCAGTCTCTTTAAATGTTTTTTGTTGTTTCGAATCTAGTTGCGATTTTTAAACTGATACCTGTCTCTGTCTCGCCCCATCCTGATATTTGGCACTCAGAGGAGTCTGGCAGAGGTCCATTGGGCAGACAGGCTGTCCTCACATACCTGGTCTCTCTGGCACACTGGCCCTTTGAACCCTTCAGTTTCAGCAAAGCTGTGGTTCAACCAAGAGCAAAAACAAATGGACAAAGAACAATCAATCCCCCTCAGGCATCTTCAGACATGTTCCAGCTTTAGTGGCTTTTGATGTGAACACACAGACTGCCCACTCTCTTGCCAACTCACCAATGTCACTGAAGAGTGCTGTTTTAGTTTCCTTGTAGTTCTCATGGACTATGAAGTCCTCTACAGGAATTATCTGCTCTGAGTCCTCCTTCTTCTCAATATTGATACCACCTACCTCCACTTGCATGTCCATCATTCTGTTACTGGGAGGAGAATTACAGACTAGGCTTAAGTTGAAAATCTGACTTCAGCCAACTGAAACCAATATCATATTTTTGCTAGGGGGGAAAATGACCACACCAAATGATTTTTGATTAACAAAGACTGAACACTCACATGCAGTGAGCTGCTGTGAGAACCCAGCAGGAGTCGATGAGGATTCCACCGCACATATGGCCGAACTCATCATTGGAGCGCTTGCGTCTGACCTGCAGTGAGACTTGCCAGGGGTGGGTCGCAGGCATGACCTTTTGGCCCCCGAAGATCCTAGGGGTAAGGAGGCCAGGCTGGGGCTTGCCACACTGGGCAAATTCTTGTGTCGTGGGAGCCTGGGTATTAGGAAGGTTGCTGGTGTCAGGAGTGACCGGTACTATAGGTACAGCTTAGTAGGGTAGTCAGAGGGGGAAAAAGAGAGCAAGTAAAAGAGAGCACATATAATTATTATATGTTTATTGAACAATAAATGCTATATCTAGTTTGGAAAACTTTATGTCTTTTATGTGAGTATATAATATATAGATAATGTACTTGTGCCTGCAGAGCACTTTGTCACATTGCAGAAGCCCCAATCTACACTCTTCCTTTTCTTATAGAAACACCAGGGGGGAATCCTCTCCATCAGGATTTCTGTCAGGCAATCAGGATAGCCACCTCATTCATTTCTTGTACAGTAAACACTTTATATTGCATTGGCACATGGCCCATATCAGACAAAGTTTTCATCCTTAAGTTTACTTCATGCATGGTTGGCAGCTATGATGGATAAACAAAAAAATGGAATGATGGAATTTGCTGAGAACCAGGAGGAACAGCAGGCTGGGTTTGTTTATGACCAACCAAATATTTCTTGGGCTACATATTTCTTAGCTTTCCACATATGCACATATACTGTAACAGGCTAAATGTCCAACATGGACTTCTCTGTGATAGCCTGGAAATGCATTGCCTTCTGATTGCAATGTAAATTACTTGTTTACCTACTTGAGAAAAATCGGTTTTCCTCAAATTTGCACCAAATAAATGGAACAAATGAACCAACGTATTAAAAACAGACCAACTATGTACTCATCAGACCTGCAGTAACGGTGGGATCCAATACCAAGTTCAGGATCCAAATCGGCTCTCACACGATGAGAATTCCAAGGCAGGCAGTCATGACCTTCATCAGTTTTACTCACAAAGCCCCGGTATGATTCTCCATCACCCTCAAAGCAGTCATCTGGGTCTAGACACATTTCAGATGAGTGACGCAGAAGATGAAGCCATACCTATAGATACTATAGATAGATAATAAATCACTAATGCAAAAGGAAAGGAGATTTGAATGCATTGTGAGATACTCTACCAACTTGGCAGAACTTTCCGCTGTAGCCAGCAGGGCAGAGACAGGTAAACTTCGATCTGGTTCGTCCTTTCTTGCAACTTCCTCCATTTAGGCAGGGGTTAGGTCTGCAGGAGGCAGCTGTATAAGGGATCAAAATACAATTTAAACAAAAGTATTATAATTCTGTCCTCTTGTCAAATCTCCCTAGTTTATAATCAAATAGATATTAGGGTAAGTGATATGAATGCTGTTTTTGTTAACCTTTTCTGCAGTTTGGGGGTCGAAAAGGAGCTCTGCATTTACACTCATAGTATGGTGCCGCCTTTATAAGCACACATTCACCTTGACCACAGTTGGCCTTCTTGCAAGGATTTGTATCTGTGTTTAAATCAAAAACAGTCAAACATTTACCACTGAATATTAATGTAATATACAGTGCAGTATTCGTAGATTATGACAGAGAGACATTACATTTTCACAGTGGCTAGGATTTGTGCTAATATACAAATCAAGTCATACGTATTTCGCAGTATTTGCCAGTATATGGTGGTACACAAGAGCATTTGATTCCACCACTGGGCTTTACTTCACAGGTACCCTCATTCTCACAGGGATTGGGTTCACAATCATCTACAATCAGAGAAAACATAAGCAGACATACAGTATTCACAGACACAACCAAGCACTCAGGAAGTCAACATGATATCATGTCTCTTTAAAATGACAGAAGCCTCACTTTTATCATCAGTTAGCAGGTCTGACAGCCAGCTCAAGTCATAGTCGGTTTCCGCTGTCAGCTCTTTAGGGTAATCATAGTAGGCATATTCTTCCACAGCTGTAAGTACAGCAGAGCATCAATACAACTCTGGCATGAGGCAATTTAATGTAAATATAGATGTCTGTCCTATATGGATATTGATACTAATAAGTATAATTAGTATTGATACTAATTAGTTAATTAGTGTACTAAGTGTGCTAGTGCAAAGTGTACTACTACTAAGTTAATTTAGTTACTGAATGGTGAATTGCAATTTACAGGAGGTTTGTTGTCTTCTGTACATTTGCTATACAACAAATGAAACTCACTACACAATTTTCAACACTATGCTTCTGGTAAACCTGTAACTCAGTTGTACACTGCTGCACTGACTTCCCAGTTGTTGTTCCATGTTCCATTAATTACAAAAGAAACTTTAGAGCCTATATATTTTTAGGGTTAAGACACTCTTTGCTATCCATCAACGCATACTGTACCAAGTATCTGCTATGAAAACAAAACATGAGAATAGTTTAGTTTCTGCTATCCACTTTTCAGTACAACATTCTGCATGTTTTCAGGTTTGGTTTGGTCTGTATCATGCAGTCTCCAAAATAACATTTTGTCAGTACATTCATTTAAAAAAAAAAAAAATTAGTGTAGCCCACCATCTGCACCAGCGACATCAATGAAGCTCTGATGACCAAGAGAGAGAGAAACAGAAAAGTCTTATCAAGATTATCAATATCATTTTAACAGTGCCATATGGAAACATGTTTAAATGAAGCCAGACCAAATAGCACATTTGATTTGAGGCACATTGTCACTGCACAAGCTCTTACACGCACAGTGACAATTCGACTTTTTGATCAAAATGCCAGCCTATGTCTAATGAGTTTAAACAGTTTGTCTAGATTTCTCATGCATTTATTAGCACCATTATATCCCAATAACCGTCATAACTGGAATATTTCGGCAAAGATCGTTTGGAACACAAGATAAAGCATTTTAGGCTCATCAACTGTCTCTGACTTCAGTTAACACATTACTGTACTACCTCTCATTAGGTGGCATCCTCTATGAAGATTTAATGTTCAAGTTACTTTGCATGCTCATCAAATAAGGGTTAAAATATTTTTTACATTTTTCATGTCTTAAAGTGTTTTTTTGTCCCTACTGCTTTTTTTTTGGTCCATTATTTTTATAGGCCTATATTAACAGGGTATCCTAGGAAATCACTTTGCCTTTTGCTCCAAGTCTGCACCCGACCTGAATTTCTAAAAGCACCACCCCTTTAAATTAAAACCCCAGCCTTACACAAGAATGCACAATACCAAATGCTAGTGCCAAAATAGTCCAAGTGTTTTGTATATATGGAAGTGTTCTGTATACATACCCCTCCTGTAGACTGACATAGTTTGGACAGCGCCAGCACAAGCAGTGGCACTGCAAGATTCATGGCTGCTAAGGATGACAGTTTCACAGTTGACCATTAATTACACAGAACAGACCTTTCGTGTGTCTCACTCTCACAGAAACAAGCACACATTTGGACATGGGAATTGAACCTCATGATAATAAAACACAAGGCTTTCCAAAGTCACTGGACTTTAGAAAGGTAAACTCACCATACACAAAAGTCAGCCTGTTTCCCGTTTTTTAGATATTTGCAGAAAACCAAACAGAAGTGGCTTTTTTTTTTTTTTACTGAAACCAGTCTATTCAATAGGGTTTAACCTCTTAAGGCACACCCCTATTTTTCCTTTTTTTCAAAACAACGGCATACCCAAATTGAAAGCTTGACAGTTCCTACATAGTTTTAGACTCAGGGATGTGCCTCATACCATTGAAAAGGTGACACCCTAAAGTTTTTTCTAGAGGAATATGTATGTTTCTGTGACATATGGACACAGAGTTATAGAGGTTGGAACTAAGTTTTTTTTTCCCGCTCATTTCAAATGTCTATGAACTAACTAAGATATGAAGGTACCATCCATATGATACCCCCAAATAAAAAAATCGAAGTCCTAACTCCATCTCTCAACCTGTTACACAAAAAAATTGAAGTAAAAAGACCAAAAATATGATTTTTGAATATACATTTTTGAAAAATATGTTTATGCGTTTTGATTGGGACCCCTATGTAAATTCCCATAGAGACTTTTTGCAAACAAGAGGGCCTACTGACATTCAAAAGTTTATAACTTGAAAACCCCTTTACCTAGAAACATAAAATTGGTTTCAAATGAAAGCCAAGACCCTGGGCTTTCATGTCAGTTTGCTTGATTTGAAGTTACTCCTTCTGGCATTGAATGACACAAGCATAACCATAAAAAAAACAAAAAAGCGACTCAATAGCATGACTAGAAAATGTTACAATCGCATGCAAAGTCAAGTATTACTAGAATGCATTTTCAGCTGCAGTATTAGTGTGCTTTCCCCAGTGCAATGTGATGCAGATGAAAAGAATCAATTGCACCAGAGCAATTAAAACAAAAATTTAAATAAAGGCAAACAATAAACATAGTTTTTCTTTTTTTACTTAAAAAAAATCAAATTTTTGCCTGCACTCAATTATCCTCCATGCTTGGCCTCCTTTTGTTCATGTCCATCTATTCCAGATTACTGTTCCAAACTCCTCTGTTCTTTTCTTTGTTCCAATATTTTGAGACACACACATTTTTTTACTTGCTCATTATCTAGGAGAGAGAAAACACAATTAAGTATTTTTTTCTGACAGAGTGCTGAGAGTGCTGACATGACCTAACATCTCTGTAACATATTCAGTGTAGCCCTACAGATACACCTATATTAATATCAAAATGTATTTTATGTGAAGACTGCATAATATTTTCTTATGAACAAAATAGACTCACTTAGTCTTTTTAAACAGCAACCAGCATGCAACGTTTAAGAACAAAAATGCCAATCAGTTTCCAAGGCATTTTGGTTTACACCATACTGTATGGGTTTACAAGCTCGCTTAAACAAGGACAAGGCCGTTATTGATAAGTAATAATTCATCTGAGTTAAGACATAAAACAGGGGTCATCGACCTTTTTCAGCTCAAGGACCCCTTGGCTGTGAGAGAGACTGAACACGGACCCCCACACCTGGCCCACCTCAAATCCTGCCGTCATTTGGACCGAGTCATGGACGCACGCACGCACGCACACACACGAACGCACACGTTGCGTTATTATTAACAGGGGGGTGACTACTGCTTTATAGGACAACTCGTTTCTGATATTTCTTTACATAGTGTTGCATAAATTCGCCCTATAATAGAATTAATGTCACAAGGGTTAACTGGATATTCAGCTAAATTCGGGCAAGGCTTCGTTAGCTCAAACTGATACAAACAGAAAGCCTCTTCCTCTTGTGTAAATATAACTTTGTCTTACAGAAGGAAACACAAACACATGAGATTAACGTTATCGTTTTATTGATGGTATGAAATCGCGGAGAACGTGGATGAATGAATTCGCGCAGAACGCCTTGACGCGCAAAGACCGCAGACTCACATAAAAATAAATAAATAAATAAAAGCAAAACATCACACAGAACAAATAATCTACAAAGTTCAGGGTCCATCAGTCCCGGCTTCGTATTCAGCAAACTCGTTCTTGAATTCCGGGAGATAAATTACGTTTGTTTATTGTCGGGACCATAGACTGTAGAGTTTGCTGAATACGAAGCTATTTAACTAAAACGCACGGGGGGAAAGTGTTCTTTAATCGCGATGATCAAACTCAAATAAAAACGATAGCGCACGGCAATCGTTAGAAAAAACGATCACAATTTTATTATAGGGACGAAGAATGAAAGATAACTGAACATGTAAGATACCAGGTCATAGTTAGAGCACTGAGTGGAACAGAGCTCAATCTAGTCTAGGACTGATGGAATTTGCGAGGCATCAGGCGTGTTTTGGAGTTAAAAAGCGATCCATCGTTCAAAATGTTACACAGGGATCACATGATCAAATGCCTGATTCATGTAGCCTACAATGTGTTATTTAAAAACGAATATGAAGCGATTTACTTTTGAACATTATGTTAACTATGAGAAATTTTATTTTTGGAAGAGAAAAAAAATGCTTCAGACGAAATATTTTCCCGGTTGAAGACCCCTGAATAAAACATCAAAAAGGAACTTGCTAGATTATTCATATACACTGCAGTCATGTTAAAAATGTCCACTAGGGGGCGCTGGCCTACCTGCAAACAATAGAAATAATACAGGGCAACACATTTTGACTAGTACAGTGATACTTGAGTACAGTTAGCTACAGATCTAAATGAAATAGGCCTAGGCTACTGTAAAGCAGAGGATTTTTACTTACTTATCGCCTGGCAATGCTGCTAGGGTAGGCAACCCATAAAAATAAAAGTGAGATAAAGGTGAAAATCATTTTTAGGTCATTGACAACCTAGCCCAGTCTACCCTGAGCATTTTCAAGATAAAATTGTAGCCCACGTCTTTTAGGAACCAATTCATAAATTCGACAACAGGGCTAGATGATGTTTGCGAACGTTATCGGCACGTTCTTACTTTGTGCAAGGTAAAATGAGCCGATTTTAGGGTTTGAGCCAAAAGAAAAATAATTTGGGCCATTTTACCAATGCCTGTTTTTTTTTTTTTTTACTGTATATGGGCAGTACACCAGCCTATCCCTAAAGGACATATATTTTTATGGTAACTTTAGGCTATGCTCTTACCCTTCACACTCCGTTTACTATTACTCAATGCAAAGCTCGTTCCTGAACCAGGGCACCTGTCCATCTTCAGTTTATTGTTGATTTCATGGTCCTTCTCAAATGGAATTTCTGTTTCCTCCGGGTCCCACTCTATCACGTCGAACCCACATCCAGTTTGCTCTATTCCACACAATAGATCCAGTCACTCGTCTTGGCCTTAACTGACGCCTTGGTTCCATCTCATTGCCACAGTCCTTCACGTCTCCCGCTCCCTCTAAACCGTATTCTGTCGCCTCATATACAATGTAATATAGGCCTACAGCAGCCTAAATAATGGAGAATATTCATTTTACACCCGAGGCTACCTCATGCCTTTCACTAGAGTGAGATATTGCCTTGACGACAGAAAAACATACAATGCAAAGTACATTCTATTCCAGCATACAGAATAGATTCTAGCTACAAATGCAAAGATTCTAATCTAGAGCATAGAGCTATCCAATGTTGGACAGGAGCGATCACTACAAGTAGCCTAGCTGTAGTGAATATTCTGAATCTGATAGCTTTTCAGTAGTTTAGCTTTTTTATTGACCATGTAGTGTGGTAGCTTTCCTTAATGCTGCATTTTCAGAGCATCAGCTCACAGCAGCAAATCTTCTATCTACAGTAGGCCTAGGCCATAGGCTACATGGATGATCAGTTCCTTGATGCATTTGTCAGTGGTGCCATAATAAAAAAAATAAAAATCCACAACTGGTGTGTATGTGTGTGTGTGTATATATATATATTCACTGCCTACCTACATGCTCAGCCGATAGATTAGATGTGAAGATAGGATGAGTCAGAAGTCGAAGGAGCCAGCTCTTGCCTCCTTTGGGAGATGAGCCATTAGAGCGCTCTAGAGAGCTCTGAAAAGAGCCGAACTTCCCATCACTATTTAAAAGATTGATTAGAACCGTGTCTGGTTGAATAAACTAGAATTGCGCTGATTGCCTTCTCTCTGACCATCATAAAACCCAAAACATAAATATCACAATCTAGCTTATTAGGCCTACAGTTTACTAGGAATCTAGATTACAGTTTACTGCAAGCTAACAAGATAAACTGTTCATACTGACTTAAGTGCACACTTTATATCATTTTTATACAATTATTATTTTATCATCATTCACACTTCTCACACTTGGACAAATCTCGTCCAAGACAACACCGTTTTTAGCTTAGCTTTTTAGCTCAATAGTAAAAGCTGCCACTAGAGGGAGCTCTAGGACAGTTTACAAACTGTATTTATTTATAAAAGGCAGAACAATACTATTTGCATCATTAATTCTTCTGAGCAAGTCATCCATGTCCAAATAAAATTGGTAATATGCAATATTACTGAATCGAAATGTAATCAAATTGAATCGTGAATCAAATCGAAAATTGAATCGAATCGGACCCTTGTGAAGTAAAATCTAATCTAATTAATTTGGGAAATCTGAATCCATACCCAGCTCTAGTTACGAGGTCATCACCCTGTCACCCTTTTCCCAGTATCGGCTTTGTTCTTTTGCTTAACTGCTCCAGACTCGTATTTACGCTTCAAGGACAAACTGACAGACAGGAGTTTCATTTGTTCTTGCAACTCAGATTGCGATTCTGCCTTCCCGCACCTGTGCCACCTGCTGCCACCGACAAGGTGTAAGAATTTATGAGATCTAGACACTCCCCCGCTGGCCCACATGATTTAAACATGCGAGGGGAGGGGCGGGCCGGGGGCCTGGCCGCCATCGGTTAATTCCACACACTAGGTAGGAAGAGAGGTTTACCTTGATCCACATCGATACAGTGTTTAAGTTATTTTACAGTCACAAATGAAGTCAGGATAGCTTTTGAGTTTTTTTTTTTTATTTATTTGTTCCAAGCTGAAGACCTGAGACCTCTTTCTCACTCAAACATTCCCACAGGGACAATCAACCAGATTGTATTTAAAAATGTGTATATTCAAAATAGAAAAATACTGAATGTCCACTACTTAATCTTTACTCCAGCTACCTGCTTATGTAAGGCAACTGAGATTCCAGCTGGGATGTGAAAGTGGTGCCAGCAGCTGAAGCAACTTCGGGTAGAATGTGAAAGGGCTCCGTCTTCACTTGAGAGTGTGAGATTGTCTAAGAGCAAGGTCAGAGGGAGGCCAGTTGCGGTGAACATAGCTACTCTCCCCACATCAAACGCAATCTAAAGACTATTCTTTTCACACACACACACACACACACACACACACTCTCTCTCTCTCTCTCTCTCTCTCTCACACACACACACAAACACACACACACGTAAAAACAAAAGTTTTGACATCCATTTCATCCTCCCGCACAGTTATTAGGCCTCCTAAGTACTAAGTCTGGCTTCAAAGTTCATTGTCATTCTCTGGAGGCCAGCAATGACAGCAAAGTTTCAAGTGTGCAACCAAGACAGTTCAGAAGGTGTAGTACTCAGTTTGTTCGGTAGATAATGGGTAGCGTCCAAAACACTCCTCAAATGCCTAGGGCTCGAGTCCACATAGGCTTTCACTACTTCACCCAGCATAGTGGGATAACAGAGGGATAGATGGATAGAGATAGTGGGAGTAAGAGAGAATAAAAGAGATGAAAGTATAAGACAAAGATCAAAGGGAAAAAAGTCTTTAAGTAGTCCCACAGAATCCTCTCCCTGCACACAAAATGATCAGCAGCTCTCATATGGGTTTATAAAAAAAAATCCCAAGACTTTTGTATGTGTATTTTTTCCTCATCTTTTTAGCATTCACTCCAGCATATAAGTGTTGTTCATAATTTCAAAGAAAAAAAAAATAAGGCACCACCATGATCTGCGATCACTCCTTTTCACTCCTGTGGAGAAGACGGTGTGGCCTCCTTTAACTTAGCCCTCGATGGGCTCTCCTCACAGGGGACCGTTCTCACAAGCCCTGGCAAGGCGAAGCGTTCGGAGGAGAGAGTGTGGGTCTGCCTCTCACTTCGATGGGCTCAGGGAAGACCATACACTGTAATTTTTTTAGGATGGTGTAGGGGGGTAGGGCTAGGTGTGTGTATGGACGTGTATGTGTGCGTTGGGGAGGGGGCTTGTGTTCAGGTGTACTCTGCCTTTCGGATGTAATTGGAGGGCACATAGCCACGGCGCCCCCCGTCGGTTTCGCCGAGCCACCATTCGTTGTTCCCCGTCATGTCTTTGAACGCCAGGATGCGGATGCGCTCGTTGGCTGAGATACTCAGCTCGTTGGCACAGCGGGCACTGAAGGCATAGAGGGCGTAGTAGATCTGAAGAAGCAAGACAGACAAAACACCAGTCAGTGCTGCAGAGGATTTTGTGCATGGCTGATAAAGCTAAAAATGATGCTTTTCGTTCCCATTCATATTTTAGATGAATGCACTTCTGTATAACTGCAGTATACACCACAGCTGAAATCAGTTAAGTATTCAGTATTAAGTATCCAGTTAAGGACAAGTTCAGTATACACACCAGGTTACAAACCAGGAAGCTTCCCTGTTGCAAGTCCCTACTACTAGTCTAGCATTCGGTGAAGATTTATCAATGCATTATCAATGTTGGATTGTTAGTTTACTTAAAGGCAGCATTGACTAGTTGTAGTTAACTGGTTTCTGTTTTACCTGATGGCCATCCAGCTCTGAGTCTCCCTCCACCTCAGGCTCACTGTACTCTTCTGGTGGATACTGAGACACCTTTGGGGCTGCACCGCCGCTCCTGTTCCGCCTCTGGTGCGAGCTGAAGGCAGCACGTGATTGGCCGTACATCTGCGATGTGTCCAGCCATGACGAGTTCCTGCTGGATGAGCAAGAGTCTGTTTCAGAGGAGTCAGAGAACTCTCTGTGGTTGGTTGGAGTGGAATCGAATGAGTCTCTGTGGCCCGTTTGGATCCTGTAAGAGGAAGACGAGTCCGAGGAGTAGTCTCTGTGATTGGCTGTGTTTCGGTAGCCCGTGTCACCAGGCAGTTCTCGTTGATTGGCCGACCCTCTGTGGCAGGAGTCTGACGAGTCTCTATGATTGGTGGGCTGGCAGCTAGGAGAGGGGTTTCGCCAGGATGGGGCGGTGTCCTGTGATGTGCGGACGTGGGAGTTGTTGGGGGGTGGTGCGGTGCAGAAACTGACTGCAGCGTTGTCCTGGTTGAAGGTCAGTGTGCTGTTGCTGTTCTGTCGCGAGAAGACGGGGGATGAGCCGCCGTAGCCCGACTCATTAGAGGACTGGCTCTCGATAGAGACATCCGATTGGCTCCTGCGTGGGTTGTAAGGCTTCAGGAAGGAGCTATAAACAAAGCCCTTAGTGACTGTAGGGAAGACAGATCAATCAAAAATATCAAGATCAATCAAAAATATCTATGCATACAATCCTTTTCCACTTCAAAAGAAAGCAAAACCTGTTGCTGGCTGTACAGTACAACCAATACCCACCCCCATTGTCAATGAGCCAGCGATTCTGGCTTCCCATTGGGTCCTGCTGCTTAATCACGCCCACAATGTCTCCCTCCAGCACAGAAACGTCTAGGTCCTGTGCTGCATTGAAGTTGCGCTCGGCCTGGAAGAGCTTCTCTGGCCCATAGCGAGCTAACAGGCCCGCCCGGTGCTCATCCGTCTGGAGCACATAGTTAGGCTGCAGCGAGAACAGAAATTTTCACGAAAAAAGAAATTTCATGAAGATAAAATATAATTATATTATTGTGATGTAAGAATGTAGCTCATTCTAGTGCAGAACAGATAGACGAGAAAAGAAACAATTACTGAGTACAGTTGAGTAGTACTCAAAACATTCCCATTCAATGGACTTTTACATACCGGTCCTTGCACCTGTTTCTTGGAAGTCTGCTTTTCAAGGGTCTTCTTCTCGAAGGGCTTGCGAGCTAGGGGCAGGTTCTCGGGGAAGAAGCTGAAGTTCTGCAGCAGCTGCAGAACCCGACTATGCTCCTCCTGGAACAGTGCAATCAGGTTCCCCTCGGTCCCACAGATGCCGGAGAGCTGTGGTAAAGTAAATACACTCAAATCTTTTTCATCTCCCTTAACCCTACGCTTACTCTCTACCTCTCTTGTTCTTCTGGTTACAACAATTACTGGTGACAGCAGGGCATGAGGTGTCGTTTAACTGCAATATTTGCAGACATTAAATAATACATTACGTAAACTAGTGTAGGTGCTGTACTGGACTCTAGCTTGTAACCATGGAAACCATATGGGCGGATTACTTTGGTTGGTAGCCTGTCTCATCGCTGTTGCACAGTAACTACATTACACAGGCAATACACTTCTTCCCCTTTCCTTTCCTTGTCTCCCTCCATTCCTGTCTTTCTCTTTCATCCACACTTTCATTGTTCCACATTTCCCTTACCCCTTACCACCTCAGTCCTTACCTGTAGCAGTGGCTGCAGCTCGCCGAGCGTCAGGCGCATGAAGTCCCGCTGGGCCTGGGCGAAGGCGCGTACGCAGCCCGTGAACAGCTCCTCAGCGGCACGCTGGAACTTGGGCAGCTCGTCCAGGAGCTGCGCGTTGAGCGCCTCGTAGTTGTTGCGCGCCGCCTGCAGCTCCTCTTGAGCGCGGCGCTCGCGAAGCCGCTCAGAGCGCTCCTTGCAGTTGTCGTAGTCCAGCAGCTTGTCGAAGCGCTTCTGGATGAGCTTGTGTGGCCCAGCAAACATGGACAGCAGCTGGTTCAGGGGCTTAATGACCAACGTCTCCGTCCGCTCTTTCTGCACAGGCGAGAAACAGAGAAAGAGAGAGAGAGAGAGAGAATGCAGTGACAATGTAAGAAGGACTGCTAGAGAGCTGTGTATTTGTCACTCCAAAACCCTGTTCACGTTCATTGTAGCATTGCATACAGCAGCTGACAGAATATATCTGTAAAACCAGCACTTACAAAATCGGTGAACTGCTTATCACTGATAGAGCGATGAGCCCTCTGGAAGCGCTCGGGGTCGAGGTGGTTGCGATCAGTGTAGATATCACAGAAGCTGATGGCAGCCAGCACCTTCACAGAGGCCGACTCCTGACAAAGACATACGGCGGTATTAAAAACAGGTTCTACAGTAGGCTGAATGCAGAACAGTCATAGGGCTGCTTTAGTAGCTGAATGTAGTATATTAGGTGTAGTGTAATGCACGCTGAGACTTTTATTTTATAGGAAAAATTTATTTGATAGGAAAAGTCCTTTTACCCTAATGTGCTGCAGGTAGAGGGAGATGTCTCTAATAAAAGATTTGATCAGTCGCTCTTGTAACCTAAAACGCTTTTCGGCCTCATCAAATGCCTCATCTTTGACCTGTGGAGAATAGAATTGTGGGGAGAGTTTTAAAGAAGGAGGGAGAAAAATAATAAGTTAAAGAGCTCCTTATTACTTGTGCTGGGGTGCTTGAGGTTCTTTGGTTTCTACTGTGGGGAGGATGGTTACCTGTGGGGATATGCCGGTAAGGTGTTTGAGGTGGCTGCTCACACGGTTGGACTTCTTAACAATTGAGTGTATGCTCAACTTGGAGATCTTGTCAATAAGAGTATCTTCATCACCCTTACGGTATTTTACCACTGTTGGACACAAGAGGGCGCACTAAGGTCAGACCTGCTGCAACTGGGCCTGTCATTACATTAGACTGACGTTAAAATAGTTAATGCTAAAGATGCAATTTATATGAGACATTATAAGGTGCTTGCAGTAATATATACGAAAAAATATATATAAGAAAAAATTATGCCAAGAGCAAAAACTGAGCGCACAATTATACATCTTATATAGTCATAAGCCCTAGCATAAACTCTCTCCTAGACACATACACAGGCACATATCACACAGAGACACGGACAGACTCACAAAGACGCTTACCTAAGTCTTTCCTCCTCTTGTACTCGTTGATGTTGACGTTGATCTCCTTGATGGACTGCACAGCCTCAGCGAGCTGTTCGCGGTCGTGGTGCGTCTCTGGCGTGGCGTTAAGGAGCTCCATCAGAAGCAGCGGGTAGCGCATCACTCTCTGCACCGGCTTTATGAGAAATGAACCCAGGTTGATGTAGTTTGTCTTTCCCCTGTGACCAGAGAAAAATAAAGACAGAGAGAGACGGAGAGAAAGGACAGGTGGAGAAAAGAAAAGGATCAGAATAAAAGAAAGTGAGTGTATGACCTCAATCATATTTCCAGGCTTGTTAATCCAAGGAACAAGTAAACAAACTCTTTCACCTCACTCACAGAAACCTGAACACCCTTTGAAGCTTAGTGTGAAATTCAAAACAAAACAAAAACAGTTCAGTCTAAAAAAAAGGTCTACCCTTTTGAGAAAACAAAAATAGATGACAATAGCCCAAGATCGAGAATAATGCAAGGGTGTTCGGAATTTCTTGTGAGGTATGAGAGTGAGTCCACTGATGGATTTTGTGGCGCCTGTTCACAAACACAGAATAGAATTTCTGCTGCGCGTGGGGGACTACAGCAGATTGGTGGAGATTTAGATTTGGGATCCACCACGGGAAACACATCAAAGAATGAGCCACAGCAAATCAAAGCTTGCAGCCTCACAGCAAATGTTCTAAATCTCTGGCACAAGATCAACAGCCAGTTTTTTCAGGGAGGGGAGAAAATACAGAGTCATGAGAAGGCACGGCATAAGCTCACTTAACCCAAGAGGAGTCATGGTAACATTAAAACATATACACACACACACACACAAATACACCACACAAACACACCGAGCGTCGCAGAGTACACAATCCCCTTGATCGCTCACGGGATGGAAGGAAAACAGAATGGGTAAATAAGGAGATAATGAAGAGTATGGAAGAAAGAGAGAGAGAGACAGTGAGTGAGACATAAAGAGAAAGAGTGTACGTGTGTGAGAGGGAGAGTGTGTGTGTGTGTGTGTGTGTGTGTGTGTGTGTGTGAGAGAGAAAGAGAGACCAGGAGAAAAAGAAAGAAGAGAGAGAGAGAGAGAGAGAGAGAGAGAGAGAGAGTGAGTGTGTGTGTGTGTGTGTGTGTGTGTGTGTGTGTGTGTGTGTGAGAGAGAGAGAGAGAGAGAGAGACAGTGATTGGTGAAAGAGCAGATTGGGTTATGTTAGCGGGTTAGTGAGCATGCTTTATCGAGCGCTTCTCATGCAGAGCACTTGGCTTTGTGAGGACTTACCACTCGCGATACACCGCTCTGCCAGGTAGAGAAGGAGGGAGAGAGAACAGAAAACAAATGCACAGTGTTTAATGACCTACAGCTCATACTAGTACCAGTCAGCTGCACTCGGAGCTCAACGAAGCCTACATCAACATTCCCTAAGCTAACAGTCAATACCCACATGGACAGGGCAGCAATACTAGGAGCCACTGAGGAAGATGTCGATGTACCGTTGGGAGGGCAAACTGATTTACCAAATAGCAAAATAGAGAACCAATTATTTGGGGGAATGTTACCTAGGATGTAAGTATTTGGGTTATTTACGCACAATGTCCATTTAAAGGTGACCATTTCATTACTGAGATATTGCATAAGCTACAGGGTTCTGAGGGAATCTGTGTTCAGCGAGGTGACATTGGCCTGACAATGAGCCATAGGGAGCGTACTCAGTCAAGTCTTTAAGGAGGGAGCAGAGGGCACCGCGGTTCAAAAGACAACAGGATGGGAGTCAACCCCTGCAAAGTTAATAAGCCGCCCTGGCGCCATGGCAACAGGTGCCGTGGGCGACCCACTTTTATGAGCTAACCTTTTGGCTCCTAAAAGCTCCCCCAGTGAGAGAAGGAAAAACAAAACAAGTGAAAGTGTCAGAGAGAGAGAGAGAGAGAGAGAGAGAGAGAGAGAGAGAGAGTGAGATCCCAACACAGTCACATGTTCAGTCCAAAGTGGAGAGGTAATTAAAAAGGCCAATGTTCACCAACAGAAAGTTTCACCAAAGTTTCTGCTAACCGAAACTACAGTCCTCAAACTACAACACTACATCACTACAACATCTAGCCAAAACAACCATACATTTCAACACTTGCAAAGCCACACCAAAACGTCTTTTCAGTCCAAAGCTCAGCACAGCGGATGTTTGGAGTTAGGGTCTGAGACAAAGTTCGGGGCCAAATGCTACTTTACAGTAATTATTGTCTGCCTAGTCCGAGCTTTGACTCAACTCTTCAAACAAAGGATGTGATTCTTAGCCTGAAACAAAGTGAGGTTAAGTGTTGTATGAGCCACAGGGTGTGTGAGCACACACACACACACACACACACACGTGCCCGTTGCTGAAAGATAGACTGAAACCAGCAAGGGAGTGGTGTGACGGTAAGGGGGGTGAAACCGGGTGAGGCGCATTCTTCGACTCCTATGCATCACGTCTAAGCAGAATGATGACTATTGCGCGCAAACACACCTACGGTACACACACACACACACACTTCATCTGTTTACTTTCAAACATGTTCCCCTGCAGAACATTACAAAGAAATACCAAAAACCTTGAACCAGAACATTTCAATACTATTCAGAAATGTCTTCCAACTAAGAACTAAAAGCTTTTCGTACTCATTTCCCCTGAAGTCTCCACCACTTCCATCTAATCCTTGAATTAACCAACTATAGACATAGTCTATCTTCCATGTTAACCAGCTACGAAGGTCACTGGCACAGTAGCAATAAAAACAGTAGCAATAAAAACAGCTATGGCTAAGAAGTGGTTATATTGTCTTTGTCAAACACCACACACATGCATTTCAATGACCGTCCACATCAAAATGCATCAGACAAAGGTTATTCAAGTCCATGTTTTTTTTTTGTTACAGTGCACCCGAGGACAACAGTCAAGTGTTCCTCTATGCCACCGGATACCCAATGGATAACCGAATGAGACGTTGGCAGCCTTAGGCTGCAAAACACATGCATCACAAATCCACACCATGCAGAGTCCTGAGACTGGTATCACATTTTTGTCCGATTGACAACACATACTAGTACTCCCAGACGATGGGGTTTTCCACTGTCTGATGTTGCCTAGTTACCTGAGCTTCTCCAGACACTCTAGCACATGCTTCTGGATGTGTTCATCCTTCTCGTAAGTCTCCAGCAGAGAGATGGCGTCATCGTGATTCTGGCAGTAGATCTTGTAGACCTCTTCCAGTTCAATCTTCAAGTCCAAAAACACTTTCCCTGAAAGAAAAGGAATACAGGATCATGTCAACAGTTTGTCAACAGACTACATTTTTAAAGAATCACTGGACCATAACAAAGACATTACTGTCAGAGATGACAAACAGTGACTTAGTGGAAGTGTTTTTATTTCACCTACTGGTGAAATGAAGAAAGACATTTTGATTTAAATCTTAATTCCAACTGAATACAGTACTATTCAGACATAGGTTTAAGGAGCCAACCCACACAAACAAAGGCTGCTACTAAGATCATACTGGGTGCTGATGTGTGGATCATACCAATGGTGTCGGAGTCTACAAGGGATCTGTAGAGACGACAAGAGAGGTCTATCACAGAGTTGATGTTCCCAAACAGACCATCATAGTCCACATTCTGCACCTACAAATCAGAGACCGAGCACATAAATGACTATAAACACATACAGCAGGTGAGGTCATGTTGCTCAGCATTAATAGTACACTGATTAACCCAATACATAAACTAGAATAAACATAGAATGGGGGTGCAAAAGTGACTATGTTTACTGTACATGCACAGTATAGGTACAGAATAAGATAAGAATAACCAATATTCTGGTTCAAGCAAGATCACAGAGAGGGTTATTTTTTTTTTTTACATAGAAGACAAAATTGTGAATTTAAACGAACTATCAGTGGGCTGCAACTGAATAGCCATATCTAGCACTTCATTTGCAAAATCATGAATAAATTCCAAGTTGTGCTTTTAGACTTTATGGTTTTGTGACTGCCCTTTGACAGTAAACACATTTTAGCTGAAAAAAAAAGAGTTAACAGTTGCAGACTGTGTAGAGATAATATCTGCACATTGCATATGTGGCAAGTAAATTATTTTCCAATTAATGCATTTAAATTCTCCAGTATTCCAGGTAATACAGGTATATGCCAGGGGGTTTATTTGGGTCTGTAGAAACAGGAACATAGCGGAATTCGACAACTGGACATCAAAGTCAGAAGTCTTATACTGTCAATATTCAAGTTAGAACAGAAATGGGCTCTACATTTAAAGGTGGCCACAAGGATTAACTAAGGCTATTTAATAACTGAGGTCATGCATCTGCAACCATTTGAATTCGGTCCAAAATTCAAGTTCGAAGATGCACAACCAAATTGCAGCTAAAACACAAACCTTCTTGGCAGTCATGTATGGAGAAGTCTTGAAATACCTGTTTAAGAGGCTGGATGATCTCCTTCACACACATCTGCAGGTCTTTGATGTAGTCCTTCTCTGTTTGCAGGAGCTCCTCAATGACCTTTGACCTCTTCTCCAGCATCCTCTGCTCAGGGTCTTCGGTGGTGGTGGCCGCCGATGCTGGAGCGGAGTCTAGAGACTTGGGCTGGGTAGACAGCAGAGTCATTTCTGAGAGAGAGGGGGGGAGAAAAAGAGAGGGAAAAACAGAGTGAGAATACATCATTGACATTGCATAACGTCGACCAGAGCTAGCTTTTTCTATTCCCAGTGGTCAGTTATCAGACACACAATAGCTCAACAGCAACACACCTGCCACTGTAGACAAAGGCCTGGGACAAAACCATTTACCATTAGAGAGAGGACAAAAATAACTATGAGCATATTGCACGCCTTTGATCTTTATTTCTGCACATGTCTTCTGGCAGACCAGCCAGGCTTGGGACTTGGGTGGTGGGCTTAGGGTGTGGGTCTGTGGGGGTTAGGGGCTGAAGAGGTGCAGGGTTCACGCACTGCTGGACTTCCACAAAGGGTCTCTGGGTCTTTGGCTTTTGTCCGCACTACAATGGACTATCACAGCAGCCAGTGCTACATGGCCGTACTCAAAGCGAAGCGGGGTGGAAAAATGAGGGTCTGGGGGCAATGCAGAGGGGCCCAGAGAGAAACCACATACACACACATAAAATCGAAGATGAAATTTCATAATGCAAGATATGATACAGTATAAGGCCAAACAATGAACTGGCAAGTATGAAGAGAGCAACAAGAACGGGTGGATGGACCACATCAGCAAAGAGTTACAGTACAGTATCTATTACAAACACGTCACAAGCTCCATCACAATAGCTCAGCGTTGGCTCAGCCAAGCAGTTTGCTGTGGTGGTGCTGCCAGCCAGCCGGTCAGCTGCCCGCTGTGAGTCACTGCATCCCAAAAGGGCTGTTTGGGCAAGCTGCTGTCTGTGAGGCTGCCCGCTGTCCTGCCAGTGGAAGCGGCCCATTCTGCTTTTATAGAGTGACTCCAAAATGCAACGCTACTGCTGTGCTTAGAGAATCACTCCATAGCCGTGTGTGCTTTTCGCACTGACTGAGTGCGGACTGAGCACTGTATGTTTCTCGTTCTTTTTCCCTACCGACACCACCTAGGGACCTCAAACAGCAAAGTTACCAATTGATTCACACCAGATTTCTCCCTTAGGAACACTGTTAAAGAATGTCAGAGAAAAATCTGTTTCATCAGCAAAAAGTCGTCGAGAGAGGCGGCTGGCTAGGGTTTTACAGAGGTTATATAAACCTCAGTCATCAATCTTCAGGACTGTGCTGATGTGTTTGTCTAAACAGAAGATAATGGCACAGGAGAAATGTTGCCCTCACTCTGTCAGTTCAGTGTAAATTCATGGCTACACATAGTCCCAACAGGACTTCTTGATTATGGAAAAAATATGAGATATGGAATCACTATTAATATGGATCAATATGGCAATCACAATAATTAATTCCATCTGATCTCTCGGAGCTGCAGATTTAGTTCCTGTGCTGTGTGTTGTATCCTAACTGCAAGCTTTGCAAGTCTTTACTTTTGTATCCATCTTGTTTCCCCTGAGGATGCCCCTCTGGGAGTGACCTCATGTCTCTGCAAATCTTTCGTGTTGCTGATTCATTAAAAGACCAATCCAGGATTAGCAAGTGGACCAAATGCCACAGACGTACTAAAGAGATGATTTCTCAGCTCTGTACATTACATATGCAACAGGTCACACATGTAGATAAAGAAGGTTATGTGCAGCTGTACTGTGTGTCAAAACACTCTGGATATACCATTATGCCAGTGCCATATGTAGTGCAGTGTATGTTTAGAATTCAATACTTTAAGAACAGTATGAATTCTTGAATCGGCCAAAAACGCTAAAATGCATTTAAATGTGTCAGTTTTTTTCCTCCTAATGTTGCCTTTCTATTTATTTGTTGTCTATTGTTGTTGTATATTTGTTTATCGTTGGTGGTTGTCTGTCTGTCTGTTCCTCTCTGTCTCTCTTCTGCAGGGGGTTCTGTCTGATCCTTCCACCACCTGCACACTACCCCCCTTCATGCCCAAATCACCCCCCCCAAGGCTTATCCAGCACTGGGTGACTTCACTTATCCTGTAATGTCTACCAACTCTTCTTGATTCCATTCAAAACTGATTTCAGATATTTTACAAAACTATTTCTTCTGGGGATTTCAAAGAATAACATAACACGCATAGGGACTGAGAGAAGACATTCTGCATTCTGTGAAATAAAAGAAGGTTCATGACTTCATGAGTGTTGCCTGTCGCACACAGGGAAACCAGTTCTGACCCACTTCCAATGCTTTCATTGTTGGGACCCGAGTTCCATGGTTCAAATTCAAAAGTAAAGATTCCATCACAATGGCTCACACATGCGACGTGCAAACTGGGAGCTTGCCTGCCCTGTGACCAGGAAGGAGTGCATACTACTGTATGGTGAGGGTGAAGCCAGAGAAGCAGGTGATAAGAGCCCAACCCACACACACACACACACACACACACACACAAACCTCTGACTCATTTGCTATCAGTGAATACTCCCTCTAATCTTACGAAGTCCTGGTTTTGGTCCTCATTATCTCCCCAAGCCATTCCCTTACAAACCATGAGAAACACAACTGGAGGAGTGCATGGATTCTACATCCTACACGTAGGATTCTTCATGGATTGTGATTTCGACACTCTAAAATGATGAGCAGTCTGTCTGCTTTTCACACTAATGTCTAAAAATAGCTGACAATGAACAACGGCTTGAGCAGGCAAGTTAATTCCAACAAAACATACTTACTGTAGTTTGCTAATGAAAGTTTTTTTGCAATATTTTTGTTAACCTATAAGAGAAGAAAAAGCCTCCCAAATACAAAGAACTAGCCTACAGGTGTTCATCGATGGGACTATTGAAGGATGTCAATTAAAATCTAGATACCCACAAAAACATACATCTGGTACATCACTTCAACCAGACAGTCTCCTGCTCGGAGCATGCGAGTGGATCTCAGTCCCGGTACCATATGCTGTGTGAATGTATGAGGGGGTATGCCCTACATTGTGCCAGTCTACACCTCTGGTATGTGTGCCATGGCCTGGTGAACAGCCTTATGGGTAATCGGCCGACCAGACCACACAGGGGCCTCAGTCTCTGACCAGGCGTGGAAGATGGTAGTAATTAGTTGTGGCACAGTGAAAGACCCCCTTCCATCCACCACCACCACCACAACATCTCTCCTATCCAACCTACAGCCCAGAGACCCCCATGTGGCCCACATAGGACCCCCAGCAGGAGTGGAGTGGGGGCTGGGGAGGAGAGGGTTGGGGTGAACACCAGCAGTAGTAAACATGTTTTCATACTACATTTGCCCTCTCTACGCCCTCCATAAATCTGCTCACTAACTGTGCTTGCTAATATCTGAAGCTTCCAAAAAAAGACAACTGGGAAAAGAAATATGCTAAAACACACTTCATCGTCTTTAGAAAACAAATCTTGTGACACCACACCACACCAACCACAAACAAAGTTGTCACTTTTTGAGGTCACAAGAATTTTCACATATACCAACTTCTGCTCTGAGATTGGTGACATTGGTGAGACTGATCACCTCAAGAGTGCATCTACAATAACACAGAGGAAAAAGTTACAGTAATGTACACCAGTGTACACAGAAGTTTTCAGGGACATGATACAAACTTGTTTTGCTCATTACCACCGACTTCATTTCAAATCTGTCATAAGTGAAATAACTTAAATTACCACTCGCATACAGTAGAAACTTACGACTTTATACTTACATGTTGCAAACATGTTGCAAATGCATTCCCAAGGCTCTCCTGCTCGGTCTCAAACAGCCATGGAACTGAGCCAGCACCTGAATCATGTCACATGTATGGGGAAACAGTGACACAAAAGGGGACGGAGACGATTTTCACGCTCCACAAATCATGGCGGCTTTTCTATTCAAAAGAGCCGTGGCTAATCAAACCAAACATGACGCTTTGTTCACAAAGGCGACCTGGGCGAACAGGAAATTAATGAGATCAGGAGCGATGGAGATGCATACTTGTGCAGACACGATTACAGCCCGAGAGTCCAATTTACATCGGGGAGAGATCAGTGCCAAAATTGAGTAGTTGTAGTTCAAAGGCACTCAAAAGAGTAGCACCGCCTTAAGAAGTTGGAAGCATGTCTGTCAAGAAAGGATGTGTGTGTGTGTGAGTTTGTGCATATTCTGAAGCGCAACCTCTGAACTTTCACCCACCTGTTAGCGCATACACACACACACACTTGTCCTTCCAGCTGCTATAGAACTCATCCACACAACTCCACTGAGGAACTCGCAACAAATGCATTCCTCTCTGTCAAGACGAGCCCAGCATTATCCCAATGTATCCTTGTCCGCCTTCAAACTCCTTGAAGTTCAGACTCCTTTTCTCTCTGCACATTTCCATCTGAATTCATGTGAACCACCACACAGATTACCCCGTGTGCACACACACACACACGCACGCCCGTGTGCACGCACGCACTCACGCATGAACACACCAAACGCACACACAACACAGACACACAGAGTGCAGTGAGAGGCACCCAGTGATGTGCTCACAAAAGTCTGGAACCAAAATCCTGGGACTGGGTTAGACTTCCAACAATAACTTCCTCAACTGGCTGGTTCCCTTCCATGAGCTTGTCCTGGAGAGCCACTAATTGGGTGATAATGCAGTGTCCACTGGGAACTTCTAATAGGCGCTCTCTCCACTCTGAGCTCATTTGAGAACATGGAACAGGGGCCTCCGATATCGGCGCTGGATGCTGAGCTCCATGCCTCTCGGAGAATCCGTGCCAGGTTTTACTGATGTGCCAATCACTCATCAAAGCACGCCCCACATGGCCTGAATTCCATTAAGATCTTAAGGATCTTTCACAAGGGAGGGCCTCACAAACACAAGCGTTGCTTTCTCTTTAGCGACTATCTGTGTGTGTGTGTGTTTCTCTGCTCTTCAGAGAAGCAACAGGTGCATGTGTCAATCTATGGCCACTGTTTCTCATTAAGACAGAGGTGTGGTATTTGGAGGCATCTGTTTAACAGTGCTCTGGAGTTCAGCATTCAATTTAGAGAGTGGGCCTCACACTCTTTCTCTGTGTGTTTGTGTATGTTTGTGTGTGTGTGTGGTGGGGGAGGGGGTCTGGCTATGTGTGGGGTGTGCATGAATGTCTGGGACTGTGTGTCTGTGTGTGTGTGTCAGCACTTCAGAAAAGAGACAGGTGTGTCTGTTAATGTATGGGCTAATTCCCAGTGGGAAAGTAGGGATAGACAGCTGTTTGGCATCTGTTTTCGAAAAAACAGTGCTGTGAAGTTACTTTACTTGGGTGCTAAGGGAAACTAACTAAACAAAGTAAAAATAATTAAAAAATGTATGGCTCTTATAATAACTAACCATTTCTCACACATCTCTCCTGTAATTCGGGTAACCGCCCCCCTAATTCAGAGGATTTGTGACCTCTTGGGAAACTGCAACATCATAACTGAAGCAAAGCGGAAGAATTTGTTCAGAAGGCTGAGGTCATGTGCGAGAGACCCATGCCTCCCACCAGAAAACATTTCTGACAACCAAAAAGTGCAACTAAGACATAACATTCAAAGAGAAGAATAATAAAAAAAGTCCAATTCAATTTTTTTTTCTACTTTTTTTTCCCATGTGTTTTTGGGAAGTGTGGTGGACAAAGCCAGAGATGCTTTGCTGTAGACTGCATCACAACTTAATAATGCAAATTTGAACCAATTTAGGACTGACAAACTATTTCAAATTTACAGCAGAATTTAAATACTTCTTGGTCTATAGGGTACTAAGTCATAGAAAAGGTCCTCTTTTTTGTGAAGCGCTATGAGACACGTCTTTTGTATAATTTGCTATACAAATAAAACTGAATTGAACAGAAAAAAGTGTACAGATAAAAAGGTGTGTTTTCACATGTGAGTCTATGACGCTTGTGTTTACTGCTCTGCATCTGCCTGCTGAGCTGGCTCTGTGGAAAGGTTTGCGTATTGGCCTGCTGCGTCGCCTCAGGTCACGCACAATCTGTGTGTGTGTGTATGTGTGCTCTGCACAAAGTTCACGGCAGAATGCCCTGTTTCCTTGGCAACGGCCTCAGATATCGCGCCAAAGCCTGTTGAGTGGGACAGACAGACTAGCTGCCCTCCCCCTTCCCCACCAGCACCACTTAAGATGCCAGTAGAGAGGTTGCAGCCAAAGCCAAGGAGTAATGCGAGTGACTGCGCTAGGAAGTGGGCAAACCCTCAAAAGGCTTTGGAGCTTTGAATGTGACTTATAGCTACATGTAAACATTACCAGCGAGTGGAGAAAAACTTTTCACCTCCAGGCCTAATTTCAAAGGCTCTGTGTTCTGCATTCTGCAAATCTACACACAGTGGCTATTCTTTGTTGTTTGTGTTGTTTTCGTTAAATGTGGAAAGTTGGCCTAGTTCCCACGACAGACCCCCAACACACATGCACGTACACACACACACACACTTAACATGACTACAAGCATAGTGTGTGATGCTTTTGGCCAATTAAAATAAAAGAGGCACATCTGATCATCGTGCCTGTCCACTGCCTGCTGCTCCAGAGGTCCGCAGAGGTCACATTCCACATTCCAACTCATTGTCCCAAAAGGGCTTCATCACAAGCTGGGCAGCCAGAACGCAAATGCACCACCCACTCACTGGCAGGTGAGAAACATATACTCATTCAGTGTGCTCGCTCCTAAATATCCTCCACGCCTTTTCATCCACGTACGCAAACCTGAGTGACCAGAAAAGTGCACCCCGGTGTCTAAGGGTTTTGATTGAGGAACTATTGAGAATGGAAGGTGGTGATTTACACGACCACATTCTCCCAGCAGCAACAATTACAACAGAGCATAGCCAGATTCTGACCGGTATTAAAAAAACTTTTTCCGAAACTGCTTGAGATGCTACTGGTTCTTATGATTCTTGTCTTATCTCTCTCTCTCTCTCTCTCTCGAAACTTTGAAAACAAGATTAGAGAGTGCAACGACTCCAGAGACGCCCCTCTGGGTATTGATCTATCTCTTTTGTTAGGGCCTCTTCCATGGTCACATACTATTTCCGACTGCCTCTTTATGGTATTGAGGAGAACAGGTTGAGTTAGTCTAGCCAGTGAAGACACCTGCACACAGGATGCAAGGTGTTCACTAATGACTAGACACTGTGATGTCATAAAACCCTCGGCCAGTCGTGGCTGTGATACTCTAGAGTCTGAAACATCACACAACAATACCGTGAGGAATCCAGCTGGGCTGGTGTTCTCTCTCTGAAACACCTCACCTCTCAGAAAGAACAAATCAGAGAGCCATTTCATGGCTAACATCAACGATGATGCAAGATTAGGTCTAACTAACTGCTGTCCAACTGAGCATTTTCTTGCTGGAAAGGGCTGTTTATAACTTTTCACAATTAATTGTCTACAGTTTATAGGGCATAACAACATTTGAGAGATAATGATGAATCACACTTGTCAGTAATTAATGCCATGAGTGATCTCATGCATTAAGGATGTAGACTCTGTACAGTGTGCCGTGTCTGTTTTGGGGTGTTTACTGAGGCGTACCTCCTATTGACGAATAGTGTAGAATTTGCATGTGAGAGGCGTGGGACGGTACATTCATGTGCAGTCCAATATTACCCCCCTCTCAACTGAACAAACCCCACCCACTCACTAGGACCTCTCTCTCTACAAATACACACACACACACACACACACACACACACACACAACACAGACGCACACACACACACCAAGACAAAGGGAGCCCCGTCGTGAGGAACGTTGCAATGATATATGGTCCTTTCTAGCCCCCGCCAGGGCTTTTCACTATCCTGCTACTGGGAATGTGAAGATTAAAACGCAGTGGTCTATCTCCCAGATTCATCTGCCCTGGCCCTTTACAAACCAGTTGTGTTTTAAGTCAAGACAGGTCACCGTCGATTTATGAGGGCTTTTAGAGGCAATTTAAAACATTCAGGCTTTAGTGCTCTCTTAACAAACACAAAGAGATTGTATTCAGGCTGGAGGACGACTGAGCTAAAGCCAGCTGATGTTTCTGTACAAAATATGTGTGGACACATTTATCTTTCATCACCTATGCCTCAAAATCAACCCCCTCACAATTAGGCAAGACACAAACCACAACAGGATTAGCCCACAACACAGCCATTCCACTCCCAGTTTTAGTTTTAGCACCTTCTCTTCTCAAACATACTGCAACAATTATTTACCAAAGAACCTGTGTAAGCAAGTGTGTATTCCTTGAAGGGCAACATACTGGCAGCTGATGTGTTTACATGGGGTCAAACTGGGTTTTCGGCTTAAGTACTAGAGATTCTGTATGGTAGCAAATGGTGTTGTGGGTAGCATGCCAACGGTATGTTATGGTGTGTGCATGTGTGTGCGTGTGTATGTGTGATTGGCTCTGACCTACATTAGCTGGCTAAGTCTTTGTCGGCTCGTGACTTGAGCCTTTTGTCTAGCAAGCTGGCCCTTGACTTAATGTTGCTGGAGGGACGGCCGGAGAGAGGAGTGCTGCCTTAAGGCTGCCGTCCTAATCCCCTCCCCAGCCCACCAGAGTCGGCAGCTGCACTGGGATTACAAGGACCAGCAACAGGCGACTCAACAGGCTAAGAAAGAGACACACACGCACAAACACACACACACACACACTTACTCACAAACACTCACAAGTAGGGTGTGAGGGATGTGATTAACTTGTCCACCTGGTTGAGCAATATGACCAACTGTGCCTCGCTGGCACCCTGGTGTTAGTTGGCTGGCTAACAAGCTAATGCTAACATTTGTTAAAATGGTCTTTTGCCATTTACAATGTGCTGCATCACCTCTCCCATGAAGGAGTCTCTCTCTCTCAGCAGTTTCCAACGTGTTTAGATCAGTGGCTTCATTCAAGTAAAGCCACAGGTAAGTAATCCAATTAAGTTCTCCTGAGTTAAACAGCCCGGCCTATGGGAATCCCACTTTGGAAAAAAGCCTGAAATGCCTTAATGAGTGAAGTCAAAATTATCAGCTGATCGACAGCCAATAACTAAGCCTGCTCTAATCCAGTATGAAAGTGTAAATTTATGGTGTATGTGTGTAGATGTGTGCATGTATGGGGGGGTGTAGAGGCATGCCTGTGTGTGTGTGTGTGTCTGTGTGTGTGTGTGTTGGGGGTGGAAGTTGCTTATCTTTAAAAGATGACCTCACACCCTGTGCCAGATTGACTCAGAGTCAGGCTGACCTCTTGCCATAAGGTTTGCCCCCAGAGACCAAACTCACACACATACATAGGAAAAAAAAAGACATAGCACACAGACACACACATACTCCTTCATGTCAACACGCAGACAGACACACACACACACACACACACACACACTCACTGTGACACCAGACTAAGAAAAAGTGAGGAGTGGGGAGGTTGGAGCTCCCTGGTACCAGGCACGTTCTAGCACCAGGCTTCACCTCGCTTTGTCTCCCCCCCCCCCAGTCCTTCCTATCCTCCTTCCTTCTCTCTGCCTTGCTGCTGACACCAGGCTGAGGGATTACACCCGCGCCACCTGCTCACATCTCAGACACAATACTGCCAGGGCAGAGACTTGCCTCCCCATGGGACGCCTCAGAGCCGAGGCCACTCACGCCACACTGACCATAAACATAAACAAACCACCAAGCTTCCGAGAAGAAATTCAGCGTCATCTTTACCTAAAACTAGCATGTGCGTAGCTTATGCAGGTTCTTTTTTTTTTGCCCTTGCACAAAGACAAATAGACTCAGTATCGTTATTAAGATAATACCGGGTGCTCATTTAGCGGTGGGAAGGGCGCCAGAATCTGGTCAAAGAGCTCTATGTTTGTGGACTGCTGCGGAATGTGGACAGACCAGGTTTTCTTTTTTTCCTCTCCCATCCCATCTGACCATAACAAGAATAGTGATAAAGTCATATAATAGGGCCAAAGTTTGTCTAGGGTTTCTTAAGTGGTCGAATGAATGCTTTCAAAAACAGGCACAATTTACACCTGCAACACCATGGTAGTGGCTGATATTTTTGATAATGTACGGGGACATGTACTGTGTGGAAACAACAGTGCTGTGTTTTTGCTGATGTATTTAGACACAGCACTTTCAAAAGACCAAAGCAATCAAACGTGACAGCTATTAGAAAGAAAATAGGTGAAGAGAGAGAAAGACAGAGAGAAGGAGAAATCGACAGATCTAAAAGTGCCAACCAAAACCTGATAGACTGGTCTCCCCACCCTTTTCTGCATGCCTTCAAGCTCACCTTCCTGACGTCAACAACACAACTTAAGAGTCAGCAGCACCTAGACATGTGTTGCCACTACCCTGTGTAAAGAAACCTGTCTAAGATAGATGGAAAGACACACACACACACAGAAAGAGAGAGAGATAGAGGGGGGGGGGAGGAGAGGAAGAGAGTTACTGTAGAGAAAACAAAAGAGAGGTAAAAGGACAGAAAGAAAGAGAGAGGGAGAAAGAGAGATGTGGCACCTTAAGCACTTTTACTCCACTTCCTGCATTGATTACTGATCCCTGAAGGTCAGTGCCAGACCAATGAGAGGTTCAAGCTTGAAAGGTGAGGCCCTGGCTGACAATGATACATCAGCAGACTTGCTAACTAATGCCTTTTGTGTGGGTTTCCTACCCAGGGCCCTTGTTCTGCAGCCTTCAATGGTTGCCTAACTCTGATTCAATTTTTTGTTCAAAGCAGGCCCAGCCCCTGTTGGTGTTACCTGTTTTCTGTTTTCGGGTGGTGGCAAACTCTGACTTCCGAAGTGCACTGGGAGCAGTCTTCCGGTAGAAGCTGTTGCGGTCCAGTGAGTTGGTATAGCATGGTTTCCGCATCCGTCCACGCTTCTCAGAGTCGGCGTCTGACCGGCCTGAGCCAAGATGAGAGTCATCCCGGACTATTCCTGGGTCCTGGCTATCGCTCCGTTGAGGGGTGAGGGTAACCTGGTCGTCATAGGACCGTCTTTCTCGCGTGGCCTGTTTGTGAAACTTGATGTCCTGCTCCACCCATTCCTTGGTGGCCTTCTCCCTGTTATGGTCGTCAAAATAATCCTCACGTGTACGCTCAAGTGTTACAGGTGTCCTCAAATCCTCATAGTGGTCCGATTCCCTATGCCTGTAGTGGTCGTCCTCTCTCGAGTCATAGCGATCATAACGGCCCTTGTCGCGGACCTCATACTGATCTGATTCTCTTGTCTTGTAGTAGTCATCCTCGCGTGAGTCGTATCGGTCATATCGACGCTTCTCCTTCTCATAGTGGTCTTTTTCCTTGCTTTTACCTCTGTCCCTTTCCCGATAGTCATAGTGGTCCTTGTCCCTACGCTCATAGCGATCAGCCTCTCTGCGTTCATATCTATCTTTTTCTCTATAGTGGTAATTGTCTTTCTCTCTACGATCTCCATAATGGTCCCTCTCTTTCTGATCATAGTCATCCCTTTGACTGTATCGGTCTTTTGGCCTGCGCTCATAGTGGTCTTTCTCTCGGTAGTCATAATGGCCATTCTCTCTGCGATCATAGTCATAGTCTTTTTCCCTGTAGTCACACCTGTTCCTCTTTTTGGTGTTGCTGTGCTCCTGGTACCTGGAGTCACACTGTTTACCTTCTTTGTAATGGTCACCTTCACGCTGGCTATACCTGTCCCTGTGGTCACGCTGATCGTAATGATCCCGACTCCGACTCTTATAACGGTCCACGTCCCGTCTGTCATCTTGTTCTTTGTCATAGTAATCCACTTTTTCGCTGCCATAACGATCCTCATTTCTACTGCCACTGTGCCGGTCTCTGTAATAATCATCCTCATTCCTGTAGTCGTACCGTTCGCCATCACTGTACTCGTAGCTCTCTTGACGCCTCAAGTCTCTGGGGTCATAGTAGCCAGGGTCGTCTCTGCCTTCATAGAAGCAGTGTCCAGCTGGCCACTCCTGAGGTTTCCTGGGCTGGTGGTACACAGCTTCGGGGCTCTGATAGAAGTACTGCTCCCTGTGCTGCTGCTGTGGCTGTGGTTGCTGCTGCTGCTGCTGCTGCTGTGGTGGTGGTGGAGGTAGGGGCTCTCTCTGAGGAATCCTGTCCCAGTCCTCGTACTCCCAGCTGGGCTGCCGGTTACCATTGGCCGGCCTAAGGTAGGTTTGGTACTCCCAGTGTCCTGGGCCAGGTCTGAAGTCTTGGGGCCCAGTGAACTGCAGTGGCTGTGGCACTTGCAGGGGCATGGGCATGTGCATGGGCATTTGCATGGGCATAGAGGGCATGGTGGGCATACAGCGCTCCCTTTCCCAACTCTCACTCACCAGCTCCTCCACGCTCTTGCCCCGCCTGGGAGGGGCTTGACCGTAATCCCAAGGCATGCCGCCAAATGGGCCGGGATGGCCCAGAACCACCTGGCCCTTCATGATGTCACTCTCTGTTGACACTGTTGACGCTGCTGCCGTGCAGGTAGGTATGGCGCTCCTGTTAGCATTAGCTTCCACAGCACTCACATTCCAGAACAGCTGAGTTCCCGTGTAAACTACACCTGTTAGACATGCTCTCTCTCTCCCTTCCTCTTTCCAATCCTCAGTATCTTTCTTTAAATCCTCAGTTTCTTCAAGTACTTAATTCACTCACTTGTTGTCTTTCACACACTCTCTCTTCTTCACTCAGTTTCTCTCCCTGTCTCTTTCTCTCTCTCTTTCCCAGTGTCTGTGACACTTACTCCATACTCCACGACGACTGCCTAGACAGAACTGCCCTACTATGACGCTCTGAGCAGTGAGAAACTCAATCCTTCCCCTCCCTCTCACCACCTCGGCCAATGAGAGCAGAGAGGGTGGAGGATGAGGGGGAGGGGTGCAGGGGAGAGCAAGAGAGACAGAGGGAGGGAAGGAGAGAGGGAACCGGAGGCTGTCAGGGTTAACTATTGAGTGAAGGAGTCACATGAGTGGTGGATTAAATCTTCCCGTTTCTAGACTTGTGATTGGTCCGAATGGGTGTTTGCTTGAAAACACAGAATGGTCCTGGCAGATGCCCCCCTCTGACACACACACACACACACACACACACACACAAACACACAGCACATATATCCACATACTTGCCTGCTTTCCAGAGGAAGCAGCCTTATCGTCGCCACCGCTGACAACACCCCCACCCCCTTTTCCTTTTTTTCTTTCAAAACTTATCAGAGGTGTTTTAAAGTCTTGGCATAGTGCCACGGCCAAAACCCGCTTCCACCCCACTGGAGCTTTTGTTTTTCCTGCTACTTTTCCTCTGCAGTTTCCAGTTTCTGTTGCCCTCAGTTTTCCAGCTTCCATTACCATGTTCCTGCATTCAACTTTCAGATGCTAAAGCATCAGTTAGCCCTAAATACAGCCTTTTCCACTGGCCATCATAAGTTGAGTATCAGGCTCTTTCTTTCTTTTGGGAAGGTCCTCGGTTACTCTAAGGATCTCATTAGCATAGTCTCTAAGAACCTGCTGGCTGGATTGCAAACAGCACATGGTAACTTGTTTGTGTCACTTCTCTGACAGCCAACGTGAAATGACAAAGCCAAGAAATTCCCATGATTTATTTTAGGGGAGTGAATGAGGGGGAAAAAACGCTTTCATGTTTACTCAGAGGGACGACCTGGGAAAGGATTGGACAGAGGCCGATTATTCGTCAGTGTACGGCCCAGTGGCAAACGTAAGGCACAATGAACCATTGTTGCCGGCTGTCCCTGGGTTCAGAGACAGGGGGATCTTTTCACTGTGAGAAAAACCCAGGCCTATTCAGGCACTGGGAGTATAGTATGCCACCCCCCTCCCTCTGTGCGCATAATCAAAAGACTCATTTATAAGAGGGAAGCATATTTAAAGTTCTCCCATCATGGTGGCACACATGCACACACATGCTTACACAAACATATACGACAAGTGACACACAAACTAGCCTGCACAAATTGAGGTTTCTGATTCTTTAGTTGCACAACAAAAATTGTAAGGAATTATAGGTCTGCTGGAAATCCAAGAGCCTTAACGTCAGATTAAAGCTTTTTTCTTTCAACTTGTCCATACGTATGAAGTTTTGTTTTTCCTTGTTTTGGAGCTCTGTGTCGATTATCGCTGTTGGACCTCTCATGTTACATCACAAACACCCAACCGAAACCAAGTGTGTACTTTGTTTCTGCCACAAGGACATCAGGTGCAACATTCCTGTTGTGCACAGAAGGGGGGGTGGAGGGGTGCTTTCTGTCACTTTTCGTTCGTTTCTCTTCCTGACTTAAAACAAACATCCTCTTCAACTATCCTGCAAGCGTTAAGTTATGTTTACCTCAGAGAGTGACGGTGAGGATACAAAAAGATTCTGCCAAACTTACCTGATGGTGCATTATGTGCAAAGGGATCTGATGATCTGAAATCAGACACAATCACACGAGAAAATCTTTGTGGCAGGGGAATGTGATACCTCACTTCAAGGTTTGTGACTTATCTCAGTGTATTGGGACAGGGAGGTCTAGCCTTTTAAAAGACTGGAGGGTGTGTATCTCAGAGCAAAAGAGAAAGAGAGATAAAAAGAGAAAAAAGAGAGAAAGAACAAGAGACTGATGGTGATTAAAAGATAGGCAAAGCGTGTGTGTGTGAATGTGAGAGAGACAGAAAAAGAGAAGAGAGAGAGAGAGAAAGCTTAAGAGGGGATATGAGTTCCATTTAACAACAGACTGCAGACACCTGTTAGACCATTGCTTACTATTTTACATTGCTTGCTAAAAACAACCAAAAGTGACATGCTGCTGAAGTAAGTTTCACCAAATGTCCTCCTCCCAATAACAGCCTTTACAGCCCCTGCACAGGCAGCTGGTCAGACGCCTCGTCTGAGAGGGTGTCCTCATTGTGAAGCATTGGGGCCTGTAGGAGCCTGCAAATGAACGCTTAATGGAGGTTTTAATCGCCTCAGACCTCCACTGAAAATCCATTTATGTCCCATGAGGGGGCAGCAGGGGTTCTCAAGGGATGGAGAGGCAAAGGCACACCCCCGGCTCTCTCTCATTGCCTCATTCTCATTTGGGTGAAGTAACTCTGTGCAGGACACTCTCCCTGTGGGAAACGCTCAGTGATGGGAGGGGATGGGAGGAGCGCAGAGGAGTAGAGTGGAATCACCTCAGCAGCAGGAACTTGAGAGCTCCCTGAAGACAGAGCCCTGGGACAAAAGGAGCTGTGCCAGCAATGAGCCTGTAGAGGCCCGCTTTCTTTGCCCCACTCTGATTTACATGCAGTCTTTCCCACCCTCCCTCTTTCTTTTTCTTCCTATGTCTTCATGTGGCCTTATTGCTCTTCAATTCTACATACGTTCTCAGATTCTCATTTTTATTCATATTCAGATATCTTTCCTCAATTCTCCTCTCTTTCCTACATTCTCAAGTCCCTGAGATCTTTTATCTCACATCCTCGATCAACTAAACAAAAAAGAATTAATAGTTCAGCTCCAGCTATAAAAGACTTAAGGCAATAACACCGAAATAACACAATTCCTCTTCTGGCCTGCCAGAAGGACTTTGCTCTCTTGCTTTAGGTCAAGTAACTGCCGCAAGTCACAGCTAGAGGCTCCATGACTTGCCACCATCGGTGAAACAACAGCCAGCTATTGTTCTCCTCCCAATGTGGCGCATCGTAACACACCCTGGTCAGGATGTGAGGAGGAAAACACACTTTTGTAAAGTGTGTAAGGGGACACTGGACGGGGAAACCTGTAACTTTGACTGGGAACAGGGCTGCTTTTTCTGGTCCCCCTGACTGAGCCTGCTATTGTGCTGGCCAATGTAGAGAGGCACCACCTAATTATACGCAGGAACGCTATAATCATCTTGGATAGATAGTGAAACTTGTGATTAGCACACGGTCCAAAAGGCGTAACTGCATTTGTGTCTGCGGTCTGGAAGTCAAACTTTTTTGTAGATCAGTGCAGGAGTAGGAGGGACTTAGAACAGTGATCTTTGGTCTTTGAGATAAATGTTTCTGCCAGTAGTTGCGTCAGTGACACAAACAGATCTATTTCTTTAACATTAGGACATTAGGTAAAGTCTTATACAGTGTTTAATTCCAATTTCAACTTTCTTAGAAAGCACATGTAACTGATCAGATATTAAAAAAACTCCTAGGGATATTTCTGAGCCTTAAAAGTGCAGAATATTTTTTCAGGAAAGCTCACACATCACCGACTACACGTGAGAATATATTCTAGCCCTCTGAAACTACACGTGTAGAGTCAGTAACAGACACACTATGCACAGAAAAAAGCACCTCAAAGCAACACCTAACCACAGATGCAAGTTGACCAGTCCACATTTCCTTGTGTACCCACACACACACACACACACACACACACACACACACACACACAAATCTGATAATAATGGCAGCCATGGCAAAACAAATACAAGAGGCTTTTCAGTGCTCTGATAAAATTCCTCTCTGCTCCCCTAGTGATGCCAAACCCAAGTCACGTCACTCATTTAAATCAGTCAAGGAGTGTACACAGCTGTCTCTGACATATTGTGTTTTTGAGTGTCTATGTGTGTGCCTGTGTGTGTGTGTGTGTGTGTGTGTTTTTGAGGGCAAGCTTGCGCATGTGTAACTAAGTGTGTGTGTTTGTGTGTGTTTTCTACTCCTTAGTAACATCACTGCCAGTCAAACCTGCAGGCTTGGCTTGAAGCTGTGAAACGTAAAAGCATGTGAGACTAAAATCCCCAAACATTGCTTTCATACCACACACCACCTATACAGGGGACACCCAACCGACCGCCCACACACTTTTACCCAACTTCAAAAAAACAAACCAAGAAAAAAAGGCACAATATTTTGATCTGATTCAACTTAACCTCACCAAACACACTATCAATAAAATATAAACTCAAACACTGACAGACAGTACCCTGACGTTGATTCAACTTATTTACAGTAGTCTTGCAGTGCCACAAAAATTTGTTAACTCTCGTGCACACAAGATAGCTACCACAAAACCACAAGACTTCAATACTCTCCTCTCTTGACCTCTCCCCTGCTGGTCTTACCTGGCCTGCGCTGGGGGGGACGGGCCCCGAGCACGTAGCTGAAGAGGGCGGTGAACCGCACCATGGGCTTGAGCAGCGAGCCCCAGAGGCGAGCCCGCACCCCTGAGTGCCCTGGTCGGGACATCTTCCTCCTCTCTTCCCCTCACCACACTGCGTCGCTTCCAAACTACTACTGACTTCCACTACAACTATGACTGCTCCAAAACACAAGAGAAACCCCCCTAGGAAAGGAGGGATGGGGAGAAGGAAAAGAGGAAAAGAGAGAGAGAGAGAGAGAGAGAGAGAGATAGAGAGAGAGAGAGAGAGATAGAGGCCTGCCTCTCACTATAGGCCAGGAATGCACCTCATATGTATGTGAGAAAGGCCGAGTTGGCTGGGTTTGGCATTCCACACCCTTGTGTTGTGTGATGGCTAAAAACAATTAAGACTCCATTAACTTTCTGCTAATATGCACAAGTCTTAGGGGGAACTCTGTGTCTGTGAGTCCAAGAGATAACTGTAAACATAAACCTTTCATTACTGACTACAGAATTCTGTTTTTTTTTCAAAAAAAAATCAACAATTAGCTAATCTGACATGTTAATGTTAAACTCAGTAAGTGCCTAAGTCAGTACTAAGTCAGTAAGTGCCGTAACTGGGAAGTCAGAGACCAATCTTGTGGACTTAAGAGACTAATATGCTTCATCGGTACCTCACATTTTTGGTTTTAGTGGTGTTGGAAAGACCATACATACCTACACACTGGAAATTTGCATAAGAGTATTTAGAGTCGAATGGGACACTGGATTTCACCTTGTCTGGTAATGGAACCAACCCCTTATTCTACATTTAGTTTAGTACAGAGGGTTTGGCCATTTGGTGTTGAGAAACAAGTGCTTGCTGGAGGTGTTTAAAAAGATTGTATCATCCCTTGACTAATAGCCTGTCTTAACTGAGAGCATTCTACCTCTGCATTCACAACGCCTCCCTTTGTTTGCTGATCGAATCTGGAAACAATGTCTCCTTTGATCTTGATGGGCTCAAAGGGATCCGATCCAGACTGGCACTGTAGGGAGATGATAATCGGACGGGTCAGGAAAGCATGGCCACGCTAAATATGCCTTTTTGACCGAGGCGAGATCAGCAGCTGATGTCGAGACCCCTATCCCATCTAGATCTGCCAACAAGTTATGGCAAACTAGCCATTTAACCTTGCAGTATTGCACTACTGGACTCATTTGCACAACTACCTTGACACTCACCCCATACTGTACCTCAGTATATTCATGCGTATCTCTACCCATAGTATTTGTATTTTATTGTTATTTTTAGTAACTGTAGTATATGTTGTGTGTGATTTAAGCTGCTGGGACCTTGAATTTCCCCTTGGGGATCAAAAAACTATCTATCTATCTATCTATCTATCTATAGGTATATGTCCATAAGTGTCCTGAGTGTGGAACAGTGACCTGGCCAACACCTTACTGTACCCCTTTCAATTCACGGTCACTGAAAAAACTGTTGGGGCAACAAATCTGGAGGTAACCCTGAGACTGAATCCAGTAGTCCAGTAGTCGATTTAAGAACGTGAGAGATAAACATATATGATCCCTTGGGTGCTGCGGAAATAAAATGTGGGGTGCCTATAACTTTTGCACGAAACTGAATATGCAGTAGTGTTGTTGGGCACCAGATATCCCACAGCTCGACTTTCTGATCCCTCTAAATCATGGTCATGAGAGCAGGTCTAAGCCCAAACAGACTCTCTTACACAACAGGTTTTAGTGGGCATTAACTCCCGTGTAGGAGTATGATCACAGACCTGTGACACAGCAGAGCAGAGCACTGCAGAGCTCCACGTGGATCCTTTCCCACGACTCCGATGACTAACCACACCATGAACAAGGTACTTCCCTTTGGGAAAACCCCACATGAATCCTATCTTCCTTCCAGGAATATCACCCATGGAAGGTGAACTTCCAACAAGGTGTGGAGATGCACTCCATGAGCATCCAACAGTGACTGTAAAAATGCAGCCAGAGAGCGTGTAGGAGTCTGTGTTTATTGTCCTCCACCTCCTGGGTCCAGTTATGTAAAGAACCAAGATCAGGACCAGCTGATCATCATATTGAGTTAAGAACCAGTAATAATAAATGCCCTGACACAGAGGCGCGTGGAGACGCAGCGGCCTCTGGCTCTCCTGACCGTGCGCATCACTGTGGGATAGCTAGAAACGTAATTTCAATTCCTCTGTATGTCCAGTATATGTAGAGAAATTGACAAGGGTTAATAACCTTAGACTTAACTAGCTTTAACTTAACTAACAGAGCTACAGCCTCTCAAAAGGAGTAAAATGAAGCTCTTGTGGCTACATGCTTATGCATCCAGTGCCTATTTCCCTGTAGGACAGAGAATGCTGTGCCGACATTCCTGGGACATACGGAGTGGGACTGTATGCCCCTCCAGGAGACCCTGAACATCACATGTGAGTGCTGTGATTTTAACTTGAACCCTTGAGACACGTGAGCAGGCAGAGGAGATGCAAGCAGGTACTGCTTTGAAGGTGATAATAAGAAAGGTCCCTACTTTGTTTCCAGTACAAATGACACAAGTGCTGGAGTGTTTTGCTGCTGCCGCAACCATATGAGTCACGTATGAAAGGCCTGTTGACTGAGTGCACTGATAAGTTTAAAGGTGACAAGAAACACACCCTTTTGGACAACACATTTGCTGCACACACAGGCAGAATAAACACACACACAAATGCACACACACACACCCACAAACAGAACAAAACAGACATAGTGCAGAAAAGGTCAAAGTTCTAACTTTGTCATGCAGACTACGATGGCGATTACAGGGGGCAAAAAAGCACCCGTCTCCTGTGGTGAATGATGGGCTTAATAAAGCACAGTACACTCTTTCCAAAGCTGCAGCGCAATTCACACTGAGACTGGGACGCATTCAAATGAGATCTGTCCCCAGGGATCCTGACATCCAGTTATTCAAACGAGGCCTGCCTGTCAAACAGCATGGAGAGCAGCATGGAGATTGAGAGCGACTGCAACTAGGCACAGATTTATGGGAGAACGTCAGGGGCAAGAAGGGGGCTGGAAGATCACCTTCCTTTTCCCTGTGATAAACTTCTTGACATTGTTAATGAGCAGGGCCCATCACACAACCTTAAACTGGAAATAAGACACACATTGTCTCTGTGGAATGTCTCCAACATATTACAAATATGACTTTATGTAAAAAAAAAAAACAACAACCGTTAAACCCCAACTAAATACTTGATTGTAATCCAATATCCTTTTGTTTAATCTTAATCCCATCTCTAGCAAACTTTTGTGTGCATGCGTGTGTGTCTGTGTGAGTGTGTGTGTGGTAAACCAAGTGGTTCTATTCCAGTCAATTCACTCTTCAAGCTGGTTCACAACACTGCAAGAGAAGCACTGAAGGAAGTGGCCTATCTGATTAGCATCTGAGCTCAAACATTAACATCTTTTGGCCAGAGAGGCACCTTTAAAACACAGATTGTTTCTATAGGCCTGTACTGCCCTATGATAGAGAAGGTGTGTGCCTTACCTTGCAGCTGCTGCTGTTCAAGAGTGAGCGTCTCTATCGTGTAGTTGCAGAACTCCAGGTTCTCCATGGCCTGGAGGCGGGCGTCCTCGTCCTCCTCTTCCTCCAGCAAGGCACTCAGCTCCTGGGCGGTGTGCGAGTACGCCTCGATGTCCCGCTCCACCTCCTGCAGCCTCAACAGGAGCCGGTACTGCTCCCTCTCCCTCTCCTGCTCCTGCTGTTGGAGGTCCCGCTGCAGGGCCTCCTGCTCCTCCTCCTCCTCCTCCTGATGCTGCATGGCCGCATCAAACGGCAACGGCACTGGTTCATCCTCGGCCACGTGCTCGTCTTCTTCAGGGGTGAAGAGGAGGTTAGGAGGGGGAGCGGGGAGATGGGTTGCAGCGTTGGCCGGAATGGGAGGTGGGGGTCTTGGGGCAGGACGGGCCGGACGGAAGACCGGCGGTGGTGGACCGAGGCGGCCACCATTGGACACGGGAGGAGGCATGGGCGGTCGCTGGAGTCGAGGTCTGGGGGGAGGCGGTCGAAGGCTCTTGCCACGACGCTCCAGGGAGGAGTAGGCTGAGCCAGATGGGGACGAAGAGGAAGAGGAGGGACCCTGTGGCACTAGGAGGCGGTCCAGAGGCGAATGGGAGGATCCGCGGAGGATGTCACTCTCTGAGCTAAAGTCCATGATGGAGAAGTGGCGAGACACCGCAGAGTTAAAGGGGTCCCCCATATCATCCTCTCCCCCAACACCTGTCCCACTTTCCCCCCCAGTGGAACCAGGCAGGCAGCTCTCAAATTCCAGCAGCTGCTGGGACAACTTGGCCTCCAGGTCGGCTGGAGAAGCCATCAACAAGTCAATAGTTTGCACGCTGGGAAGAAACCCGTTGGAGCTCTGACCCTGCGACTCTGGGGGATACTGGGATTGGGGCTCGAACTGGGATTGGTGGGATTGAAATTGGGACTGGGTTTGGGATTGGGATTGGGACTGAGACCACATATTCCTGCGCTCACTCTGAGTCCTCCGGTCAGCTTCACTAGTGCTGGCGTGGCGGGCGAGCTTCTTGGGCTTGCCCCGTGAGTGCCCGCTGGAGCTGAATGCAAATGAGCCCCGGGAGAAAGGGCTCTTGGTGCTGTGCTGTTTAGTCCCTCCCGCTGCGTGGTGATAGTGATGGTGGTGATGATGGTGGTGGTGACTGTTCTGGCTATGATGACCCGACCAAGAGGAGGGGGCTCGGCTGAGGAACCCACCCAGGCGGGAGCCTCTGGTGCTGGGTGGGTGGTGTGAGCCGCTTGGTGCTGTGGAAGATACCACCGAGTGGTTGAGGCTGTTTTGCCTGCTTTGGCTCAGTGCTTGCTGGCTGGGCCTGGGGGGAAGCTGGGGTCTGGGTGGCATAGGAGTCCCATAGTTGGCCCTCTGCAGTCGGTGGCCCCCTCTGTTGGGGCCAAACGCTGGGGGAGGGGGACGCGTCCTTGGAGGCTTCTCCCCAGTGTGTGTCTGCTGGCTAGTAGTGTTACTGGTAGTGGTCTGACTTCCAGCTCTCTCCCTAGTGGTGGTAGTGTTAGTGGAGGAGGAGTTGGTGGAAGTGTTGCAGGTGGAGGTCTCCATCCATTTACTGCTCTCCTCCTCTCGACGTTCAAAGTAGTCTAGGTCCCACACTGTGTGGTCCTCCTGGGGTTCCCAAGAATCACCGCTTTGTTGCAATGCATCCTGGTCTGTGTATTTGTCGACTACCTCTATCTCTTTTGTCTGGGGGATGTTGCTTGGGGGCTCGGTGGGGAGGAGGGCCAGTCCCTCATTCTCCATCTTGATAAAGCGGTGGGGAAAGATGCCCGTTCGGCCGTGGAGAACCCCCTCCAGCCAGCCGTCCTCCAACGTGTTGACCACCCGGATGCGATCACCCACATCAAAGTCCAACTCACCAGGCTCCAATGCACGGAAGTCATAAAGCGCCACTCCATAAACACCTCCCTCCTCCTCCTCTTCTTCTTCCAGCTGTCGCTGTTCTTCTTTCTCCTCTTCTTCCTCTCGTTCCCTCTCTCCTTCTCTTGCTATCTCACTCTCTTCCTCCTCATCCCCCTCTTCTCTATGTACCTGGTAGTATTCATACTGTCCTTCATCTTCCTCTTGTGTCTCATCGGGTGGGCCATCTAGTGTGCGTAGTGGGGCCAACAGCTCCACAAAGCCCTCAGGGAATGTTCCAGAGCGCCCCTCCAACTCGCCCAGGAACCAACCAGGCTCGGGCAGACCCACAATGGTAATCAGGTCGCCCTCTCGAAAGTCAAGTTCCTCGTCCATCTGGGCGTGTAGGCTCATGAGAGCGCGGGCCATGCCCAGAGCATTGGGGGGCAGCTCGGAGGCCTGGGCCGCCTGGGCAGCCTGCAGGCGTCGTGAGAGCCCAGACAGGTGGAGCTCCTTCATGCAGGAGCAGGGAAAGAGACCGCGGGCACCCCACGCGTCACGGCCCCGCTGCCAGCCTGCATTCAGACGACCCTCCACAACCACCACATCACCTGGAGGAAGGAAAGGGGAATCACTGGTCATTATTACATGCAATCCCTATACATCTATTCAAAATAATCCTCAATTTAATCTACACACACTAAATAACATTAACAAAAACATTCAAACACACACACACACACACACACACACACACTCTTACACTACAAGTACGTGTGATTGTGCTGCTTGGGTTGCAAAGTTCAAACAAGTCTCACACGTGCATGCAGTACCTGCAACACACACACAAACACACACACACACACACGCACACAGACACACACACACACACACACACAAACACACAGCCCTGAGCATGCAGAGAGGTAGGAACATCCTGCCCTGAGAGGTCAGAAAGGTCACATTCCTCCAAGCTCGGTACTCCACCCACTATTGTGTCTGAGGCAGAGAGTGAAGCAGCGCTGCCTGTGGCCCGGTAACAAGCCAGCAGAGGGAAAATAAAATCCATCCACGACAGGAAAGAAGGAAAGACTACACGAAAAACCATGCAGGAAATCATTTATGTGGAACAGAGTGGTTTTTGGGGAGGTGCACACAGGAATCTACAGGCTGTCTCTAGTACTAAATATTTAGCTTGTTGCATAATGCCAAATTGTGCATTGTTCCTTTGGAGCTTGAAGCTGGCTAACCATGAGTAAGAATGCTGGATAAATATAACCCTTTCTAGTCATGCAATTCACAAGCTCACAGAGGCCCCTAGTGGTCATTAGAGTTACTGTATGGAAAACTGTACACACACACGCTCAAACACACACACTACACACTCTAATAACCTTTCAGAGTCTGAGTATAAATTAACAGAAGCAACAATGTGGAGTCACCACACCATAAGATGAGGGTCGACAGAAACTTCAGCAAGGGACTCAAACTCAAACTTTTTTTCTAGAAAAATAATGTGTACACTGCTTCTGAAACAGCTGGCCATTAAAATCCAATTGAAACCAAGCGAAAGTGGTAATCACTGAATGTACACACTACTTTGCTGCATGTAAACACCACTTCTTGTATAGAAATAGTCACGTCTAAACACACATCACAAGGCTTACAGAAGAGGGCAGTGTTTTATTGAACTGAGTGAGTATTGACACTCGTCCAGGAAAGAAAGCACTGCTATAGGACAGGAGGGAGACTAAACAATAATATGCCGTCACCTTTACCTGGTTTGTAGGACATTATGCTGCTAAATAAGAATGAATTAGACTGGGGCAGAGAGGAGGGGGAGAGGCAGTCAGATCAGGTTTAGTGGAGCACAGCTTTACGACAAAATTAGAGAATACAGTACACTACACTACACTCCTGTGGTGTGCATGCATCTGCTAACACACATGAACAAATGATTTAACCCACTGTTTTCTTTAGGTACATATAAAGTAACAGGTAATAGCATGTACAGATTCTGTATTCTTTTAGGGGTATGTTACTTTTTTATAGACATAACACATTTTACAATTGTTTGATCATCATTGGATGAGGGTATTAGATCCTATGGTAACACAACGCTATTTGATTCATATTTCTAACAGTGACCACACTTGGTAGAATGTGAATGATAGGAATACCAAACGGAATCTAGTTGATTTGCATGCAAATTCCAAAGGAGTTCTGAACCACATGGTACATTTCTGACATAATTAATACAGGGTTGTTTTTTTATTCTGATGCTGCTTCTTGGTATAGTCTAATGTTTTCATCTCAAGACAGAGTTCCTTTTATACTCAACTTTGTTGAGGTGCACAGAGGTGGTGCCTAACTACAGTATTCCCACTGACTGTGGGAGCTACCAGTCCAGATGGCAATGAGCAAAAGCCTAAAGGAGATGCTTACCTCTCTTCAGGTTCAGGTTGCCAGGCTCAGCAGAGCTGAAGTCATTGATACACACAAGAAGCTCATCTCCAGGTTTGGCATTCGGGATGGTGATTGCCTCCACAAAAGTGCTGGGGAACTGACCTGGAAAGACAGAGAGAGAAGAAAGAAAAAGATGCAATGAACAAAGTCATTGATGAGAAAGAAAAAGTCTAAAAAGAAGTATATACTAGAGCCTCCATTCTGAGTTTTGCTTGGCATACCTGTTACTCCGTCTTTTTTGCCAAGCAGCCAAAAGTCGTCCACCACGCTGAGAACTTCAATGACATCGCCCGCAAATAGTGGGAGCTCCTCTGAGACACTGGGCAGGAACTCAAAGACAGCGCGCACCACCGAACCAGCCTCCATCCTCACTCATTACCTGACAGGTGTGTGTATGTGTGTGTGTTGAGGGGGGTGGGGGTGGCAGACAGAGGGAGAGAGAGAGAAAATGTCTCTTAGTATCAATAGTAAAATAAACAAGTATGACTGATTTATATATACACTAAAGAGATACATTACATCATTGAAAATCAGAATCAACAGCATATGTGTGTTAAGAGGTGTAAGGATGAATGAATGTAAAAGAAATCTGTGTGCAAGGTGTAACACATGAAGACATGGAGTGATAAAAGTGTAAAGAGTGTTGCATTTGTCTTTTTTTCTAAATGCTCTTTGACATGCATTAAACTGTTGTGTCCACTAGGTGTCTCACCTCCTCATACACAGAGATAGACAGAGAGGGAGGAAGGTGCAGATTTGGACTGCTAAACAAACTCCCCATGTAACAATAACATTATCAAATACCATGGGCTGCCTGACAGCCATGTATTCGATCATGCTCAGGAGGCCCAAGATTGGGTGGGGTATGGGAAGCAGAAAGTACCGACGACCAAAGTTTACAGGCACTAATGAGTCATGAAGTCCAGTGTGTGTGTGTGTGTGTGTGTGTGTGTGTGTGTGTGGGTGTGTTTGTGTGTATGTGTGTGTACATATTTTCTGGGCAAGTCTAGAAATGTGCTGTCAAGTCCTTAAAACTCATCCTCCCTGTTGTTGGGTAGACTGCACCACCCTGATCTCATAACAATAAATCAAGGGGCCTTGCAGGTCAGCAAGGGCATAAACAACGTGGAGCTGAACAACCTACACACACACACACACACACACACACACACAAACACACAAACACAGAAGACACACATGCACGTATACTGTACATCAACAGGCCTAAAAAACAGACAAGCATGCTACTATTGCCACATAGTCCTACAATTGCCACATACTCATCCACTGATGAGTGGAATTCATGCACTATTTTCTAAGTTTGTAGCTGTTTATACTCATACTGTACACAGGAGAGATTGTGGAAAGAGAGATGGGGGAATTGGGATAGAGAGAGAGAGAGCACGAGAGAGAGAGGAGAGAGAGAGATCATCTATAGAAATAAGGATTACAAGTAAAACTCCAACAGTTAAATAATAGGTCATGTGAAAAAGACAACTCGAGACAGAGTGCATTAGAGTGTTTTTTGCCTTCATTTTTGATACATTGATCTCAAATGTGTATTATAAACCTTTGCTTTAATTGATCGGCTGCCCCTGTTTTGTTCACTACTTTGCGTGCGTCCAACCTCCAGTGGCATTTACTTTGTGGCAGTGACAATCTGTAGCGCCACTGCCATGTTTGAGTCATACTCATGGACGTCAGTGTTTATTATGAGGTTAAGGTATGCCAGTGGATGTGCCTAAACTTTCAGATGCAACAGAGAGAAACAGAACATGAGGGAGACAATCAGAGAGACTGAGACAGAGAATCAGGAGCAGACGAGGCCAGTGTGTAAGAGTGTGTAAGAGTGAGTGTGTGTGTGTGTGAAGGGCAGAAAGAGACACCACTCTTGTATCAGGTTCAGTCAGGCAACAGGTGACCCTCCTCCACAGCCCAACACCCAACCCCGCCACCCCCTGCCCCATATCACCATGACAACATTGGCTGGGTCTGGCTATGTTGATATATGTGTTTTTATGTGTGTATGTGTGTTCTACATAAATATGTGATGTCTCAATATATGTGTGTGTGCTTGTGTAATATAAAAGCCATGAAAGAAATCTGACTGTAATATAAAAACTTAAAAAGAAATCTGACTGAGCCTTGAATGATTGTCTCTTTGTGCAAGTATTTTTGCGTGTGTGTGTGTGTGTGTGTGTGTGCTTGTTTTGTATAAGTGCATCCGCCGAGTAGTTTGCTGAATACAGTGTAAGACTACTCCATCTCTCCCACGCAGGCTTAAGGAAATGCAAACACAACCTGATCCATGGTCAGCAGAACCAGTGTGTTCCCTCCTGCTCATTCAGACCAACCATCCCACCCTCTCATCTGATCCACCTCATCACACCCTTTGAGTCTCAGAGCACAGAAATGGGAACATGTTTCCACACAGAGAGGAAATCATATGACCAATATTCCAAGACCTTTTTTTAACGTCCCCCCCCCCCCCCCCTTCTCTCTTTCTCTCCTCTCAGTTTTGTCTTCATTTACTCATTTCACACTGCCACTGTTGGGAGTCGTGTGTGTTTGTGTTTGTGTGACCTTTGTTTACATTATACGCTGTCAGAGTCAGGAGAGCAAACGGCAAAAAGCCGCCACTACAGTAACCATAACAGACTCAGGAGGCCTAAGACAACTGGGCAGATCCAGGGAGTTTAAGGGTTAAACGTCTATCTGAGCAGTGGCTACACTGCTCCACCAACGACAGGGAAAACCCAGGGTTTGATTTCTGAACCCCATGTCGAGGCCCTGATGTCCTTTTTTTATTTCTGAAGTCTCTTGTTTTCCTCGGTGAGACCACAAACAGACAAACACATCGAGAGATATCTGGTGGACAAATATCTAGATGGCTCACAAAAGCCCAAATCAGGCGATTTTATGGCTTTAATGTGTCCCAGGCCTCCTGTTTTACTTATTACCTTCGTTGCGCAAGCTGAACCAGGCATTCAGACCGAATGAAGTCTGGGCAGATGGATACATGTTTTCTACTGTGAGAGATGTGTATAGTATGTGTGATTGAGTAGCCTGTGTATTAGTGTGCGTGTGTGGAGATGGGATATGTATGTGCCCACAGACAGTCTGTATGACTAAACAGACACACACGTCTGTATGACTAAATGTACTGATCGGTAACAAATCAGAAGGCAGGCTGCATCCACACAGACTGAGCATCCTGAACACACCAGATGAGGGCTATCGTCTGTTACCTCAGAGCCTCTTAGTGTGTGTGTGTCATCTTCTGTTACCACAGACTTCTCAGCTGCCTGCCTGAACACACAGCTGCTCACCGGCCGTGGACACACACACACACACACACACACACACACGCGTTGTATCATCGTATCAACTTTCATCTGGCAGTGCGCAGTTCACAGTGTGTGTTAGACTGGCAGTGTAAATGTGTAAAATAGTGTGTGTGTGCCCGCTAATGTATTAGTGACATGCTATCACATCCCCATCATGAATGAGTCTGTGCTCTCTTTGATAGGCACCATCATCTAGCCTCTCATGCCCCCAAGGATATGATAAATCTGCATCTGGGACCTCCACACAACACTGGCCTTAGTGCATACATCTCAGTGCATCCTAGCCACACTGCCCAACAAAAGTCTTTCCTCGCGTGAATGAGCTAATGTTTAAAATGACACGGTTTCTCATTGGCTGCTCTTCCTAAGAATCATGCAAAACATGCAAAATGATCCCAACAATATCATTGCTCGTAGTGGTGTGGACATTGTCATTCATATTAATTGGACTGGAATTTATTTGTCATTTGTGTGTCTCTTCTAGACCAGACTGGGCCTGGCTGCTCAGACACTGAGGTGGTATTTAGTAACTGGGCGTATTTAGTGTACGTAACTGGATTTTTTTGGAGCTTGAAGATGGTTCACATTTCATCTGAAAAGTTTCATCAGTTCTAAACTGGAGATGGGAATATCACTATGTCGATAATGTTCATGGGTGATTGTGATGGATGAGGTCTTCAGTTACACAATTACACCCTCAGTTCATGGTTATATCTCCTGATCATCCCATCTCTTGTTTAGAGCTGATGAAACCTTCAAAACATCTAGTTCCCCATACTGAATACTTTGACTACTATGACATGGATGAAAGAGAATCTTCACAGACCTGGGAGAGAGATTCCACGACTCTGCTCCCAGATAACACACTTCCTTAAGCAAGTCCAGGCCTGGCCGGGCTGGGTAATTCTGGCCTGAGATGCCAGAGATGACAGTCTCAGAAATGGCTAGTTTGTGCCTGTTGAAATCTCTGCATCATTCTGTTCTGATGCAGCCCAGCTGATACCAAACTGCTTTTCAGCTCTGAGTTAAAGGTGTCTATGTGAGTGCTCCTCAAACACCCAACACACCAAACACAAACACACCAAATGAAATGAAACAGAATCTCATAAAGCACATTTAAGACTTGTACACTCTTTATGAAAGTTTTGCACTTCATGAAAAAATGCACATCCATATTATTTACTGGTTTTTCATGCCTGCGTAAAGTATGTAGTCAGCAGCAGTAAAGGGAAAAGTGAATAGGCTTAACTGACGTCATTTCCCAAATTACAAGACTCTTTTCCAAAAAAAAAACAGGTCTTAAGGGAACCTAATATAACTTCTGGAGGATCTTAATCATCTGATTTCATGAACACCTCTTAATAATGCAATAATGCACACCGATCTTTTCATGTTCCAGACTTAGAACAAAGCTGCTCATTAAAGCTCTTACCATTTCTCTGAGAACACTAGTGTGTTTACGTTAGCCTGTGATAACAGATATTACTACCATGGATATTAAAAATGGTCTTTGGGACACTATTAATTGAAGTCTTCAGTATCAACATAAGGATGATATATTGAGTGTCTTTAGATTAATGATGCTTTCAGAGGATCAGAGGAGACCGGCTCTCAGTCAATATGTGATTGAGTTCAAAAGATTAGTGAAATATCACTGTTTTCCATCCATCACCACATAATAATCATATCAATGTCAAGGAGGATAAGGATCCCATCTAAAGACAAAACAGCTTTAAATTGACTCAGTTGTCCTCTTCACAGAACCAAGATCAAGATCAAGGCCACTTTCAGTTCAACAGCATGTAACAAAGAAGTAAAGATGTTTTCCCCCTGGCTGTTTGACTGTTTTGCTATTAAATTGTTTTTCAGCATTTTTCACACCATGACATCAGCTGTACCCCAAGTCTGGCCAACTCTGTCGCTAAAGCCTGAGCCCAAACAACTCTGGAATAAACAAACCACCGCCCCACCTAGGGACCATTCTTGCGGAACCATCCGGATTTAACCCAGTCAGACCGCAGAACCGACATTCTTATTTCCTCGCCAGAGGCCTGATTCCACTGCGGGGTGGTCGTGGGACAGGAGGAGAGGTATATATATATATATATATATATAGAGAGAGAGAGAGAGAGAGAGAGAGAGGAGGAGACCCGGACCTTTTCTCTGTCCCGTTTCCAGGAAGAGCAGGAAAGACAGCAGTGCCCTGCCAGGGATTCTTCAACCCACAGAGGGATGAGATAGGATGGGAAGGGTGGAGGGACACTTGGTGGGAGCATATGGTCCTGCTGTGGACAAAATGAAAGACAGAGAGAGAGAGAGAGAGAGAGAGAGAGAGAAATGATAAACAGAGAAAGATAAAGACAGAGCGAGAGAGAGCAAGACAGACAGACTGAGAGAGAAAGACAGATAGAGAGAGAAAGAGAAATGATAGACAGAGAAAGATAAAGACAGATAGAAACAGAGCCAGGGAGACAGACAGACAGAGAAAGAGGGAGAGAGAGAGAGAGAGACTAATCTGATAGGTCCTTTAGTTAACCCTCTTAATTCTGCCCCACAGGGCTACACTTGCACCAGCAGGTCAGCAGATTGGTGTCTGAAAACTTAAATCAGTTGCAGCCATAAGTTTTAGCAGCACAATAACACAATCAGCTGGTCTTAGATCAGTGCGTTGGCATGAAACCCGCAAGACAAATGACTGAAGTGTGCTGGAAGCATGCGTCCGCAATCAGCCCTTCGCCCAAAGCTGTCTGCATGTGTCAGCTGGTGGGCAACTGTGGCGGGTGGGTGGGAGGGGCTGCAAACACTTCCAGAGAGGCGACCGTCAAATCAGCTCTGATATAGACACAATCTGTTTGTTTTGCTGGACAAATATCTTTCCACTTAGTGAAATTCCAGACTGTTGCTCATAAAAATCCTCCTCTGGGAATCTCTGTGATTGTGAAACATGTTGTAAACGGAGCTGTTCTTAAAGTGAAATGCCAGTGGTGTTCGATTGTAGGCTCTATGCCTGCATGGACATGAGGTAAACATTAGTAGAAAGAGAAAATGACATTGGTTGCTGCCTTCCAGAGTTTGACCATTCTTTATGGTTTCAGCCCAATGGCTTTAAATGAGTTAGCCTCTGGCTCTTGGGCAGACACACTGAAAAAAGTATTGTCTTCATGTCTGGTAGTGCAAACATGACCTCATGACCTCTCCATGTGTAACTGCATGACACAAAGTGACACGGCAACCCTGCAGTGCAGTGCATGATGGGTAGGTCACCATTCAGCTGGCTGGCTAAACGAGAACTGAACTACAACCTGCAATGCAAAAGGAAAGCAAACCCTCATTGGCCTACAGAAATACATAAGGACAAGCTATTGCTGTCCAGCATAAATGATAAATAGAACAGAGAGGACAGAGCACACATGATTAAAAATATTCTGCACACCCATGTTTAAACAACCGCTGTCATGGTCTCACATATCCAGTGGGACCACCCAAGACAAAACAACAATAACAAATACTACAAAATAAAACCAACTAGATAGAGCACATTTACTTAAATACAATTTAGATCCAACCTATGTCCATGGTTGGGTTTAAAAAACACTTTTCTTGTCTGGCCATTTGACTTTGAGTCAACAATAATTGCCTAACATGTCTTAAAGATGGTGTACATATATGAGCAGGTGATTTGTTTAGAATTTCAGTACAGTAATGCCATTGTTGTAATGACTGTTTGCATTTTGTTTTCATTTATGTAAACAATAAGGACAATAATGCATGTGTAAGAGAACCTCCTTGGCGTTCCACCTTCCTTGGTGATAATTCTCCCGATCCTTCACAGTAACTATAGTATACATATAGTGGGCTAATATTTACATATTCTGTGTGTGTGTGTGTGTGTGTGAGAATAAAAGTAACACAGTTGCGTCAAGCAACTCTGTAAGGCTAGCAGTCTCACATCTCACTGGGCACACACACACACACACTCACTCACTGTCACTTTACTCTCCACAGCTGACACAAGGACAAAGGAGCAACTGTGCCTGAGACAGGTCAGCTAGTGCCAGCTAGTCAATAAGAGGAGGACTGTGTGTGTGTGTGTGTATGTGGGTATGTGTGTGTGTGTAAGAGGGAGAGTGTCTGGTGTATATGAGAAAGACAGACAGAGAGAGAGAGAGAGAGAGAGAGAGAGAGATTGTGTTTAACGTTGCAGATCGTCTGAATAACTAGCTTTGTTGAGTGCTGATGGAAACACACCTATAGCAGTAGATGACATAACTGCAGGAGGTAAACTAAAGCCACTTGCTTGAAGACATGACTATAAAAAGCATCATGAGTCACCCCAGAGACACCCATGGGTGCTTGTCTACATCCACTTCTTTTGCTGAGTGAAAAACAGCAAGTCCTCCCTGTTGTGTTGCCCATAACAGAGTAGTCTGTGCTTCTTGCCCTTGTTCACCTCCAGAGGCCAAGTGGCACTGGCGTGGACTCAAACTCCAGACAAAAATAAATGACACCAGAACCATCCACGCTGGCCTTGGCCCAAGTACCTCACTGATGGAAACTCTTTATGACACCGCATGTGAGGGACGGCACGTCTGACTCTGTGCAGGGCTGTTTTAGCCATTACAGGAACATAAGGGGTTAAGCACGCAGACCGTTACGGGCGTATGGAAGAAAAAACATGTAAACTCAGCAAAAAAGTCTACAAGTCTACAGACAGAAGTCTAAACATAGAGACAATTTTTTTGCCATTAAGAGCCAGTGTATTTTCAGCACTACTTTTCAATTATATGACACAAATGGTTTGAAGGTTCATCTCATTATGAATCAGTATAGACACTGGATCCAACTTCCTGCTCTGTGTCCTCAGGTTATGGCAGTGTGTGTATCTGTTTCTGTGTGTGTGTGTGATACAGTAGTCACTCGGCTCTGTGTCATAGCTCTGTCTCCTTACTCGAGACAGTGTGGGGCCACAAAGAGTAACATGAGCAGAGGAAGACTTCACAGGATAATATGGCATCTAGGGTACAACTAAGTGTATAGTACACACACTCTCTCTCTCTCTCTCCCTCTCTCTCTCGTTCGCACGTGTTATCTCTTCAACCTCTCCTCTTCCCTCTCTTCTTTCTCTCATCTTAGTAGGAGATAGGTGTCACTGTCATCTATCTACCCATCTTTGCCAGGAGACTGCAGGAGAATGACAGAGCCATCTCTATGACTCCTTTCTTTCCTATTCCTTCTATCTCTTTCCCTCTTTCCCTCCCTTCGTCCCCCCCTCATCTTATTAAAACAGAGGAGTCACTTTCTGCTGTCATCTGTCTTTGGGAGGGCACTGCCAGGGCAGGACTGATGCCCCTCTCTCTCTCTCTCTCTCTCTGTTCATCTCCGCCTTTGGCAGAAGTTTCTGGGGCACTGCAGCGGGCACACAGTGGTGGGTGTAATACGATCTGCTGACCACCCGCTTTATTTATTGAACAGGACCAACCAGACCTATGCCAACAAAGGATTGGGCAGGGGTTTTGTGTGTGTATGTGTGATTGTCTGTGTGGTGGAGGGTGTCACAGTGGCACCTTTCCATCCAGCCACTCAACCCCCCGGCCCCACCCTCACTCAACCATATCATGGATGACCCAGCAGTCGGCCCCACAATGCAAACATTTAGCCCCTGGAAACTTCTTCTTTGTAAACAGGGGTGTCTGTTTTGTACTGGTAGTTGTTTGGTAGTTGTTAGAGGGGGGTTGTTTTTATATATCTCACAGCATGTTTACTGTAAAGCCATTGTGTCTATGCACTGTGCCCAACCCCAACACCACCCCAGCATGTTACAGAGTTGCTGTCGCCACTAAATTGCATTCAGCCGTTTTAAAAAGAGAGTACAGTCAAAGAGACTAGCCGTGGAATATTCCTGAATGATTTCAGACGGACAGACATTATGCTTGACGTGCATCTTGCTTCTGTTTTAAAATGACACTGTGGGGGCGAGGTGACAGGGACCTGGTTATTCTAACTTCTAAATTCTACAGTAGTTATGGATACCAGCTGGCATGGAAGAGCAGCCAACGGGCACATGACGTGGTGATGCAGGCGATCGAATGCAAGGAGCTTGGCATCAGCAAGTGCACCCTGCTGTGCCCCACATATAAACACAAACTACTAGTGTACAAAAGGGCCAAACGCAGATGCCCTGTGTTTCACATCACAGGAAGCCAGTACTAAACAAGTGATACTGGGTGAGGCTGTCCCTGAAAACAACCTGAAAACAACTGCAAAAAATGCAGTGCAACAAATCCTAACCTGACATATCACATCATGAAGTTGTTTTGAATCTGATCTGGACAAACCTGAGCAGCTTGACATTCTAGATCAAACCAAGAGCAAAATCTAAACGGCAAGCCTTGTCCAGCCTAGCATTTCCTGTTCTGACTCCTATACTACGATAAAGAACAAACATGACTAAAAACCTGCCAATCAGTACTGTAAAATAATTCCAAAATATATCAGGGAATGTAGGGAATGGCAAATTTCAGCTGGGAATTTCAGAAACTCCTGCATAGGCCTCACTTCTCTTTTGGGTGCTAAGTGTAAGTGGTGGAGTGAGATTGTGCCTGCCTTGCTTTCAAGAGAGCTTTGATTTGTGGTGGGGGTTAGGCCAAAATCAGGATTCACTCTGATAGGCAGCACACATGCCTAGAAATCTTTTGCTTCATCTCAAAGGGTCGGTACCTGGCAGAGATGGCTGGAATTCCCCACATTTTCTCCAAACACAACATGCTAGTTCCCTCAGAATACGCACACACACACACCAATCTAATTATTAGTGTTTCACACAATTTGAGAGTAATTTTCTATTAAGCCAACAATAAATTATGTCATACTGGATGACCCCAGCTTAAGTGTCTACTTTCACTACTATCTGTTCTGACTCTCTCTGTGTGTGTGTGTGTGTGTGAGCAAAAGAAATGTTTGGCTAATAGTACTTTGCAACTCTTGCCTAATCACTCCCTGGCGTCATACTTCCCACATTCACGCATGCACGCACACGTACAGAGACACACATGTGCAGTCAAGACATAACAAATCTCTTCTCAGAACTCCAGGGCTTCCTCATTCCATACTCCCCCCGTTGCATGCTGATCCCTTGGGCTTACATCACATCAGAACAGGATGACAGAAATAGAGAGAGAGAGAGAGAGAGAGAGAGAGAAAATGATAGAGAGGCAGAAAGAGAAAGACAGAGAAGAAGGGGAATTCTGTCAACTCAACATGGAGTTTATGCCACTTCTTTATTTTTATGTTTTTCTTTCCTTTTCGTTCTTAGATGGAGTTGAACTATAGCCCTCGTGGGATGGAGTTGAAGGTGGAGCACCTCCCTCCTCCAACATAAATATTCCGAGCCTTGAGTTCTTGTGGTGTTGTGTCGGCAGCCAGACAGACACAGTAACCATGGTGACTTGGCTGTGTTTGCCAAGGCACTCAACTCCACTCGGGGCTCCATGGGAGGGAAGAGGTGAAGTGGCGCCCAGGGGAGGTGTCTCCCGGTCGGACACAGAGCGCACACTGTGTGCCTGGTTCTTCTCGGCCTTTAGGTTTTTCCTTGTTTTCCTCTCAGGAAAGCCTTGCTTCATCCCAAGTGAAAGAAAAAAAGCTCTTCAGCTTCAGTTACCATGGAGACCTCCATGCATTTCTCTTTTAAAAGAGGGAGATGACAATGGTTCAATTTGGATGTCTTGACATTTGAATATGAATAGAGGTAATGGGGGGGGTAAGACTGGAAAACAATGTAATGTTGTAGCCAAAACTGATCTCTGCTCTCTAGCATTTGGAATAGATTAGCAAGAGCTTGGCTTGTTAATATAATGTGATACGTTAAAGATGAAAACCAGACAAATGGGCAGTTATGTCACATGACTGTGCTATGAGGAAATGACTTTAAGACCTACACAGTGCAATTGGCAATTTTGAACAATTCCTCTGCTGTAGCTGAAAATGTTTTTGTCCATGGTTGCTGTAAAATGATTATAGAGCTTTGTTATGTCTAAAGTCCTAATTCACAGATAGGTGCATCACTGATTATAAATGGACCCTGCAATACTGAAGTGGAAAATTCATTGTGACCACAGTCACAGTCCCTACGTGCTGTTATGCTGAACCTTTTATCACTTAGTACAACAGCACCAAAGGTAGAATTATTTTACTTTCTGTTTTCAGACTCAGTTTTCATGGATAGACTCCTTTCCCCGCCTCCACTATGAATAATTATTTTCAGAAATGTAAGACACCTGACTGCTGCCAAGAATCAGTCGCATAGCAAAGAGTCACCCCAAAACTACTCAAACAAACAAGCCATAACTCGACTCTCCTTAATCGAGGAAAACAAAAAACTGCACTTATTCACCAAATGACACATCCATCTCAGGGCTCAGTACATCAGACCCTCTTTGTCATCACAGGGCTTTGTGTACGCATAGGCTTTTGCAAGGCAGGATATAAAGCCAGGCCACAATGCAACATTTTGTGTTAAGAAAAGTCTTTCATTTATCTCAACAGTACAGAAAGTTCCTACAGAAACCTACACAGTACCCAGTTTTCTGATGAAAAAGCACCAGGTCTGATTAAAGAAGTTGTTTTTTACGAGTAGTCTAATTTGGGGATGGGACTTACCACTGGTATGATGAGTCAGTAGTCATATGATCATGCATCCTTAAGAGTCGAATTTGGTTCAACCAGCTGTGTTGTTATTTGTCCCTAACACAACACATATTTAAATGAGTCTCCAATGGAGTGCCTGGAATACTAGATTAGCAAATGCATTTCTGGGACAGATCAGTCTGCTTCAGCAGGCATGAGAAAGCTCAGCCAAGCAGATAAAAAGCAAATAAACAATCACTGTCTAGCTTGGGTAGGAGTTCGGTTCAGCCCCCTCTATCCAACTCGTCCATCATAAAATGTATTTATTTGAACAAATTGTTCACTTCAACTAGCACCCTGAACATGTCTCGCTCACAACAAACTCTCATACTTTGAGAGTTTGGGCAGAAACAGATTTGAACAAGAACAATATTAAAATGACCTAATTCTAATGGCACAATATATGTCCCATATTTGCTGCATAGCTCAGGGGAGAATTGGGTGCAGCCGGCTCACCACCCCTGCCTACACAGTGGGTCGCAGGAATGCAGGTAGCGAGCCATCAGCTGCCAAGCACACTGAATCACCCGCTCGAGGCGAGCATCTGTTGCCATCTCGCTTCATCCACATGTAGCAACAGTATCCTTACTAAAAGGGTCTCAGTCATAATCATGCAGGGAGTGTCTTAAAGTCATTCATATGATTGTGCACCACCTTTGTCAGATAAGTGAGAATGTCAGCGGTCAACTGAGTCAAAGCAAACGGATTCCACATGTCCACATGTTAACAACCCGGACACACACACACACACACTTTTATCACCCACAAAGTACATAACGTTTTCCTGAGAGTTTTACATGGGGCACTTTTTCTCCAGCTCTGTACAAACCATGGTGCTGAGTCTACAAGAATGCCAGGAATGTTCCTCAATGTCTTTTTTTTCTCTCTCAGAGACCTCAGTGACCCACGATAGTCAAGCTCCAGAACAAGACCACCCCCCTGCTACACATTACATAAACCAATCCTTTACTGTATATACGTCCCTTCAGACATCTGCTCATAAACACAATCTCAACCTGACCTGAACACATCTATGCAGAGAAAAACATACTTCACTGCCTTGATCTGTGTGTGAGCCTCTCTAGTGAGTGTTAATTAAGGAGGCTGAGCAGTGAATGGCTAAACTGCCACACTGCGAACAGAGGTAACAATCTTCCAGGGAGATAGATGGCTTTCTGAACAATGAGTTTACTCAAATGACAGTGTTAGGTGACTGGCCCTATGATCACCCACTGCAGAGGAATGGTGTTTTGTTTTAAGAGGTCTGTGGTAACCAGAGTGTAAATTAGTAGGCCAACCATACCTCATACTGTGTAGGAGGTGTAGTGACTACCAGGCTAAAATGGAGGCCACAATTCACATACTTCTTCATTCTCATTTTTGTATATCACTGCCTTAAACCCACACACATACACATACTGTACATACATACACAAACACACATGTACACGTACACACACACACACACACACTTCAGTGTCATCCCGTGCTGTTACAAGACACCAGAGTGACCTATCCATAATTTAAACCCTCTGCACACATAATCTACTACCAACGTGAGGACTTGCTCTGGTACACAACACAGGATTCTGCCTCTTTGAGCAAAAAACGAATAAGGCTGAATGTGCTTAATTTACTAATGGGGCAGCCTGAGTAAAGATAAGATGGTGGCCAGTAATTAAGGCAGAGCAGCTGGCTGAGTAGGGGCTTTGTGTGCACGCTGGATCTGAGTTTGTTTTCTGTGTCTGTGGACATCATAGGGAACTGGGTCAAGAGAAATTTGGTCATTACATTTGCTTAGTCCTCAGATGTTGGGAAGTTCTACACAGGCTAGAGCAAATATTTTAAGAAAGGATATGCATATTGATTATTTAAGCTTGTCTCGAGTTTTTAAAGATGATTACCATAGGATAAAGGCTAGAAAAATATGACTGGATTTATAAAATGCAGGAGGAAAACGGGCGGGTTGCTACATGCCAAAAAAATGTGTCTGCAATTTTTTTCACCATCCCATCCCATTCCGGGGGCCTTACTTTCCTTGTAGTTTCACGCAGCGTGACAACTGTCAACAAATGCTGGTTGACAGGTGAGAGGCTATGAGAGCAGTGGTCCCGTGACAACACTACTCCCCCACTGCAGCCTATTCAAACCTCCTCGGTCTCACTTTGCCATTTACCATGCATTAGTTACAGTAACATTAGTGCTTTAATTCACACGGAAGAACATGTGGTGTTGCTGCTTACTACGTTGCTCTATGCTTGGTTGAATTCCCTGACGACGTGGTTTTGCGAATTATTTCAAATGGAACCACAAATGATAGAAGACCCAGGAAATGGTTAAAAACGTCGACTTTGTTGAACAATAGTTAAAATCTACAGGCGACAGTTTTTTTTTGAAGAAGAGTATAAAATGTTGGAATGCATCCTGTTTTGTAGCCTACTAAGGGGGCAGCTCCTAAGAACATGTAGCCTACTATAAATATTATTTAGGCAAAGTAAATGAAAACAGTATGGTTCATGTGATGTCATGAAAAGGCACAAGTGATCTTACCTGCCTTTGTAACAGGAAAGGTCTTCAACGTGGTTCTTCTCTTTAGGCTAAAACTTTCGCTACGTTGTTGATGTTTGGGCGTCAGTTTTCCTAACTGAGCATTTCAACGTCCTTAAAAAACTCTGTCATTATTCGCATTATTCGCTTGTCTCTTGAACAATCTAAGACTATCGTTCCTTGTTGTTTACGCACTCAACACGCGGATCATCAGTTGTCACCCTTGGTGGGATCAGCTGTCATCCCGATGGAGGATCCAGAAGGCTGATTCCCTACTGCGCTCCATCCATGCTGACATCAACACCACCACCCCTTCCTGACAGGGACCTTAACCTCAGTAAGGGGCTGGCCTTTTCCTGCCTGATGGAAAATAACCGCGCACATGACAAAATAGTTTAGTCTGAGAAGGGAACGGAGGACTGAACGAGCTGTAGAGCTTATAACACACTTATTAACGTTGCTAACGTTTTGCCTGCAAACTGAAGGCAGTTGGTGCACTGTGAGTATATGTAAAAGTGTAGAAAATGTAACAATTTAGAAATCTAAAGAAAAAAGGGTACTAGACTGAGATGAAACATTCAAAGGCTAGGCTACTACAGAGATAGGGGACTTAAGAGGAACTATGCATGAATAAGGCAATAGATGGCAGTGTGTGAAACCACTAAGACACACAAAAAAGACCAGAAAATATATAAAAAAGACAACTTTATATATAAAATAATAAATTATATATATATATAAAGAAGCTCCAACTGTTTAAGAGTTCCAACTGTTTAAGAAGTAATTCTGTGCAGAATTAAAGGCATCCCAAGGAATCAAATCGAGGGAGCCTTTTTCATTATCCGTCCAAGCCTGGTACCTCTAGTCTTTAAGTTGCTGAATTACAATACACATTTAAAACCACTCTGTCGCAGAGGCTAAATCTGTTCCCAATTAGAGTGGATTTTCTCTTCATATCCATCCTCTGTATGTGTTCCAAAGACAAGTCAGTGGAAATGAATCAAAGTATCCTAAAAGTCCATTTTCGAAAGCACAAACTCTGTGCAGAAATATGTGGAAAACCCCACAACTGTGCATCTATGTGTGGTATCTAGTCCTTCCTAACCCATCCAAATCTGTGAGGTATGAGGGCCTTTTGCGTCTGCATTAATCTTGGTTTCCTCGCAGTTACCCACAATAGAAGGAAATGGTGAGGAAGGGCCTTGTCTAGTGAACTGATGACAGCAGAGAAACAAATAAGTCATATTTGCTACTGCACATATATACGGTACAAATATCTTCACCTGGATGTTATTAATCATTAACATGTATTAATTGTATTGTCTCAACAGAAGAAATACAATGTGAATGAATCCATATCACTGTTGTTCCAGGTCAGCTATTACAGTCGGCAGGAAAAAGAGTACACAATTTTTATACGAACTGAAAGTAAGTCACTATGCCTTATCCACTTCCTGTTTGCTTTTTTCATTTCACTTTTTCACATTCTTTTTCCTACTAACGGCAATTGGTGACCTGAAACAGGGCTGTGGATTGATTTACATTGTATTTCTCCTTTAATACCAACAGAAAGTGTTTTTCTCTCGCTATGCTCACATCTCAGTCACTGCACTGTCGTCATATAGGCTACCCCTACGAAGAATATGATTTCTGAATAAAGTCATAGTCACTCGGTTCTTCCTCAGACCCTGTCCCTTGCAATGGCCCACATGTTGTAAAAGAGCCCCTCTGTCAGTGCCTGGCAATAAACGCAAAGCTGAGTCAACATCCTGCCAGCGTGGGGCAGGGTTACCGTATTAGCTATGATAATCCAGGCTGTGCTTGTTGTTTGTAAGCGCACCCCTACAAGTGGCCTCGTAATGTCACTCTACTCACCGTACGCTACTCTCTCCCTCAGCCCACGGCGTTTGCTGAGAACTCTCCAGGCTACACTAGAGGTGAATGGGCAGTGTTGTGTGCTCCTACGCTGCCATTTGTGCACAAAGAGGCCATGTGAGCGCGAGTGTGTCAGGCCGCTTTTGTCATCATAGCTGTGTGGCCACTGCACTTGGCTCATTCTCATCGTGCGTTTGAAGTGAAATCTTTGTCTGGGCTTAGACATCAGTCAGTGGCATTATCTTGTGCATCAATGGAGGATACAGAATGAGGTTTAGAGATGAGGAGGTTGCTGGAAATGTGCTGTTCTGTTCTACCGACACAGACATGATATTCAAGTTTTGCTTAATCACACATTACATCACAAGCAATTTGTTTAAATATTTTAAATTCATTGGGGTAATCAGGGGTGATGTGGTGAGTGGAGAGGGTGAGGAGAGAGGCCTTGCACTGACTCAGGATCCCAAAGAACATTTGAATATTATTATCATTATTATGTTTTGGAGTGTAAAGTCATTTGTTATTCTGTCATTTTGCCCAATGTTTCTAGCAGCAACCTTGGTGGGAATAGCCTAAGCATTCAAACATAACAGTTATGGTCAGAGTTGAAAGCAGCCTAACACGCATAATCAAGCTCTTTAATCAAGCTATGCACCTCCCTGGAAATGAAGGGTGATGAAATTAACAATGGACAAATTCCTCAAGTGACCACATTTCACCTTCTAGGTGGTACCAACTGGCAGTGTCTGCATTGGACCTCTGAAAAGGAATTGTGAATGCATTTGCTATAGCACTTGAGACTATTCTAATGTCAAGACATTTCAAAGATCAAAAGGCTTGTACCACAAAACATTAGGACAAAAAAGTAACCTTCAGATACAATGTGGCAGCTCTCCCTGGCTCATGCTATTTCCAAGGCATGGCTTTTCCTTTCCTGTTTCGTCACTAAAAGTCATGCAGTTGTTTTCTTTACATTCTTTCTAACTTGTGCCATCTAAAGCACAGAGTGGTGTTCAGGAAGTCGTGTATCACCAGCAAACATTTCCTCGCGAGGTGTACTAACACAATAGCCGTTCAGTCACTCATTTATGAAATGTATTATTATTCAGTGTTGGGTAAGCTAAGAAAATTATTTAAGCTACCAGTTATTCAACCTCAGATGAAGCTTCTATACATTAAAGCTATCTGAAGGCAAAATGTAACAAGCTAAGTTACAAAAACTGGCAGTAGTACTTCATGTATTTACCTCTTAAGCTCCTCTAAGTAATTTATAAAAACGCCTATAAAATTACAGTATCCAATTAACCTAACATCTCCAATAGATTTTAGTATTATTTTTAAAGTATTTCTAAAACTATATAGCATGGGTGTTTATTATCAGATTGTGTGGCCAGGATTGATAGTGCGCAAGATATACAAGAGAAAAGTATTTGCGTGTGTGCTGTAATGGGTCCTGAAAAAATGTCTGATTTTCCTATGATTATATAGTTCTTATGATGAATGCAGCCCCTTGTGAAAAGATCCTGCGTCATACTGCAGTATCAAACCTACATTTTTTCCCTACAGCAGACTGCACATATTACAGTGTATTAGACGCAATGCATTGTAGCAGTAAACGCAATATTTTAGACAAGGCATTCATTAAATATACTGCAAAAATACTGCATATTCTGCATTGTACTACACAATACAAGATTGCTAAAAATGCATTACCGCAAAAACAGCAGTTTTCCTGTGTCACAAAGAGACTTTTTGCCATTTTCTAATATGACTTCAGTATTTAAACGTATGATGTGCATGAATGAATATAAATGCATGTATATATACATGAAATATGTGAATATATAAAAAATGTATGTGAACATATATAAAAATGATGTATGCATTGAGGACATTTATATGTTATGGCAGCTGTCATGCAACAAATGCATCACATTATTGCAAAAAGCTGACCTTCCATGCATGCCGTAGATGGAAGATTTGCTGCTATAATCTGATGATTAAAAATGTAGGTTAATGGAAAGCTACCAAACTACATGGCCAAAATGAAAAACTAAACTAATGGAAACCTATTCAGAAAGAAGAAGACTGAGAAAATTAGCTTCTCTACAGCTATGCTATTCAGAAATATAGTTAAATTAGTACAGTATAGCTCCACTACTTGTAGCACATGTAGTGAAGCTACTTCCCACTGTTATTATGAATTTATTTGGAAGGAATAGGATTTTGAGAACCTGTAAAAACTTAAAAGTATTCATGTTGCTTTCTGTTCTCATTTGTATGTGATAAAATATTCCCACACTAATTGCTTGATCAAAATGCACCCCCTAAGGTATTTTCAAGCAGCTGGGAATGGATATGCACCGGAGATATTGAATAAGTGCATGGACAAATTATTTACATTGGGATATATCTAAATGTTAGGACACAAACAAACTGGCAATCTGAGCATGTTTTCAAATGGCTTACTCATCAAACCCATTCTAATAAGAGAGGTTCAACTCTGGAGAGATTATTAAACAGGAGGACAGCGACATCTAGTGTTCATTGATAGGTAATGAGCAAGAAAACAATCATTAACTGACTTAAAATGAATAAATTCTGATATTTGTCACTACCACAAAAAATGAACATAAATCCAAAGCCTGTCATTAGGACAAATCCAGGACTGTTACTCATCCAGCTAAAATGGATGCTGGAGCAGGGAGAGAGGGGGCCGATTGTTCAAGGAAAAAGTTGACGTTTAGTTGTGTCTTCAAGTGTATTATATCCCCTCATCCATCAATGGGTAACTCTTTTTTGGCTTGTTCCACCAGCTCCTTTTATAAAGTGTTGGGTTGGTATTAGTTTGGTATGCATGGACCTTCCAACAACCTCAGATGTTTAAAGGTACTGTACCCTATTCACAATCAGTTGGTGAAACACTTTTTTTTCCTTTCCTTTTTCTTTCTATTGACAGTATTTAATTTCCACCAGAGTTGTTTCTATAAACCAGCACACTAATTTAGCACAACATAGGTCTTCTGGCTGAAGGGGTTTTTGCTGATCATATCTGAAACATTATGCACTGAATTGTCTAACAGACTTAGACTTGCACTTAATAAAATGGCAAGTTTGTTAGATTTTACATGATGCTTTTTCTCTGCAGTAGAATCGTGAGCAAACTATTGTTTAGAGGAAATGTCAGTTGCTCAAACAACCTCGGCATGAATTTTATGATTACATGCATATTTGAGTTTGTGCTTCAGCTGACAACAGGAAGGCGGTGGCAGAAGTTATTCAGCTGAGCACTTGTTTTTCTCAAGTACTCAAAGGCTTTACACCACTAAAAACTGAACATACATCACTTAATGATCCTAATACCAAAGGTCTTTCTTTGTTCATCCCTAAATAGGTCAACAAACCATTACCAAATACTATTACAATTAGCAGAGCTCAGTGATGGCCAATGTTATCAAACATTCTTCAAATTCTTCTAAGCCTCCATGCACAGTATAACATAAATACAGATGACTGGAAGTGTATGTAATATATATTTCCTTTCATTACACAGACAAACAATTTCAAATTTGTTTAAAACGTCAACACTAGGACACTTGTTGATCAATTGATAATCCACAGAAAAACAGCACCATTTGAGAATGTCTGGGGATTTGTAAAAAAAGAAATCAACAAATCAAGTTGAGGCATGCATTGAAGGGTTTTACATTCACATTAAGTGCTCAACTTTGATGAGGCTTCAAGTACTGCTCAGATGGACAAAGAAGTGGCCACGTTGTTCAGTGGTCACACAATATCTGGACCCCTGGGCTGGATGCCACCAACTCACCAAAATCATGCAACAGAAAAAAGTCTAAAATTGAGGCATATAACGATGTTTGGCTAATATTAACTAAATTACATATTGTGTGAAATTTGTCAGTACTACTTCGATACTTTTTCAACACAACAGCAGCTTCATATGCAACATAAAAATAAAAAAGAAGACAATGGGCAGGCTGTCTGGCAAATTAACAAAAGAGAATGTTTTTTTCTGAAGCCCTAATTTTGTCCACTCTTTTCCCTTTCTTAGACACACCTGTGTAACACATAAATACTGAAAGACAAAACATAATACAATGCTGAAAAATAAAACCTGCTTTACTTACAAAAACAACTGTGGTTTGGAAAACAATCAAATATTACAAGGTAATTGACCCAAAACACTGTGGGTTTATAACTGGGAGTTGATGAGAGTGAGTCTGTGTTGAAGTCGTCTCTGACTCATCGAGGGCCAGGATTAGCTGGGGACACTTTGGCTGGGGGGGGAGTTTTCTTGTTGTGTTGGCTCTTAAGATTCAAGTTGATGCCTTTGGGTGCTGTTTTCAGAGTAAAGTTTACCTGTAACGGCACACAGAGATAGAGACGGAAGAAGGGAGAAGAGACAGAGACAGAGAAAAAGAGAGGTTAGTGACTTGGAGGCAATCAAAGATACAAAAATACACATAGCTTAACACTACTCTTAACCATATTGTCAAAACGAAGACACATATGCATGCACATGCACACACACACACACACATACACTAAAATCCCTCTACCAAAACTGTACACACACACACACACACACGTGCCCAGAGGGAGTGAGATCAAGTGGGCTGGGTGCCAAAGGGGAGATGTGAGAAGTGTGTGAAGCTCCTAATGAGCTGCGTGGCCTCGTGTCGAGGCCCATCTGTGCAGGCGGCAGAGGCGGTGCTGGGGGCTCACCAGTATGGCTTCAGCCGGACCCACTGTCACCTGCTTGGTGACGGACTGGTAGCCGGGGGCTGATGCCGTCACTGTGTACGTGCCCGGCAGGAGCAGTCGGAAGTAGTCTCCTTCCGCACCTGCAAAAATACACAAAAGAAAGAGTAGATTTAGGAGAGAGGAAGACAGAGAGTATAGGAGAGAGAGAGCGAGAGAGAGAGAGAAAAGGATAAGAAAGAGGAGAGGCTAAGAAATAACTCATACGGAGAATGTACTTGTATACTGCACATATTGTGTAAAGATATGTTGTGTATTTGTACTGTTCTATAATATAAGGAACAGAGAGTGAAAGTTTAATCCTAAAGAACAGCCCAAATAAAACACACAGCAATAATACATTTCATTATTTTAGTTTTTATTTCACTCATAATGCACTTAGGTCTACATACCACTTGTGATGTCATGGTTTATGCCAGCCACAGCAATTTCTGCATCACTGATTGGGTTGTTGTTCTCATCATAGATCATGCCTTTGATTCCATGATGCACCTGGGGTTCAACACAAACAAGAAAGAAATGAATGCCTTTAAATATCAAGTCCGCTCATAAATATGCCCATTCATCATCACATTTGAAGTGTAAACAGAAGACTTGGCTGAGGAGAGAAAACCCGCCGAAAGGCATCAACAGGGAGCTTGATTACAGTGAAGAAATTGTAGACGATCCTGATTGAACTCTGGCATATGGCCAGACAATCATGGTGCATTCTTTTGGCTTTCTCACTAAGTAGCTTTCTACATGGTAGCATACGGTTCTTTTTTTATCCAGTTCGAACAAAGGACTCTGTATCAAAAAGCGTATGGATCTGTTTGCTCCCTGGCATGGTGTTGCATGTTCACTGAAGCCTTGCCTAGTGCTTACAGAATAGTGGGTTCCATTCTTCCCTGCTGCTATAGCTTACAGAGCTCCATTCGATGCAGCAGTAAAGGTTATAGTTTACAGGTAGAACAGGTGAGGTTTGTCCTAGCAAACAACCCATGCTTCAGAATCAGCTTTGCTGAAATCAAAGCGTCTATTGTACACTGTAGAAAACCTCAGACACGTTACATGACATTACAGTAGCTAACAGTTGCTAAAACATGTTTCTAAAAAAAACTTTCACCTTTTCCTAAAAAAATGATCTACATACATACATGGTCTACATACATACATACAAAAACCTGTGGTTTTGACTGTGCTTAAAACATGTCATAGACAAAGTCATGATATCTGTGAAGTTACTGTGTTCACCTTCTATGTTCACCTTCTTCTTGTGTTTAACCATGTAGAGTGTGTTTTAGTGTGTGTTTAGAATTTTAATGAAAATTCCACCAAACTAAGTGAGAACTGTTTATGGTTTTGCCAAAAGCATAAATTAATAAATGTTTAATTTGAAAATTTGGTTCAGGGAGCGTGATTTAATGTTTTAGCATTTGTAAAAATAGGCCAACACCAATACCACAGCATTTTTGTTGATGATTTGGGAATGACCTCTCAATTGTGCTGTTGTGGCACATGATAGACAGAAGAGGGCGCTCTGACCTGCTCCAGGTAGGAGATGAGGGCCTCCCTGTTGCCAATCCACTCCCTCTGCAGAGCGGAGGCCGGGGGGAACTTGTCGCAGCTTAGCTCCAGCGTGATCTCAAAGCAGTTACTGTAGAGGTAGTTAAAGTCCTGCATTCCTGTGGATGCATACAATATTACTATAGTCTCATAACCCCATAGCCATATTTATTCAAAATGAAATAAAAAAATCACCTTAAAATAAGACAAATTAAACATGTAAACTATTACATCTATGGAAAATAACACCTTACATGCCAAATCTTTAGGGTGTGTTGTTGGATATTTAGCTCTAGTATTATATCATAAGGTTTTAATTTTGTGTTTTTAATAGCTAATTGGAAACTTAATGGAAAGCATGTTTAGTATGTTTCTGAGACGTCGGGGGGATGGTGAAAGTAATAGATGAGGTTTAATGTGCCCTTATTTGTCTCAGGAAAACACATCATTCATCCAGTCCTCAATAAGCACAGATGAGAAGCTTGCACCTTTGGATAGCGAGTACCAGCGGGCCCCATTAGTAATGCCTTCATCAAAGTAGTCCCCGCAGTTCCAGCCTTTGTGCATCCAGCTGTGGGCGTAGGAGTAGGTTCTTGCCAGCTGCACACACACACACACATGCACACACACACACACACACACACACGCACATGTTTACACATGTACATACACACACACACACACACACACAAAGACTCGTCAGACAGACAAATAAATGCACATAAGATCACATTACCAAAGCATCCACAATGCCACATGTCAGCACAGCACAGAGTTTATTTTGGTTGAAATGGATCACCTTTTTGAAGAGCTTGTCGTCGGGGGTGGCAGAGTACGTGGTCTTGCCCCTGATGCGGGCCTCTCGGGATTTGTCGAAGGGGTAGTTGGCCACCACGGCGCCACCGTGGAGGTTCGCCGACAGCACAAAGTTATAGTTCTGCATCCACTTGATCACTGCCAAAGTTTCAGGCTCAACCTGAGGGGAGAAAAAGAGACCCAAATGGAGCTCTGGCATTCACTGTGAACATTCTCTAGTTATGCAATAATTCTACTTATGCATTCAACTGAACAATGCATCAGATTTCAGCAGAAGAGTTTTAAGAGTGGAATGTGTTTCAGACTTGGCTGAACTGTGAGAGTAAGTTGTCCTAGAAGCTTTTGCGTGGATGTGTGTTTGTATGTGTGTGCGTGTGTGTGTGTGTGTGTATCCCATGCAAACTGAAGTTCTCACGTTGGCAGTTTATGAATTCTCATATGGCTGTGAAATTTCAGCATGGTTGTGAGTTTCTATCCATGAACTTGTACCTCTCCAAGTCCTTAAGCTGTAAAATGAAAAGTATCACGTGGTTCTGCAACAAGAAAACTGGAGAGTGCCAGGAGACTGCTGGCTGTGTTTGCATGTGTGTGAGTGTTTCTATGCGTATGTGTGTGTGTGTGTGTGTGTGTGTGTGACAGAGTTAATTGGAGCAGTGATGTCAGAAGTTCCATCAAAGGTTTTAAGGGGAAAACAAACCCCTTTGGCATTTCGTTGGAGTGCTTTTCATCAACACACAGTCCCTCGCCTAGTCTGCCATGTCATTGTCTGTAGAGCGTAGAGGATGCTGCCACGGACAAGCATACTGAATGTTTGTTTTCAGGAGGTGTCCCTTATGGTGATATTTATTGTGCATGACTCTCTGTGTGTTTATGTGTGTGTGTGTGTGTGTGTGTGTGTGTGTGCGTATGTGCGAGTGTCTGTACGCTCAACTAGGTCTCCTTCTCCCTCTCTGCCTCGACTGTCACCCAAGCATTAGGTTTCAGGGTTCATGCAGATCCGCCCGCCCCCTCCCCAACTCCACCAGCCCAGTTTGAGTGAAGCATAGATTAGCTGTGGTTTCTGTAAGGCAGCAGCATGACAGTGTTTTTGACAGTCAGGAGAAACTGTCTTTTCACTGTTTCCCGTGGTGAAAAACAGACCACCCGGCCCCTCCCTGTCTGTTTTTCCTTAACATCTCTGTATCTTTCTCTTGTGTCTTTTTTCTTTTCCTCTGTCTTGCACACTCACCTGTGAGAACAAAATAAACCTTTCTCTCCTTAGCAAATAACTTTAAACAATTCACTGTCCCTCCACTGTTTTAATGAGGTCTTCTTTTTTTTTCCTTTTGTCCCACTTTCCCGCTAGCTCTGTCTCTCCCTTTCTCTTTCTCGCCGTGCTTGTGTTCGATAGTGGGTAGTTGAGTTAGCGAGTGACTGAATGATGAGTGAGTGTGTGAGAAAGTGAAAAAGTAAACAATATAGAGTGAGTGAGTAAGTGAGTGAAGGGGTAAACAATAGAGTTCATGCCTGGATGAGTGAATGAGAGCAAGAGAACAACACTTGTAATATATATGAGTGAAGTGAATAAATGAATGACGGTGTGAGTGAGTGAATGAATGTGTGAATCAGTGGTAAGTGAATAAATGGATGAGTGTGAGGCAAAAAAAGTGAAAAAAGGAATGAAAGAATGAGTGAAAGAGAAAATAAGTAAGTGAGTGAAAGCACAACTTCCCATGCTACTGTTCACCCCATTTCTATGTTACTCATCCCATTCCCCAATTGTATTAACGCTCAAATCTTATTTAAACATATGATGTGGTGTTTTATTTGTTTTTCAGGCTTTGTCAACACTGTATTTAACAGTCATGCTAATAAAGCAACTTTGAATTTGAATTAGAATTTGAAAGCTGAAGGCCGTGGCAGTGTTGAAATGTGAAGTGTGTGTGTTGGCCCTCCAGCTGTACTGCTCTTGTGTGGCGGCCCCCGGGGGAAACTCTGAAGGCAGCCGAGCTGGCGAGCTACTTTTTCTACCCTCTACAGGGGCCCTGATAAGGAGTTGGGTGAAAACACGAGCCAGACCATCACAGCATGTCTGAAAACAATCTGCCAAATTCAGAGTAAGAAAGAGAGAGAAAGTAAAGAGAGAGTGATTTTTTTTTCTTTGTGTGTGTGTGTGTATGTTTGTCTGTGAATATGTGTGTGTGTGTCGGGGAGGGGGGGTCAAATTGTTCTGTGAATGAAAACAATGTACGTTTGTATGTATTTTTGCATTATTATTTATATTGTAGTACTTTTTAGAGACGATCTGTGGCATTGGGCTTTGACAACGACGGTATGACATTTCAGCCTTTCATGTGTCATTGGACAAGGTCACCTTTGGCAGTCGCATGAGCACACACTTGCCGCACATTAGTACACACTACCCCTGATGAAATCACAAACAGACCTTCAGCTGAACTTCAGACTGTGTCCACTGCTTGTTCTACATGCAGCCACACACACGCACACGCACACACACGCGCACACACACTCACACACACACACACACACACACACACACAGAGCACCGCTTCTGCCAAAAGAATCGGCTAACACTGAACCAAGTCTGGTCGTCCAAAGAAAGACTTCTCTGATGGATGGGAGCACCGGTCCACAGTAAAAAGAAGCTGAAGGAAGGAAAGTTCACTTCCTAATCTCGGCTCTTAAGCCTCACGTATGGCTTGCACATTGATAAGAGATTAAGCTACACTGTACGACATTCTTTATAGATACAGATTCAGTAGTAAAGGCTCATATGTATTTGAATGTATTGGGCAGGTACAAATAGTTAAGTTCAAATATAGTCTATTTCTTTGTTTTTTTTTATTGCAGCACACACACAAACACACACACACACACACACACACACACACACACTCATAGCCAGGCTATTCATACAGATATTTGGGCCAAATTTTAAAAGGATCTAAGATAGGCTGCATATTTTCAGCATGAAATGAGTGGGTGGGGGCAGCCTGCCATTACATCAACAATATCACAATAAGAGAGAGAGAGAGAGAGAGAGAGAGAGAGAGAGAGAGAGAGAGAGACATCTACTTTGAATTAAATATTGTTTTTGTAACAGTATTATGGAGTATATTTAGGTGTAAGTAAAATGATTCTTTAAATAATTCACCATTAACTATATTTGATAATTTAATGGTCATGAAAAAAACTAATCCTTCCATCTTGCACATACTGCATTTTCTGTATTGACTGTGTCCTCTTCTGGCAGTTTCCTCAGCCTGTGAGTTCAGGCATTGGTCTGAATCAGCACTGTGATGATAAATATGAGCTTTGTTGTTTGCTGTTTCACAGGCTATCAAACACAACCATTGGAACTTGCTCACTCTTCAGAGGAGCACCACAATAGGCAAATACTCAGACACACAGTTGACACAGAGGTAACTATGTCTATGCACATACACTAGACAACCAAAATCACAAACGCTCTTATTTTCATAATTAAATTAGTTCATAGTGACAAAAAAAACCTAGCGTGAGAAAAGTAAGGTCTGAGTGTGTTGCTTTTCTGTCAGGAGAATGGGCTGGGCCACAGGGGGGTGGTCTCTGGACTGCTCTGGGTTGCTAATTGAATAGGCCTGCTCCACAGGCTTAGGTCAACTTTCCCTTGTTATTTTAACCGTACGAACCCTGGATAGTTATCTCAAGCTAACCAGAGATCACTATCTAGCCATGAATACAAATGATACCCTCCTTCCAAACAGGGTGCCTGGATCTATGGAGGATAACAAAACTAAAGTGCATGTGCAGACAATGGTTATTGGAGCGCTTGTTTTCCTCAGCCACTTCTTGAGAGCAGACTATTTTCTGTCCAATCTGGTTTTAGCACTCTTGTTCTTTTACTTTCTCAACACTCTTTCCAGGACTGGGCTGAAGAATGGACCTTAACCTGATTTTACTTGTTTACTTCCTTTAGATCACTTTGGAGCATATACAGTCAATGCAAAGCACTGTCTCTCTGTTTTCAGTGTCTAACCTGGGTCGCCTGTAATCAGCACACAAGGAAGAAATGTCTCTAGCAACACAGTCAGTCAAAGTCAGGCCAAAGTTTGAATCTTTTAACAATATTTGTGGTTTGTTTGTTTATTTGTTTCTTGTTGGAACCGTTGCTCTAAACAGGAGTCTACATGACATTCAGCATTCCAATGATGAATGGTATTGTGCTTGTCTGACACCTATTGGCACGGGGGGCTTATGTCACTTCACTGCTCACCTGGTGCTCCCAGTTGTCAGGCAGTGGGAGGTGGTGGTTCTGCCCGTTACTCTTCTCATAGTAGTACAAGAGGGCGTTGAGATCCGGAAAGTTCCGATTAAGGTCCACATCCCTGGAGTTGCCTCGCCCCACCAGGTATCCGTTAAACTCAGGACCCTGGTAAGCACATGACATAAGCACAACTATTAAGAGACCTTGAAAATGTGAATGTGAATGTTTTGTCTTAGCTTGCTGGTAAACAAAATGGAAACATAATCAGTATATATATAACACGAAAAACATAAACTTTCACCACATACAATATTTTGTTACACTTATTTTTGTTTTTACACTATGTTTGTAAACTATGAGAGTGGATAGATTGGAATCAAATTCTCTGTGAGGGGATAGATCTGGAATATGTGCTTTTAGATCTGGAAAACACATGTTACACTAAAACCCATCCATGGAGTTAGGCATGAGGAGGAGGAGGAGGTTGAGGTGCTGTTGGTCTGCGGAGGCCTGCACTCGTACTGGAAACCTAACCACACGGCTACCGTAGGGGACTGTGGCGGCCACTGGAGACGTCAGGAGGGGGATTGTGCGTGAGGATGAATCAAAACCGTCATGTGTTAGTTAGGACCAGCATGTATAATTAGTCTGAGAGAAGGGGAGTGTGTGTGTGTGTGTGTGTGTGTGTGTGTGTGTGTGTGTGTGTGTCGATGTGTGGACATGAGCTTAATGGTTCTTGGGCCAAAAAAAGGCAAATAAGAGTGCATAGAGTCCATATGAATAACATGGATGGTGTTTGATGTAATAGGCCCACATATGCAATAATCTAGTGTTTTATAGCAAGTGTGTGTTCACATATAATTTGTGTGTGTGAGTGTACATGTGAGGGTGCATACAGTATGAGTGTGTGTGTGCGTGTGTATGCATGTGTGTGTATGTGTGTGTGTGTGTCAGCCAAGGCTTTCATGTGTGCATAAATGCAGCTGTGTATGTATTCAGCCTTGCTGACGTCACTAACCGCTGAAGCTTGCAGGAATTCTCTGTGGGAGGTGGAGGGGGTGGGCTCAGGCCATAACTGGAGAGGTCAGGAGGAAAGCGGAGTGGTTCTAACGACACTACATACAGCTAACGTCACACCGTACTCACAGGGACCGGTGCAGAATGAGGAGAACAGTAAGAAGAAAAAAGAGGCCAAGACAGAGGAGAAAGGGAGGAATAAAAGACCTGAACAGAGAGAAGGATTGAGGGTAGGAACAAACAAGTGAGATGAGTGACAGCAGACAAAGGACAGGGAGATCACAGGACTAGCAAATTGAGTTGTACAGCCTGCTGAGCAGAATGAATAGGATATCATGGACAACAACAACACAGGTGGGGGAGGTTGGACAACATGGACAACACATGGGGGATAGCTGAGAGACAGGCAGACAGTCAGACAGACAGACAGACAATGCCGGGTTTGTGGAGGAGGCCATATGACTGTCCAAAACAAAACCCGTCAGATACCTGTATAAAAGGAGCATGGCCAGTGGGTGCAGTTAATAGTATGTGATTATCACTGTTATTCCTACGTCTTTAGTGATTTAGTTTAAATATCTGTTATTTACTGTATTTTATATAAAAAAAATATTAGATCTCTTTGTGTGGTAATCACTAGCGAAATGTGTATCTTTCTTTGTGTGTCTATGTGAGTGTTTGTGTGTGAGTGTGTGTTTGTGTGTGTGTTCCAAGACTGCTAGGTGGCTGGGGGAGGGGTGGACTTGAGAATACCAGATGGGCTCTTTAAAGCCAAATTGGTTTTATTTGAAGCCAATACTGGCATCCACTGTGGGTTTTTAAAACATGGCTTAACTTAGTGAGCCATTTGGCAATGCCCCCACCCCCCTCAGACACACACAAGCGCACACACACACACACACACACACAAGCACACATATACACACACACACACACACACACACACACATATATTCATTCACACACACGTTGTTTTGAAGCAAATTTTCTGTGTCTTTATGATAGAATTAAATGAATGATGAACAGAGTGTCTATTTCCGCCCCGAGCACAAACAGGCAATGTTATAAAAGGTTATAAAAGGTTATTTACAGTACACCCACACTTACAAACACATTTGCACATGCCCAAACAACCTGCAAACAATCATATTTCTGTATGTGAAACTAAACAAGAATATTCCTGATAACACTGCCAGTAGAGAAATCATGCGTTTTATGTGTCCAATCTTCATTCAGTTCAACATTGACAGATGCAATTAAATGTGTGATTGTTTAGCAACTTATAAAAGTGAAACTAAATTTCTACCCTCCCCGAGATAAGCAGATTGCTGACAGTCTGAGGTGGTGCTGAGAGTCATATGATCAAATCCAGCCTCATCCTAAAGATTGATTTTATTAGTTATAATAGTAATGTTTTAACTGTAATGTTGTGGATAGCTTTACAGATAATAATGCTAATACTCCAAGTACAGATACAAAATTCTCATCACTTTGGCACAAGAAATGTGTTTTCATGGTATAGGCCTAATAAAAGTTTTTTTTTTTTTGCACAAATAGTAACAAGTAAACGTGTTTGTGGACAGTGCCTTTCATGATATCTAAGACCAAAGACCTTGCTAAAAAGGTGTGTTTTAAATGTAGAAGATAACAGATGTGGAAAGATATCTTGTTCATGCAGAGGGCACCAACATGAAAGCTCAGTCCCAATCTGGTGTGAGCAATGGCCAAATGGTCTTAATCTGAGAACTACAGGAGACAGTATGCGTGAGAAGATCAGAAAGTTATTGGGATGGGGATGATTTGTAGAGGAGCAGGACTTTTTAGAACCTAATACTGAGAGAGGAGTCCTTCGTAGTTTAGAAATACAGTACTATAGACGTGAAAACTGCGTTAGGCTTATGCTAGCTGCATTATATTGTTGTGATCCCTGCTCAGAAGCAGATTCAGTTTGTTTCATAATGAAGCATTCACTTTGATGATGCCAGACACACATTGTGTGCATATTATATCAATGACAGATTTCAGACAATTCCATAACATGGATTAGATTACCCTGTTATCCTCTTGATTAGAACACCCCAGATATCAGATATCATAACAGATATCAATCAGAGATCAGATTTGTCAAATCCACATTAAACTAAATACCATAGTTGTACATGTATGTATGTCGGAGAACCTTTGATAGGCTGACAAACCTGCTGGGCGGCGACCTCATAGCCATCGGGGTTCATGGAGGGCAGGATGTGGATGCGAGTGTCGTGGATGAGACGTGTGATTCGCTCGTTGCCCGCGCGGTATTCCTCGCATAGAAACTTGGCCAGCTGGATGAGCAGCTCCCGACCCAGGACCTCGTTCCCGTGCATGTTGCCCACGTACTTGAACTCGGGCTCCACTGGGAGGTGCACACACACACACACACACACACACACACACAGAGACACACACACACACACACACAAACAAACAAACAACATTAAATGTTCATATTTATTACATAAGAAAAACATTAAAACTTCAGCAGACTAAAGATATACTAATCAGCATTCTCTGGTACAAAGTTCAATTTTCTACCACAAAATGTTCCACAAATATCATTTGATCTTTACAGCATGTCTTTCTAGAAATATGTTTTTATCTTTCTTTGGGTACTCCAAACACACACATACACACACACACACACACACTAGGTGGGGGACTGTCAGGAAGTCTCATGTCAAGAGTTCACCGCGTCAGGGTCATATTCTCTTATAACCCAAGCGGAACCCTCCCCTCTCTCCTTCCTCACTTCTTCTTGCTGACATGACTTTTCCAGACTCTTCTGAGATTCTCAACTTTCAGCCTTTTCTCACCCTTCCTCAATGACCCCTGCGCAAAAGCCTTGACTCTCACTACCAGGGCTAGACGTCTAAGCCCTCAAAGCCCTCAAATTATGTGACACTCTATGCGTGTAATATCACTTAAGGCCCACAATTACCTCAACTAAACTTGGGCTTGTTTGCACCAATGGCTTTAATTTTTAAATTGGATTAAATCTCAGTAGTAGACTGATTCAATTGTAACCATCTTAAGCCTATTTAAAATTTTATTTCTATTATTCATGGGTTAAATCTAAACCATAAATAACGTCTGGTGCAATTCCTCTAGGGTTAGCCAGCTGCACCACTTTATTTTAAACCAATAAGAAACCTGGACTGCCAGTTTAAGTTTTAAAGTTTGAGCTTTTAGTGTTTACTGACTGCATGGCTACATACACTTAACAGTAATGTACTTTAACTTTCCACAAAAGAGCTCTTTTTTATTTAGGTCTACATCCTGTATGGAGGTGGGGGGTCATTTATCATGCCATTATTTATGGTTTACCTCATGTCAGAATCATATTGAATGACATTGAATGACCAGATTCATAGTTAAATGATGTAGCGTACACTAAGTATCTTGTTTGTTCACATATAAACAGTTATGAACTAAACTGTGGCAACTGACAACAGTGATGTCTGCTATGTGCTATGTGTTATGTGCTATGTGTTATAACTATACTAGCTATGTGTTGAACATCATATCACACCACTCTTGTATCATCAATCACTCACACACTGACCATCTCAGTCCTTTTATTTATGTTTGCTTAAAGATGTAATTTTTATGAACATGTTCTCATCTCCAGACAGGCGTATCTCTATTGGTCTTCAAACTTTTCAATTTCCCCCTAAAACATGGCATGGCAAGGCACGCTCAGGTCTCCTGTTCCCAGATGTGCCAGTCTAATGTTCTGTTTAACTCTATCTTAATCCTTACTTACACTGTACTAATTAATCTAGTGTTAAACATAAGATGTGCAACATAACACAGAATTCATTTTAATTACCCCAGTTTCATTTACTCCTGGCTTTAGGCTTAAACTAGAATTTGTTATGTTGGTACAACCCAGCCTCTGAGTGTAAACACACTAGATGAAACCAATCTTCACCTTAAAAAACAATAGAGAGGGTTTCCTGATGAGAGAATTCATCACGGTATCTATTAGCACCTCTGGGTTGTTGAAAGGCAAGGGGCAACACGAGAAAGAGCAGATAGGATTCTAATGAATGAATGGCCTCATTTGAAAAAAGGATGCTGTTTGATCCTGCAGTAGCTTGTCACACACTGATTGAATTACACTCTTGCCGCATAATGGCTCTGATTGGCAAATGCCTCACTGATGCCACTAGTGAGATCATGTACGGCAGCTGTGCTCTTATCTGTACACACCAGATACTGTATACCACAGCTGAGCCCAGCCTTCAGCTGCACGTGTGCACATATAAACACACACACACACATACACACACACACACATGCTTGCACACATACACAAACACCCACACATATGTGACACATGTGACACACACATGCACACACAGAGACACACACAAACACCCAAGGCCATGTGATACATGTACAAACACACACACACATGCAAGCACGAAATGCACGTACATCCATGTGTGCAAAAAAAACAGAACTGCACATATACTCATACACCCACATGCTTAAACAAGCATAAACACACACACACACACACACACATACACACACACACAAGCATGCACTAATACACAGCACTAATGCACACACACTCACACATAAGCACACACTAACATACAGTACATGTGTGCATAATTCTTGAGCCAACATAACTTGAAGAATTTAAAGCTGTCATAATCCTAGTAAAGAATTCTCTCTCCCTCTCTCTCTTTCACATCCCTCTTTATCTCTCTCTCTCTCTGACATATCATGCAACATGCTTACATCCTCTCATTCTTCTGAGGGAAGTGACTCGACATCAGCAGAAATATGGCAGCCTTGCTCTTGACTTCTGCCCCAGAACAGTGCACTCCCACAGGAACACGTCTCTCACTTCTCCCTGAACAACACTTCAGAGGCATTGTGATGATGCCTGTGTTGTTGCCATAGCACACGCACACTACCTAAATAAAGTGCCGTGGCTCTCGATTGAATAATCAACAAACCTTTTTTTCTTTAGTAAAAGGAAAGATTCTCTGCAAGCATGAATACACAAAAAAGAAAAAAAAATAAGGTCAGTCACCTGATTGTACAGTACTCATGGAAATGGAAAATTCATTACTGATGTTATTGGTTTATGAAAAATCTATTTAACACCCTTAGGTTTTTGTCATAATTCCATTTTCTTTTTGTTTATTTTATTCGTTTATGTCTGTGCCTGTCTAGAAATTTGAAGAACTCTGCAAACAATTTAGCAGATGTTAGTTATAGTTATATATAGTTATAAAATTTCCAAAATGCAAGTAAACACCTAAGAATGGATTAAGGATTACTGAAAGTGATACGTTTATTGTGATCATGTTAACATGTCACTAGCACAGAGTGTATTGACCTGGAAGCTATGTTGGAACGGGACGCTTTCTGAGAACCAAGTTTCAGGTCCTCACTTAGAACAGGCAGATTTGCACATTTGCTGGCAAACAAACTGCATTTGTTCCTGCACAGAGATAACACAAATATTAATGACCTGTGACATGTAATGTCTTTAATAGTTTTTCATCTCTTTGTTTCCATCGTTACAGGTTTATGTATCTTTGTGTGTGTGTGTGTGTGTGTGTGTGTGTGTGTGTGTGTGTGAGCAAGTAGTCCCACTGAAGTGCATGCAGCATGCTGACATACAAAGATCTACATACTCGTAAGTCAGAGGAGCTCAGTAGACCTCAGCAAACACTGGCTCGCACCATAATGCAACCCATGATTCAGGGTGTTTTTGTGGGCAAACCGCGACAGAGGAGTGATCCCTTTGCTTATTTGCCTTAGCCACTGGCGCATGCAACATAACCACTGCCGCGGCAGACGGCACCTCTGAGCCGCAATCGGAGGCGCCGCGACCCAGGAGCAAAGGCTGCAGAGGGGTTGGCTGGGTGTCTGAGAGCCCTGGGAAAAGGTCCAGCAGAGGCGCCCATCACACTCACACTGATGCGCAACCGCCAAGAGGAGGCTGGAAAGCTCGGGTGGATGAGTGAGAAAACAAAATCCGTCCAGGGGTTCAACAGCCACTTTTCCTTCCAGCACTTAGACTCTTACTTTCTCACTAGCACTCTCAATCTCTCTCAGTCTCTCATTCTGCTTGTCTTTGGATATTTTTTTCTGGGTTCTGTCCCTACTCTGTCCCTCTCTCCTCCTCTTCTACTTTTTCCAAAATACTTTTTTTGCTCTCCCCTTCCCCACTTTCTCTTTGGAGAAACAGATTTTGGAGAGGTGTTTATATTCCCAGTCCATGGCATTGGAAACGCTAATCCCTCCACCTCCACGCTAGAGTCAACCTTCATGGAAGCGAGAGCAAGAGCACGGAGGCAGAGCCGTCTCTGCCTGATAAATCACACTGACACACAACAGACTCACAAGTCTTGCCGTGGCCCAAACACAAAAAAGCCTCACATTGCTTGCCAAACCTCTAAAGTTTAACCAGTCGCTGAGCTTAGCCAGCCAACTACTCCTAATTCCCAGAAAAAAAAAGAAAAAAAAACATGCAAGCATCCTCAGAGAAATACCTTCCCGCCATCCCACGCAATGAGCTTGGGCAACCAGTAGTCGCTAAAGCACACACACACACACACATACAAACACACACACACACACACACACACACACACACACACACACACTGTGATCAGTAGGAATAGACTAGATGACTGTGAGTAGGAGTAATGGTCTTTAGTGGTGCATACTCACACAAGAGGGTTCAGTATACATAGTCTTCCTGTGCTAGTACTGTCAAATGTCCAAACAATGTGTGAATACTATCAAATACTCAAAGACTGAGCGAATACTATTAAATACTCAAACACTGTGTGGATACTATCAAACAAAATCAATATATGAAAAGACACGTGTAAATACTTCACAGCACTCCATTTTCTTTATCACTGGATGTCATAATATATGTAATCATTAGTAGTAGTTATGACATAAAGGCATTGTTTCTGTCTGGCCTCGTCATCTGGTTGTTCTTTGTGCGTTCTCTACATCCAGACCAAATTACTATCAGTGAATTACATGTGTGCCCATAAGCTCTTGTTAGTAAAAGCTACACATATATATATACACACACACACACACACACACACACACACACACAAGCTCCTGTAGTAGCACATTGAACACTGTCCTGTCTATAGATACACTAGATCAGGTATTGGACCAGCTACTGTACATGGTGAGAAGTGTAACCAGAAGGAGCACTGCGTGCACATTTATATTCACATTTACTACAGATGATTTGCTGTACGTCTCAATTCAATGGCTTTGAATAGTAAGTGTAGAAATGAAGGAAAAGACAGGCAACTCTAGCTTCAGCTCGGACCTGGCGCCAGACTTACGCGCTTCGTGGATGCCCGGATTGTCGCTGAACTCCAGCACAAAGAGGTGGCGTCCCTCCACGCTGCGACCGATACTGTAGATGCGTGTTACGTAGGGGCACTCGCTCTGCACGCCGTAGAGTGCCCGCACAAGCTCCTCGTAGCGGTGGTGCTGGAAGTCGTCCGTCCGCGACGCCTGCCCCCCGGGTCCGCACAGGAGCGCTGTCAGCAGGAGCAGCACCTGGATCCAGGTCAAAGGCTGCATGGTGTTCCTCGACTGTTCCGGCAAACACGCACAGCTGTGAACAGTCACTCTGGTTTCACGTAGTCTCTTCTCTCCTCTCCCTCACTCTCTCTCATTCACTCACTCGCTCTCCTCTCTCTCCTCACCCTCTCTCTTGCTACCCTCCTTCTATTCCTGCCTGTGTCTCTCTATGACTGCCTCAGCTCAATCTCTTGCCTTTCTATTTGCTTCTCTCTCTCCCTCTCCCTCTCTCTCACACACACACACTCACACACACACCCTCACACTCCTGCCCTTCTTCAGACCTGTCTCCTCCCCCTGGACCTACACACACACACACACACACACACACACACACACAGGAGAGCAAATAAGGACAGCCCCCTCTTTTTCTCTGTCACTCCACACTCGTTGTTTTTTTTTGTATCTCTGCTTTAAAAACACACACACAAACACATGTATGCATGAATGCAAACTGACACACACTCACACACACGCACACACACACACACACACAGACACAAACATGCACACATACTTACCACATACACACATACCTATCACATACCCTACTGTATCTTAGTCCCTCTCACTCACTCGTTTGCTCACACACTCTCAGATCCATTGCTATTGCTTTATTGGCAGGACAAATGTCTCCTGACATTACTTTCTAATCACAGGACGGTCTGCCAGGGTGTATTTTTGTGTCGCCCCTGTCACCCCTTTCTCTTCCAGTTGCAACCTCCCACACTTTCCCCTTTCTCCTCCCCCTCCCCCAAACCTCTAATTTCCTGGCAGCTGCTAAAGTGAAATTTTATAAATATGACTATTTCTTGGCTGAACACTGGATGAAAAATACTGTCTATGAATTGATTTAGCCGTGTATGTGTTATCTTTGGTGTAAACACTAGCTGAACCCCAGAGGTTAGAGTTTCTCCACACCCCTCTGTGATGTCAGGCTGGAGGGACCAAAGGTTCCTAAGAAAGAGAGCAAAATTATTCCTGCTAAGTCCCCTCACACACACACACACACACACAAACACAGATACACACATTAGCTCTCACTCCATACTTTACCGTGTCTACCAGGAGCTGTTGTCACTCAAAGCTCATTCTTTGTTTTGGTGGGCTGTGATTGGGAAGAAGCAGGTGGGTCTGGCAGATGGGGAGGTGGTGGGGGAGACCACCTGGGACAGTTCATCACCCCCAAGCTGCAAAAAACACACTGACACACAGAGAGAGAGAGAGAGAGAGAGAGAGAGAGAGAGAGAGAGAGAGAGAGAGAGGATTTGAAAGAAGGAGAGAGGCATCTTATTTCAATGGACATTTTCAAATGATAATCACACAGGCTGATTTGATCTCTAATACACATGCACACAAACACACACACACACACACACAGACACACGCACGTACGCACACACACACACACACACACACAGGATGAGTACACTTAGTCAGCAAAGAAAAGAAGGCCTCTTATCTGTGTTGTACTGTCTAGTTTTTTTATAAGATGTATGTCTATGGACCTTGTGTCGACAAATAAATAAAGAAAAGATCTGCATATTGACTTTGTTGATAGCACAGTACTCTGTTCAGACAAACTGAATTTTAAGAATGATACAAGATAGATAGATAGGTCCCAGCAGCTTAAAAAATCACACAAAACATATACTACAGTGTACACAGGATGATAAGAAGCAGATCAACAAAACAACATGACTAGATCAACATTACTAAAAGGAACAATAGAATACAAATACTAAGGGTAGAGATGCGCATGAATGTACTGTGGTATACTGTACTGTACTGTATGAGGTGTGTGTCAAGGTAGTAGTGCAAATGAGTCCAGTAGTGCAACAGTGCAAGATTAAAAGTCTAGTGTCCTGCAATAAATATGTGCATATGTAAAATGGGCATGACAGGTCTATTTTGTCATCATTTAGGAGCAGATATAGGACAAGTGGTGTGTGTGTGTGTGTGTGTGTGTGTGTGTGTGTGTTCAACCTGAGGAGAGCAAACTTACCATTTTTGTTGGACAACATAATGTTGATCTATACATTTTCTAAAATAATATACTGTCTAGAGCTGTTTAACATGCACCTGGAGGTGTCCAAATGTATTCATCCCAAGGGCTATGGGTAGTTTTGAAATGTATTTGCATTAATCTGCTTTCAAACACAATGATTCTCAATAGGTTTCACAGAGCTGAAAAAGGTATGAGCATGCCAAAATTCAGTGTTAACATTCAAATCCAATGATTCTCAATAGATAGGCTGGTTTTCAAGGAGCTGAAGAAGGTATGGGCATGCCAAAATTCAGTGTTAACATTCAAATCCACCTTTTGTATGAACTATCAAAACATTCTCTGTGTTGGTGCTCCCTCTTGTGACAAGTTTGTGAAGATTCATACTACACGGCACCATGAAGACTGAGGGCCCAATAATGCACACGGCGCACTGTGCTTTCGCGACTTGCGCAACCTATCATTGCTATTTTGTGCGAGCTTATTGTTCTTTTTCATTTGCGCATTGTTCAAAGGCTATTTTACGGGCGCTTAGTGCTTTGGAATATGGAAGAATGCAGGCACAAGCTGATTCTTTCATCAGCAGGAGCAAGCAGCAGCCCAGTCCTCGAAATATAAAATTCAAATGTACATCACATACATCACACCATGGTTATTTTATTAAAATATATAATATTTGCAAACCTTAGTTGATTGCAGTAAGTACTGAGAATTAATATCGACTAATGGGTGGTTGACATATTTGGCTGAAAAAAGGTTGTTGTTTTTTTTATCTCAAATATAAGTCCTGAAAATCATTTGGTGATACTCAACCAACTGTTATGTATCCAAATATATATTTTTTTTCTTGTAGAGTTTGTCCTGAAAAGTATATTTATTCACTAGTTTATTGCCATATAGTGAAGAAAAGTGTCATATGGTGTTACATGAATATTATGGTGAATAAAATTTAAAAAGTCTTTTAATGTCACAATGCAAAACCATTTATTCTGATCCTTTACCATTGACATATAAAAGTATAGCATGTATATGCGCAAATATGTCACATTTTGCATTATTTTGCTTGATGAACACTCCTAGACTGAGGTTTACTCATAGTCTTTCAATAGAATATCTTTTTTATAAAAGTACCAAATCCTTGTAAACTTTATTGGCACAACTCCCTATCTGTCAAAATTAATACAATTATGATTAACAACCAAAAACATTAATTATTTTCTAAATTCTGAATATCACACCAAATGACATGGTGTCACGCCATTTGATAAATCACACTTCACAACAATTTGTATCCAAACATCTATATTAGCGGCATTTAAAAAACAACCAAACAGAGGTTGAACAAGTGATGGTGGTGACCATGGCTGGATTAACCAATGGTTTATGGGTGTGGGCCTAGGTTCCTGTAGGGGCCTGTCCAGTCATGAGGTTGGCCACTCAAAATAAATTGATCTCCCAAGCCTCTGTCCCCCTTTGTTTACAAGGGTAAAAAAAATATTATTTTCACAAAATAGTGTCATGCCCCTTTTTCTCTACCAGTCTGCTAATTTCAACGGTAAAACCACACAGTCAAAACAAAACAACAAAACCTAGCGTACTACAAATGTGTCATGTCCCTTTTTCTCTACCACATTGCTAAAAGAAATCACAGTCAAACGAAAACAACAAAACCCAGCAGCCTCAAGCTGCATGCAGCTAGACCTCATCTTTTTCACTGCTGATATCATTATATTTAAGTTACAGTATTTGTCAGAAGTAAAATTTCTCTTTGTGTGAGTTATGCATTTGTTCCTGTTTATAGTATCATGCTGGGGAGCCATGCTAACATATGTCTGTGAAGATTCTCAATCATCTAGGTCATGCTGGCATATATGGATGTGTCCTGTAGACGACATAAACAACATTTTGGCAATAATTGTCTGGATCCTGTGATCAAATTTGCCCATCAACATCAGGGCAACAAACAGCCTGACCCGGTGATCTCAATGACTCATACATAATATTTCACATTGACTATGCTAATTGTGTGAATTATGGTCTAAGGTCTAAAAGGTCAAAAAACTCCTAATATTCCCATCACCAAGTTTCTTTCTGGATAGAAATTTTAACATCTCCAAACTTCAAAATAAGTCCAGTTGCCTATAACTGAACACTATGTTGCATTTTGGTTATTCCTCATCAACTACGAAGGAGAACGATCACTCTCTTTTTTGGACTGAATTAAAAATGAATTAAAGAGGGGCTAAGCAAACAACGTTCTGTTTTTTTCTCTCTCGAGCTCCCTCTAAAGACCGTTCGTTCACAGTGTAATGTCTCATTTAAGCATCCTAAACGGTATGAAACGGATTAATTAAATGAAAAATGTTGCAAAGTGGGCCTTCAAGTTTCTTGTAGCCTTACCTAGGGGCCCATTATTAATCCCTGATTGGAGTCAATGTTTTAGTTATAGCAAAATCACATTTTTCTTAAACAATGAGTTTTACTCAAAGTTACAAAAAAATCTGTGATTAGTATCAAAATGTGTTAAAAGGACAAAAAATGTAATAAACATGTTATAGCCTACTATAACTAGTACCTATGAAATAAGAGCATTGTTTCTGTATTTAAATGCAAGTCATATCATATAGTGTGACAAAATAGTTATATGGTGTGACAAGAAAACCCAGTCACTCCTTATGATGTCGGGTCACACCATATGAGGTTTCATATACTTAGCATGAGATTACGCAATGTGCTTTTATGCTAACACCATAAAACCATGTTATCTACAATAAGACAATATATCTTTCAATGTAATATTGCCTGAAAACTTATTTAATTTTGGCATTTTTGTGTAAAATGCGTCACACCAAAAGACTGTGCAAAGTGGAACTGAAATGGGAGTGTGGGATAAACTTGATTTTTATGACCTCATGAAGAGATATAATTCCTCTTATAACTTTCACTGTCCTTCTGAGGTTCAGTTCTACTTCCTAAAAGAAGCAGGACCCCCACTCCTCAAAGGTCTCCAAACAATTGCCAGGAATTGGCGTCACACCAAATGATTTTTAATTTTGGGACAAAATATTTTAGTTAAGGGTGGCTTCAGAATATTATGCCTGAACTTTTAGTTAAGCAGACTCACAAGTAGACATCTGGGTTATGAATATATGATTGAATAATCACAAAATTAATTCCTTGTCATGTTTTTTTTTTTTTCAAAGTCAAACTTTGTGAAATGTACTGGGACAGTATATGGGACAGTCACGCCATATGATCTTTTTCTAGTTTAGCTCTAAATAATTGTGAACCAATGGAACATTAATCCCATTAATACTCTCTATGTTCATGTAAAACAGCACATTCTGAACAATACCACCACCGTTTTGACATATTTTTATATGAATTGAATGATGTATGAATTTTTCATGCATTGGAACAAAAAAAGGCCACGTCACGTCAACCACCCAAATACACCTTTCAAGCGAGATTGTCAAGAAACAAGACTGTACATATTAGGCTACACCACCAGAACATCATTTAATATTTTGGTTATATATACTGTAAATCTCCCATGCCTTCACCTCGCACACATTTTCTTCACATGAAAACATTTCGGCAAGTTTAATCTGCCATCATAATACATAATACGCCACGGACTTTTAAAGGGAATGAGAGTGTGAAATCTTATTGGTTTGTAACATGCCACGCCCCAAACACACCCATGACAGATTTACTAATTTAAGACAACCCATTTTAACTATGTGCCAGGCGCAATTTCCACTTTTCCTACAGGCAATATAGCGTTCTGCGCTGGCCCCTCCCCCAAACAGAACTGCGTTTTAGACTTCAGACTATGTGCGATTGAACTTGAAAGGTAACACATACAGTAAACAAGCAAGGGAAAGACTGATTGATTTAAAGAAATTATAGTGGCGGCTAAAGCTCATATAAGATAAATTCATAGATATTTTCACAATTACTTCAGTCAGCTGCTGAAAAGGTGCTTTTCTGATCTCACTGTTATAGGCAGATAGCATCACAACCAACTTTTTCCTGTGTGTCTGTCGAGGCAGATTGACTGCATACTTACATGATGAGGGCTATCAAATGAGGGATGATGAATTCCTGGTTATATGCAACGCAATGGAAACCATCATTGCCTGGTTTGGCAGCAGCTCTGTAATAATTACATTTTATTTCACACATTGACACCAGGTGGCGCCAAAATATCACTCTCCTTGAGCACCAGGTAGATCTCTAATGAAACAATGTTGTGCTTGAGAACGACACAAGCCAATAAATACACTTTTCCTTAATACAAGATGATAAAGAAAATAGACAAGTAGAGGGTATAACATTCTACAACGATGTTTTTCAGGTGTCCGTTCCTCTGCCAATTTTATTTCAACTGCAAGACTTCCTCGCAAAAAAGTTAAACTCCTTACACAACGTTTTATTCGTGAGGTCATCTTTTCATGCTAGTGTGGAATACAACTGCATGCGCGCGCGGGTGAGGGCCTATGTGTCACGGGGCGTGGGGTGGCAAGCGTTTAACACATCCCTAAAAATGTTTCCTGTAGACATCATGAAAGCCTGAAAGCTGTTCTACTTACCTCGTAAGTAATGAATTTCCGGGAGGAAAAAAGAAAGAAAAAGAAAAAAAGGAGGGGGGTGGACATGTCCGCAATTTACTGTATTTGGTGAGAACGGCTGCTGGCCGGCGTCTGAGGGAGAGGAGAAGAGAAAAGGGGGTGGGGAAACTGAGTTGTTCATGTCTAGAAGCCCGCTGTACTGGCTGGCATCAGTGTGCTGCACTTTGGATCGACACCATGCAGCGAGAGCAGGGATTAAGTTCATATGTTTTGGTGCTGTTCATCCTTTCAAAGGCTTTAGGTAAGTTGTTATTCTTAGGACAACAGCTTTATATTATAATATATGACATTATATTATATTATATTATACTATTATATTAAAAGTGTATCAAAACTATGTTGAGGTGCTTGCTTTTCACATTTCTGGCTTGTATGCTTGTAAAGTGCCACATCCGTAATGATATCCCTCAGCACTTACAGCAATTACTAATATGGGAACACTAGGGCCCATGGACAGTGCTCCTCCACAGTTAGTAAATAATAATCTTTTGGTTTGGTCATCATATGTGGACATCTTGTTGTTTGGAAATGTCAAAGGCCAACAGAAGAAGCAGAACTGTCATTTCAATTGGTGTTTGTAGATCACATTGTATTGAATGTACAGTGCAGGTTTGTAAAGTTAAGAGAGACCATGAGTGAAAGTTGTGTTTGAATGCTCGCTGATCTACTTTTACCCTAAACAACAACAGGCAACCGATAGATGCACTGCACCACAAACACACACCATTTATTCACTCATTCCCTCACTCTGTTTCACTCATTCGCCTCAGTGAAACAGACTGCTAAAGATGTCTGCATATGACTGGCACACTACAAAATTATGTGCAGAGACCACAGAGAGGCAAACAAACCAAAAATTGAGCAAACTGCATTGTGTGTATGAAAGAGAGAGAGTGAGAGACACAAGAGAGAGCGAGAAATCATCAAGAAATGTCTTTTCATGTGTGTGTGTCTGTGTGTGATGGAGCACAGATTACTGCTTCCAACGTAGAGCATTCTTGTTGCAGGGTCCAATATCTGCACATCTCGAGGAGTGAGCACGTGCCAGCAGTGCCTAGCTGTGCACCCGAGCTGTGCCTGGTGCCTCCAGGAGGTTAGTTGAGCTAGATGAGCGATGCATCTGAGCATTCTGCCTCCACATCTCACCTTCACAACCCTGGGTCCAGTCTCCCTCCACTCTGTCTCTTCCACAGTCAGAAATAGCTCAGCAGATGATGATGAGCTTTGAGATGTTTGTCTCACAGGCAAACTGATGGATCAGTTGAAGTGCCTTGTTTGAATAGAAGTGCTCCATAGAACACCAAACTAATCCAAACTTTCCAACTACTGTAGAAAACAAGCAAAAAACTACACATCAAGTAACATAAAGTTAATTAAAGGGCATGTTCCAGCAGAATACTAGTCACAAAAAATCAAAAGAAATGTGAAGTAGTGGAAAGCCGTACCAGGCTGCCATATTGCATACTGCACTTTGTTACAGGGGTGTTTTCCTTGCTTAATACTTTCCTGTTAACCATTTTTGCTAGCACTAGCTAGATATATTGACTTCAACTGACTAGAGTGTTTTATTGTTTTACTGACTTCCTAATAATTCTGGCAACCTTTCCCTTCAATTCTGCCAGGTGTAGTTTTCATCATTAAATCTGACTTTAGTTTTTTTCAACAGAACTTAATCAGGATCATAAAAATGTCTGTGGCACTACAGTAGATATCAAAACTTGATAGTGTGAAAAAAATGTCTCCTATCAGCTGACACAGTCTGACATGTCAAGTACATTTGAAGAAATTGACAAATACAACTGACATTATGGTGTTTTTAAGGACTTTGGAGAGGGTAAAAGTGGGGTGTCTCGCTGTGACCTGAAGAAGAACCTCAAAGCAGCAGGATGTTCTGACAGGTCGCTGGAGAACCCCAAAAGTGGGATGACCATCGAGGAAGACAGACCTCTCAGCAACAAAGCCTCAGGGTCCACAGACGTCACTCAGATTCAGCCCCAGAAACTGCACATCACCTTGAGACCAGGTCAGTCAGTGTGGCCAGAGCGCACTTGCTCATTTATGTCTCATGGTCCAAATTTGTAAATCTCTCAGCCATGTTGTAAAGATTTCTTTTTTTCTCTTTTTTTTCCTGGCAATGGATTAGCCTATATGCTATCTAGTTTTATGTAAGGCTTGGGTGGGGAGTTTCCTGCCTCACTTGGCACCATTTTATTGCAGGTGCTTGCTTGCATCAGGTTAATTTCTTTCCAATTTGTTCTCCACCGACCAACAAAAGTAGTTCAGTTGTGATAAACAGTGTCATAAGGTTAATTCAATCAGTGTCAGTGTAAAGAGTGGCCATTACCTCCTTTGTACATGATCACTCTCCAGGCGACTCCAAGCACTTCACAGTGAAGGTGCGACAGGTGGAGGACTACCCCGTGGATCTCTACTACCTGATGGACTTGTCCTACTCCATGAACGATGACCTGCGTAGCCTGCGGATGCTGGGCAACGACCTTGCCAAGGCCATCAACCGCACCACCAGCAACCTGCGCATGGGCTTCGGCGCCTTTGTGGACAAACCAGTCTCACCCTACATGTACATATCCCCCCCAGAGGCCGTGAAGAACCCCTGCTACGGGTAAGACTACAGGAGGTCCTATCAGCCAATCAGGGACTTCCCCACGGACTGAAAGGTGACTGTTTGTGCATACCTAAGCATAGGCATTGGATAATGACAACTTTTAAAGCCCACTGGAAGAGTAGGAGATGCCACATGGTGTTTTTAAAGGACTGATAATTATGGTTTATCATGGTGCATCATGCAATTAGTGCATTGTAGCCGAGTGTACCACACGTGACAGGTGTTTATGACCCTGTTTCTTCATTAGGGAAGGGCAGTACTGCAGTATTGGAATGATTCAGTATGTATTTCACTGGTGATGGGTTTTGCAGGAACAAGAGCTTACAATGATTCAAAAGAAGTGCCGGACAGATTAACACAAATTCCTAATTCCAGTCAAGGGCGAAAAAAATACTGTACTCATATGAGTCAGATATTGTAAGTCCTTGAAAAGAGAGGTACAAGTGAGAGACGGAGACCCTAGTAATCTTCTAATGCTGCCCTACCAAATATGCACACATGCGCACACACACACACTCACACACACACAAACACACACTTTTATGAACAAAGCTTGGATGATGTAAATTACTACATTACGAAAATACAAGGCCATCAGTAGGACTCATATACACGTCAAAGGTATATGCACAAGGTGCTGTTCTCTACACTTCTTATCTTTCCTGTTATGGTAATAATTTCCTGTTCAACACAGCTATCTGAGAGGCTGTGAATTTGATCTTATCATGGTATTCAGAGATACATGTGCTTCTCTTGCAGCTTGAATCGCATCCCAAGTGTGTGTGAGGCTCAGTTTGGTTACAAACACGTTCTGTCCCTGACGGATAAGGTCGGCCGCTTCACAGAGGAGGTGAAGAAGCAGATTGTGTCGCGCAACAGGGACGCCCCAGAGGGCGGCTTTGATGCCATCATACAAGCAGCCGTTTGCAAGGTGGGCAGCTGTAGCATAACAAATAGTGTTGTAAATTTGTTTTATGTGGTAAAACATGCATACACAAACATAATACTTGTGTGTAATTTCATGGATTTAAGATGGCCAGTTTATCAAATAATTTACAAGCACCCAGTGGCATTAGGTGAAACATCTCTTCGCCTTCACCCATCTCTCCACCTCTCTTGCTTCAGGACAAGATAGGCTGGAGACCTGGTGCATCCCACCTGCTGGTGTTCACCACAGATGCCAAGACTCACATTGCTCTGGATGGGCGACTAGCTGGCATAGTGCAGCCCAATGATGGCAAATGCCATATGGGCCCAGACAACATGTACTCTATGTCCACTACACTGGTATGTAAAGACTCATAGCCACCCATCCACTTTCTTTCTGTAACCACATTCATTACCAGTGATGGTATTTTGTAAAGGTATACACACTTCCATTCCCAGAATCCACATTGAAAGAACACTGTCAGATTGCTTGGTATTGTGTCCGACTTGAATTTTGTTTTGTGTCTTGACATTTAATCTTACAGGATTACCCATCTCTTGCACTGCTAACAGAAAAGATGTCAGAGAATAATATTAATCTCATTTTTGCAGTCACAAGTCCTGTACAACCTCTGTACAAGGTGAGAGTGCCTTTTAGCCCAAAAGATAATTTCAATACCCAGTCAATAAGGTTTTAATTGGTCTTGTAAAATGCCACTTGGGCTATTTTTCGATAAATTACTGTTGAATATTCTATTTAAACAAACAACACATCACTGCACTGAATGTAACTACCTACATTTTGATATCTTTCCTTTTTTAGAACTACAGTGAACTTATACCTGGCACTACAGTTGGGATCTTGTCTGATAACTCCAGCAATGTGATTCAGCTCATTCTTGATGCCTATGCTGTGAGTGATTGACGTTTGTGTTCTTTAGTTTCACAATATGTTGAGGCTGACAAGAAAAAAAAAAAAAACATATTAAGTCCTTCCCTACATATCCCACTATGGCTAAGAATTTGTCTAAAGTCCAGCAACCACTAAAGCACGTTGCAAGCACAGCACTGTTCATTTTTGAACAGCATTGTTCAAAAACACAGTTCATCCTGTGTTTTTTCCCCCTGCTCTCTTGGGGTCAGAAAATCCGTTCTAAGGTGGAGCTGGAGCTACAGGGTATTCCAGAAGAGCTCAGTCTGTCCTTCAACGCCACCTGCCTGAATGGAGAGGTCATCCCTGGTCTGAAATCCTGCTCGGGCCTCAAGATAGGAGACACAGTTAGTATCCTTCCCATCCCATTTCCACTCTGCCTCTCTCTTGATAACTCTGTTCCCAAATAAGGAATGATTGTAAGAATGGGAAATAACATGCCTTGGAAGAGTCATCACTGAGGCCACTGGGCCCCTTGTTATCAGTAATGACGGTTAACCACAGCATAAAGCTCCCTGTTTTATAGTGATGAAACTGCCTTCATTTAGGAAAGTGCTGTATCTCAGACGAGCATATGCCCCCGGCCAGGACAGAGTCGCGCTGTTGCCTATGCTGTTGAGCGTGTCTGTCCATTTCCTGCTTAGCGGCGAGAACCCTGAGTCATGGGTGCCGCCCTGTCACACTGGCACAGACAGCGCTAGCCAGACAGACTGTATAAGCATAATAATAATAATGATTCTATGAATTGAGTGAGGTGTTGTTTGTGTGTGCTAAAATTGTTGAGACTGCTGCAGCCAGCTAAAACTCACACTTACTAAAGGGCTTATAAAAAAGTATGTCACTTAAAAGTGGCCTTTAAAAATGTTGCTGTTACAAATTGTTTAGAAAGTGAGTTTTTCTTCTTCAAATTTTAGTATGTTCTACCAGTTTTACCTAATATCTTGGTTAAAAATAGATGAATTTGGTGTCAAGGTGCATTTGGTGTCAAGGTGAATGTTTCCAAGACAAATCAGAGTTGAGAGAAAGTGGATATTCTATAACTTTCATAGGTATGTCAATTAGTGCATTGTGACATGTGTTCCTCTATCCTGTCTGATGTGATGCATATGATGTCAAATGCATATGTGGGGTATGGCACCACATACTTTCCTGTTGTACCCATTGTGTACCCAATGGTGTGGGCCTCTCCGTCATCATTACTGATTGAGTGTACTTACTACTGATCTGATATACCGTCCTGAGAATCGTGACCCTGGGTCGTGCTGACCTGGTAGCTGGGTTGGGCATGGATCGTATGACTTATCTTTCTTTACTTAAGTTTTGGTTCTTCACGCATCTGTTCAGAGATTCTTAGATCACGGATGCTTTATGTCACTATCTCTCCTGGTGTGCACAACGCAGTCTGAGTGTTGTTCTGGTCTCCTGTGTTCATGAAGTAACCTAAAATTACTGTCAGAGTGATTCCATGAGCTTTATTATGGTAATAGGCAAGATTTCTTGGGACGCTTCTTTAGCCTAGTGTGACTAGTGTGGTGACCTCCCACAGTAAATGCAACACTCTGATGAGATTAGGATTAGGTACTGTGTCTTTGGAAATGATTAACCATTAACTAATGAATTTACCTTCTCTCTTAGGTGTCCTTCAGTGTGGACGTGCGAATGCGGGGCTGCCCCAAGGAGAAGACAAAGACCTTCACACTCAAGCCGGTGGGCTTCAAGGACACGCTGCAGATTACCGTCACCTTTGAGTGTGAGTGCAAGTGCCAGGCCCAGGTGGAGCCCGACAGCCCAAAATGCCACGATGGCAACGGCACGTATGAGTGTGGCATCTGCCTGTGCCACCCTGGGCGGCTGGGCCCGCAGTGTGAGTGCGCCGAGGGGGACTACAGCCCTGAGGAGAGGGACACATGCAGCCCCAGTCCGGACAAGGCTGTGTGCAGCAGCCGCGGGGACTGCGTGTGTGGCCAGTGCGTGTGTCACGCCAGCGACTTCGGCAAGGTCTGGGGCACCATGTGTGAATGCGACGACTTCAACTGCCTGCGCTACAAGGGAGAGTTGTGCTCAGGTGAGATGGCTTGCTGGTGAATTGACTCAGATTGGAGAGGTAGGAAACTGGAGAATCAACAACTGCTGCATCTATGTGACGAAAAAGTTCTTGACCTATTCCACCGCCCAGTTTCACGTGCTAGAAAATGTAGCTTCAAAGAAATGCAAAAAGACACACATTCCATATATTATATCACAGAGCTTACAAATGCTCCATTCTTATAGTCCAGGGCCATATTTATTGACTAACTAAACAGCATGGGCTAATTCTCAAGTATTTATTTAAGAGTTCAGCTCGCATTGTGTCAGGAAGAAAAATAGCCATTTTATAGCAAAGCAAATATGCTTATTTGTGTGTTGTGGGTATTTCATTTGATTAATGTGGGGGTTTCAGTCGTGACTGTCATGGCTGACTCAATCTCCCCCAGTGAACTAGCGTTATGCTTCTGCTTTTTCTGTCTCGATTTTCCACTTATTTAACGTCTCATTATTTTCCAAGGCATCACGTTGCTAGAATAACGCCCATAATATCCTCTCTGCGAAACATCCAGGCCTCCTTCTTTTGAATCCGTTTTTGACAGAAGGCTGCGTTGTGAACCTGAGTATTTGTTTTGTTGAACAAGTCGGTGGGATGTTCTGTCCTGTGGTTTGAGGTTATGAGTCAATTGGAATCATCAGCTCGCCTCTTGGACCTCTCACCTCGTACGCCCTCTCTGTTTGCTCACCCGGTTTTTGTCATATCGCCTCGATACAATCACAGTCATCTCCTCTGCCTTTTTTTGGTGTCAGTCGAACTAACTCCTACCCTCTGCTCTCAGCGATGTGGTTAACCCTCAGCCCCAAAGTTCTCCGCTAGTCTGGTGTGTGTGTGTGTGTTTCGTGCTTGGCAGCACTCCATCGGTCTGCAGTGAACTCGATCTGTGTGTTTGAAAAGAGCGTATATCTGTCCTCCCTCAGATGCTTGCAGTGTTCCTGCCCAGTTCACCTCCTGCATGACTTCATGGAGGAGGAATGACCACTGATAACATGGTGTGTTTTTTGCCACTCATGCATCCAGTAATGAAACCTTGTGTTTGTTTTTTTGTCATAGTGTAAGTGCTTAGGTTAGCAGCTCTGGACCTCGAGGTGAGAAGGGATCGGTCCATATTGTTTATTTAACGTTGGACTAAAATGGTCTTATTTTAACAACATAGTTGTAGCTAAAGCCAAACAGACCAATGGTTTTGGTCCAGTGTGCCAATATTTGACTCTTATGGATGAGGACACAAAACATTCTTATGTGTCGAGGAGCAGCACATGGATGATGTTTCAAGTCTGGATGTAATTTCCCAGAATCTTGTTGTTGTTCCTTGTATGTGTGTGTGTGTATCTGAGTGTGCATGTGTGTACATGTGTTTTGCCTGTGTATCCGAAACCACTGTCAATTTGTGCCATCATGCCTGCCTCCGTCACACCACATTCCTTAAAACTACTCAACAATTATCCCTCTAATGACTCTCGTGTGCTTACGAATGATGTCACTCGTCTAAAAATAGAAATTGCTGGTGGACGGACGAACGGAGTGGGCGGGAGGGGTTCTGGGCAAGGGGTGGGCCTCTGGGCAGGAATTATTATTGTTCTTTGCTTTGGTATGAAGAGTTTGGGTACACTTAGGGTAAGGCAGAGCACTGCTAGAATGATGATTACAATGAGGTGGGGATGTGGTAAGAATGTGGGAGTGTGGGGGGCTGGGCTGTTGTTTCTGTTGTCTTCTCCTTCTTCATTGTTGGTGAAGTATTCTCGTCTTTGTGGTAATTGCCACATGTGGCAGATGTTCTCTGCATTTCAGTCGACTCTGAGGGCATCTGGAGCAGAGCATGGGCACTATATGCACTCATTAAAAGGAACCGAGGAAAGGAACCTTATCTAGCCAATGGTCAAAAAAAACATTCAGACGTTCCAGAGATTGGCTAATAGCTAACTACGCTACTTCCCATAACTGTGGAGACATTCCCTGGATGTTTAACCACCAGAATTCCTTTTTTAGAAACTGCCATGTGACAGATCAGATGAATGTTTCTGATGAACCTAGGAGTTATCCAGACGAGGAATATTAGGCTGCTGGAGAAATAGGGGTCAGTATGGCCACTCTTGGGTGGAGCACATGAGTTGGGTGAGTGGGTGCTGGGAACAAACAGGGGACCTAGGTGTTGCTGGTGTTTCTCACAAATTCTGGCCTCTAAATAAGCAATGATCAGAATTATTTTTAAACTGCAGACAATGCACAATGCAGATTGTGCAGACAATGCACAGAATCACAGTACACTCTGAAACTCTGTGTCTCTCTCTCTGTGTCTCTCTTTCCCCTTTGCACCACCACTCTTAGGCCATGGCAAGTGCTTCTGTGGCTCATGCCAGTGTGACCCAGACTGGAAGGGCGAGAACTGCAACTGCTCCACGCGCACAGACACCTGCATGTCCAGCCTGGGCCTGCTGTGCAGTGGCCGGGGCCAGTGTGTGTGTGGCAGCTGCGAGTGCACCCAGCCCGGCGCCTATGGCGCCACCTGCGAGAAGTGCCCCACCTGCCCCGACGCCTGCACCATGAAGAAGTGAGTGGCAGGTGTCACGCGTTCCCTGCTATCAAATCGGCCACATAAAGTTTGTTGTGGTGCAACTAGACAGTGCAACATGAGACTCAGGTTTAGGTTATGTGCATACAGCTGTTCACATGACTGCAGATGTGAAAAACTAGACACAGTAAATGTTCATGCACACTCCAAAAAACTACTGGGTTGAAAACAACCCAAATTGGGTTGTTTCTTACCTAGGTGCTGAGTGTGCATGCACGCAGGATGTATTACTTGGTGTCAAGCATTACTCAAACTAAAGTTAGTGGCCTACATGCTGATCTTTTATAAGGGCCTTTTTCCAAAAAACTACCTTCTTTGCTTTTTTAGAGAAAAATGCTCTTGACAAAGAAAGAAACAGAATAAGGACATTCTTTGCAATTCCTTATTTTCTCCACTAGAACTATTGCCACATTGCCCATGAACATACACAATATCAGATGCATTGCACTGCATTGCCTTATAAGGAATTTGAATGCCAAAATGAATCATCATCAGTATCCCCAGCATGCCCTATTATATAACCTCCAGATATGGAGAGAAGCACAAAATACATGCTAACATTTTCTTGGATGCCTCCTAAGAGCCAAAGCATTCAGATGTACCATTAAGACAGCTTCTGTCATCCATGCTAAATGTTTCCTGTTACACTTTTTTGTCAGGGAGTGTGTTGAGTGCAAGCACTTTGAGAGAGGAAAGCTCTTTGAGGACACATCCTGCACTCGAATCTGCAGAGACGAGATCCGCCTTGTGGATGATATAGGTAAACATAAACTGTGCCATTAATGGCCTTCTAATGGGTGACCCAAAACACATAACAATTTGGAAGAGTTTAAAAGACTATTTAATTGAGTTGTTGCATTATAAATATATTAAATGAGTCGTTTCTCTCCTTTCGTGTATCTAACTCAACCACTGTTTGAATGCTGCAAAAGGTCATCGTTCCAGGCCTGGTGTCATCCTTGGCAGACTTGCTTTTTAAACACAAAGTCTCTTCTGGATGTGCTGCAGCACACAGTTCAAATGTGCAACTCTCAAATTCAAAAGAGCCAATGTGTTAATTTCAAACTTTTTCTTCTCCCCCTAATACCAGTCTTCCATGACAAAAATGCAGTCAACTGCACCTACAAGGATGAGGACGACTGTGTCCAGCGCTTTCAGTACTATGAAGAGGCCAGTGGTCAGTCTGTCTTGTTTGTGGTCAAAGAGCCAGGTGAGGTCCTATACATGATCTTTATATATGCATGTTCCACATAAGTGATTTGATTAGTGCCTGTTCTTATACACTCTCAAAAGAGACCTGCAGCCCCTCATCCCCCACCCCACACATACATTCATTTACTCACCCGCTCACTCCCTCCATTTACACTCTGTGTGTCTCACTGTATTCATTGCTAACATTTATACTTATATATATATATTTAACCCTTTTTAAGAAGAAATAGCACAAAAGTGGGCAGAAATAGACCTAAGTATAATCACAGCATGAACATATTGTTTCAGAGAGTTTTGTACTGATCAGTGTTGTGGTACAAAGACTTAATCAGCACTGTTGATGCACTTATACAGTACGGCACAAATGCACTAAAGCAGATGGTAACTATGCTGCACAGTAGTTCCCAACCTTTCTCTTTGCCTCCAGTGTCTGCTCTCTTTGATCCCAGGCTTTCCTGCTCGTTAAAGAGACGTGGAGTCTGAGAACCAGTAGCACAGATGGTAGCTAGGGCCGAGACTTCAATGGTGGAGGCGCGCAGTGAGGGGTCGTCCGCCCACCCCCTTTCCACCCCTCACCACACACACACCTACACACACACACACACACACACCTTTAATAGATCCACATGTGTATGGAGCTTGGCTAAGGTACAACATTGGTGGCGGGAGGGTCCTGTCTACGTGAAAAAACAACCCAACCTCGTAAACACCACCCTATAAACTGCACCACTGACACTGAACGTGCTTACATAGCAGAATCAAGCATTTGAAATCCGACAGGATGAAAAAGGATACCACAAAGGGGAGGAAAGCTGATTGGTAGTAATACATGTTGGCCTTACACGTATACATTGAGGGGGGCCCATGATAGACATTGGCATGAGCTCTGTAGATGTAAAAACGCTCAAAATGTTTTTTTGGTTTTATTAACTATGAAGAAAATCCCTTTTCTTGTTTTCCATTGTATAGAGTGACATCATTTGGTTTAACTACAGTAGTCAAGGTCCAAATAGTTAGGTGCACAAATCAAGTTATGGCTGGACACAGACACCACCACTAGGCTTGTTCAATGTGTTGGCTGGCTAATTGGTCAGGACTTATTTTAATCCTCAAAAGCCGACCCTGTAGGCAGACATCAGAGACCAATCTTACACTATTTTTTGTACAAAATAAAAAAAGTGTGTTAGACTTATTTATTTTATTTTCAGTCACAGCCACTTTGTCAGATCTCTGCATATTCTCTAGTCCATATTTTATTAATATACTGTGTCCCTCCTCTGCTAGACTGCCCCAAGGGGCCAGACATCCTGGTGGTGCTGCTGTCGGTGGCAGGAGCCATCCTTTTCCTGGGCCTGGCCACCCTGCTCATTTGGAAGCTGCTGGTCACCATCCATGACCGGCGCGAGTTTGCAAAGTTTGAGGAGGAGCGGGCGCGGGCGAAATGGGACACGGTAAATTGAGCTGAGACACTTCTGGAGGGTGGGAGGCCTGACACATACATAATCACAAACACACACACACATATGCTTAGAGAGAGAAGTGTGTCTATCAGGCAGACACTAAAATCTCCAAGGGTGTGGCCTCACCACACACCACACCCTTGGAGATATCAATGTTTACCTGATTATGAGTAGTATTGTGCACTCAGTTCGAAATCCAAATACAACATACCATACATCACACTCAACACTGAGTTTTACAGATATGTTTACAAATGGGTATTTCCGGTTTCTGTGCTGATAGTGACATGACATTGTAAAGACAGGGGAATTATGTTTATATTGGTTTTGGTGGCATGCTGTTTCATCCCAAAGTGAAACAAAAAACTACCACCCACTCCCATGGGTGTGTTTTGGTCTAAACTGGGCAATGCTAATTAGCTGTCTCTGCCATGCAGTGCCCCCCCCCCTCTACCCACTGCTGGTCTGTCTGATCCCCCCTGAGCTTCTCCTCCAAACCAATGCTAATCCCTCTAAATATGTCATCCACTGTAACTGCTGAGGAACTAGGCCACCCCTTGAGTTAGTCTTGGTTTGAAAAGACATTTGAATTTAGGGTGATTGTATTTGTTACTATTACAAATGTTTTAGTGTTTTGTAAAATATTAGACACAGAGAATAGTAACCAAGAAACAAACAGCTCTACTGATAGTGATAGTACAGTATATTTCAAGCATTTTGTTTTACAGTGAGAGCATGTTCCTATTGTGTGTGCATAGCATTGTGAGTGAGTGTGTTTATGTGTGTGTGTTCTGACACCTCTGTGTTGTTTAGAGGAAGTCTAGACTGATTTTTTTTTCCGGGATTTTTTTTCCACATATAGAGCCATGTGCTTGTGCACAACAGTGGAAGGACCAAAAAATGAGAAGAAAACATTACTAACCCCTTCCTCCAATTCTGTCTCTTAATTTCAGGGCCACAACCCTCTTTACAAGGGAGCAACCTCCACCTTTACGAATATCACTTACCGGGGCAATAAGGACTGACCTTAGCTAGTCCCAGTGAGGAAAAGATTGTGACACCAGCGGAGCAGACAGACTTTTTTTTAAAAAAAAGGCTTCAGCTCACCAAGCAATGTGGAGTATCTTTCCTTTAGACTTTTCAACCTGTGCAGGCTCTACTGTTGTTGGATTAAGATGTAACATGATTATTCTTTTGTTGTTGTTGTTGTTGTTATTTTGTCACCCCTGTAAATAATAAGATTGTACAGTAAGTGACTGATTATTTTCTGTCAAAATTTTAAAACTTTAAAATAGGTTTGATATTTTGTTAGTTTTCAAACCCAAACATTCCATCTGTTGACATAAAACCAGCCAATCAAGCAACTGCCTGTTGAACAAATTTTGTTATTATTGTTATTTGTTATTGTTGTTGTCTATGTGCCTTTTCTGGTTTGAAACCCTCTAGCCTGGGGAGATAACTAATCACATGCGGCTGTCCCAGCATGAGACTTCCTCCTCCTTTCCTCCAGCTGTCACCCTGTCATTCTGTTTGAGTGGGAGCCTTCTGGGATAAAAGCGCAGAGAGCTGGAGCTGTCGTCCATTTTCACAGAGCTGGGACATATGCGACCGTTGCTTGGTTGGTTGAGAAATTAGACTACTCAACTTGACCACTTTTGTGTTGCTCGAGCCTTAGCAGTAAATTCTAATTGAATTTTAATTTGGCATATATTTCAACTTTCTTCTTGAGGTTTGAGTTGTTGTTTAGCTATTGCCCATTGCCTGCACATGACAACTTCATGTCATAACCAACTGTGTTTATTGTGACTTGTTTTTAATTACATGTTTATGAAAAGACTGCAAACTGACTGAACCGCAAAATGGAGTTTAATGACAGGTGTCACTGTTGAAGACAAGCCATTATTAGTGTTTGCATCATACAAAAGTGGTCACAGAAAAATCCATCAGGTTGCCATTTTGTTCATATCTTTCCTCATTGTCAAAGGATATTTAATTTTTTCATGCAGGTTTCACTTTTGTCACTTTTTTAAATTGTCACACAATAGTAACAATTTTTTTGTATATAAAGTTTGTTTTATGTGTTCTGTCCATTTTACTTTGAGATGTGGTATAGCAGACACAGCAGAAGAACTGTGATTGGGACTGGGACTGGGAAACGCTGGGACTGATCAGGCTGTGTGATCAGATAGCAGTTTCACATTAATTGTAGTTAGACCAACAGTCCTTATTGACTGTATTAAACAGTTAACTTGAATATTTCAAGCGCAGGCCAATTTTGTTTTCCTTCTTGTATGCCTAAACTATCATTCGCCTCTTAAGGCTATTTTTTTAGATGTAGGCTACCTATTATGGTTTAACTCAGCCAGGGTTGTTCCTAATCCACTTAGTGTTCATAGGCCACCACTATATTATTAGTATTTTATTTATTAAATTACTTCATTAACATTAGTGATATGCCATTAATTGGACAAAGAAGTCCATAGTCGGGACAAAAACGTGGACTGGGGCGCCACCTACTGGATTAGAACAAGTTATTTTTTCGTCAGCTTAATGATGAGGGGGTAAATGACTATAGCCTATGGCAACCTTTGGTCTGGATGCTGGAGTGGTACTGTATGTAGTCTAGCCTAGTATCGCATATTGTTCGATATCGATATTCGGTGTCGCCTGCGTTTACCCTTCCTGTTGGATAGCCTATTTACTGCTCTTGAATGAAAAGCGTAAGAACTGGGTGTAGGAGTGAGGTGACCCTTTGAGATGAAGTCGGGAACATTTCCCTATAATGTGCCTGGGATATTCATATTTCTACAGTCAATTTAGTTAAAATAATATTATTTTAGTCCGCGGGGTCATCTTGCCACACTAAATTGAGAGCACAAAAAGGCCGTCGTTTGGTTTACTCCATTCCACTTAGTGGCAGTACACAGTTTGTGAATGACTATTCATTCACCACTATAATACTAAAGAAAAGTCATGTGACGGGGCAAGTAGAGAATTCTGCAGGGCTTTGGCTGACAGTGATGTTTTAATTGTGTGCGCATTTAAACTATTTGCGTAAAGGATCGTCTTCTACCAGTAACAATGTGGCCTCCAAAATGTTGTCTCCACACCCTCAGGTTTGTTTGTTTTTCTTGCCTGTCTACAAAGGCGTTCTTTCAAATCTCACTAACCCAGCAAGGAGAGCAACGCTAGTCCCGACTATGTGTCATCCACAGATGAGGAGTACATTGCTTTTCGTAGCGTGGGTGGTGTTTTACATCTCTTTCCTGCTTGTTATGAGAAGAATGTGGACAGGGAAATACGTGCGCAGTCCTCTAGCTCGAGCGTTGTTCGTCAACATGGTATCGGAAAACGAATCTGTATCTGATCATCAAGAGGTAAGTGATTGTCTGACGTTAACCATATGTTTAACTGCCTGCCCTATCTATCCCATCTATGATATCGAAGGTGAACGACCAGATGTAAGTTAATGAGCATAGCATCAACAAAGTAACAACTAAGGCTACAGAGCTTTAAGGTAAAATTGCGTGAGACGGTTCAGGTGTCACCTTTTCTGCCCTGTGTTTTGAGTGCCAAAACGTCGTAGACTAACTTAACGTTAGCTTAAGATTGGAAGTTCAGCAGACTTGGATTTAGTAAAACATACCAAATGTCGCGTCTCTGCCAATTAAAATAACTTGAAGTTAGGAAAGGTTGTATAACGTTTTTATCATCTAAACGGAAAATCATTGGTCTAAATGTAAATGTGTCCATTTAAACAGTGGTACCGTTGCTGTCCTGATCTGCTGGGGGAGTCGGTAAGACCATTGTTCGTACAGAGTAATATGGACACAGACACTCGAACTTTTCTACAAAACAGCGAGGAAAAGTCTGGCTGGCTGTTCACTCAACTTTACCACTCCTTCTTTTCAACGGTCTTTAGTCCCATCATGTCACGGACCTCGATCAATGGGTGAGAATGATTTAGTTTCGATCTCCATCTTCTCATAGTTGGTGGATAGGCTGATCAGAAACTACCATCCATTCTTTGATACATTTTGTATGTCTTCGGGGAACAATGGTTTGACAGTGAAGCAATAAAGTAAATGTGGATATGATGGAAAGATTTGAAACACTTGCAAGTGAAACATAACCTCATAATATAACATAGTAGATGAGATAGCAGTCTACAACACTTACAGCCTAGTTCAAAATGTGATGCATTATTAGTTTCCTCTACAGTAACAGCCCTGAGATTATTGATCTTTTTAATGTGTTGTCTCAGTCAAAAATGTATCTTTGGCTAATATTTTGCCTACCTGCCAAATGCTAGATTCCTTGGCCGGGGCTCCATGTTTGTCTTCTCAGTGGATCAGTTTCGCCGCCTGCTTGGCATCAGTCGAGACTGGAAGGCAGACAGGCTGCTAGATCTAGGGGCTGGGGATGGGGGAGTCACAGATGTCATGGGCTCACATTTCAAAGAGATCTTTGCCACAGAGGTTTCCACCCCAATGAAATGGCAGCTTCAGAGAAAGAACTACAAGTAGGTGCAGTAATATGTATATTTTTCTCTTTCTGCCTAGAAGAATGCTGGATTAATGTGTCAACTAGTAATTTGAGGAATATACCCCAACCAGTCTAATAACGGTTCCTTTTTATGTTTTTGTTCTCTCTCTCTCTCTCCTCTCTTTCTCTCTCTCTCCTCTCTTTCTCTCTCTCTCTTGTCAGATTATTAGAAATTGATGCATGGCAGAATACAGGATTTCAGTATGATGTCATCAGCTGTCTTAACCTGCTGGACCGTTGTGATCAGCCTCTCGACCTACTAAGAGACATCAAGCAGGCTCTTGTGCCAGGGTCAGGCAGGGTCATCCTAGCTGCTGTAGTACCCTTCCAGCCCTACATAGAAATAGGTAAGTTGAGATGGGTAGATGAAGTTTACTGAGGCTGAAATTAAATCTTGAGCTGACCAGGGATTTTTATCCTGGGCATTTATGCAAGTGTTGCCTTTTTTCCCCTCAAATGTAATGTGTGTGCCTTAGTGTCATGCACAGTTGGTCAAATTAACAATATTGTCTGAAAAATGCAAGCATTTACAAGGATTGTCACTAATTGGAGTTCAGTTTAACTAATTCACATATTCACAAAAATATAGCTCATGGATATTTGCATATGAGTTTCCATCAACTGTGTAATGCAAACAAAGTTAAGTGTTCAAAATGTAATGCCACTAGGACAATATAGGTAGAAACACAGAAAATGAAAATATATGTATCAAATTATATTAGGTGACTGATGTGATTTGGCAGCTTTTTTCAACTAAAGATTTAAATGAGGATTTAAAAGAACTTGAATGCGCACCCAGTTGGATAGAAACCCAGCTCTATAACTGAAGGACTTTTGATTTGATAAAGCCCTCTGCCCTTATTGTGCCATCAAATAATCAGCAGTAGAGGTAATATTAGTCTAATTGAAATAATGTCCACAGGTGGAAGGTGGGAACGCCCCAAGCAACATTTGAAAATCAATGGGAAGACCTGGGAAGAACAAGTGACCAACCTGTCTAGTGAAGTGTTTTCAAAGGTCGGGTTGGAAGTTGAAGCTGTGACACGGTTGCCATATCTGTGTGAAGGAGATATGTATAAAGACCATTATGTGTTAGATGATGCTGTATTTGTTTTGAGGGCCAAGGAATAAAGTCAGAGGTCATCATTTATCAAGCAGTTTGATCGTGTGATCAGGCTCAAAGATGCCAATTTTGTTTTATGTGGGTTGCTTTTGCAACAGAGTTGTTCTGTGAAATCTTTCTGAGGTGATTTGGTTTAACAGATCAAAACACTGACGTGTGATTCAATGTTATTATTCATGAATTAGTCTCTGTGATATACAGAGGCTGTTTCAGTGTGACATGTTCTGTATTAGTCCTGAAAAACACTGGTTTTCTTGTATTGTAAATGGTCTGCGGTCAGTCCTAAGCCTTGTTTCTTGTGAAAATCACCTTGAGGTAGTGCCTTTAAAATGAGTTGTTCTTTTGGATAGGCAATGTAGGCTAATCGATGTTTACTTTAGAACTATCATCTTGGAAAAAAAAAAAAAACTCTGGGTGAACACACATCCGTATATGCAAGGACAACATTTCCAGCTTCATTGTATGAATAGGATTTTTTTTATTTCATTGTCATTAGGCATTAACACATGCATTTTCCTGGTAAACACATTATTCAATAAACATTCTTTAAAATGTAAACATGTGAACTAACCCTGCATTATTATGTTTGTGGAGTGTGATCTTGGAAAAACCTGACATGAGCACCTGACATGAGCTGACAGGCACAGACAGTTTTCAGGCACTCAGGGATGCTAAAAGGATAATCCTGGTAAGTAGAGGGTCTTCAACATAACCAACAATAGGGATTGTTCGGTGGTCCCAGTTTTTTTTCATCAGAAGTAACCTAAATACTCATTATAATGCATTGAATATTCAGGAAAAAAAATCAAGTCCACATGCCTTTCAACAATGTCCGGCAGAATATACAATTAAATGATAATAAATGAATAAATAACAACATCGATTATGGTATAAATAAATTGAGTGCAAACTCAAATCTGCGGTACCCCTTGCGGGCGAGGCGTGTCTGCGCGACGCGCGGTCTGCAAGCACCAACCCATTCCCAGTTTGCATTGGGCGGGCGTTTTGTTGGCCACGTCCCCGGGCCACGTCGCGCAGTACTCGCCATTTTTTCACCCGGGCGTAGAGTAGCAGCAATAAAGCTGTGGGATTGGCACTTAACTGACTTTATTAAGAGGATTAGTTTGACAGTTCTAGAAGATACACACCTAGTCTCGTTTTACTGAGATAGGACATACTCTTTTGCGGCAAAATGAACATTTTCAGACTCACCGGGGATCTTTCCCATTTAGCAGCCATCATCATCCTACTGCTTAAAATATGGAAAACCAGATCGTGTGCAGGTAAGTCAGTGGACTAAATCATTCATCCCCTAAAAAAATGTCAAGCTTGGATCTTGTATGGGTTGTCATGTCAGTGCACACAAGCAATGTTAATGTTACGGTGTGAAAGTTGCTTTCAGTCAGTGACATGTTAGCTGATTGGCTAATGTTAAGCTAGCTGAAGAAACCGCTGTGCCAGCGAGGCCTTGCTCTCATCTGACTTAGAACCTACTACTATTTCTACTAGTAGCAAACTCAACATCGCATTTACGTTAGCCCTCATAGTACATTTACCTGACTGACATGCTTTGCCGAGTATTGGTTCGAGTGGGCTGTGATCCGCAATGTGCAGTAGTGGGAGAGAATCTCCACAACCCATCACAAGTTACTGCAAGGTACCGCTAACGCTAGCTATCTCAATGTAACTTATTTCAGTCTTGCCATACCCTCGATCACGTATAACGCCAGGGGGTTTTGAATGAAAGATTTGCTAATATTTAACGTAACGTTACATTATTGTTTGGCTTAATGTGGTCTTGTAATATTATCCTTATTTAGACTTACCCTAATATTATGGAGTTAGCAGTGTTAATCCAGGATCCAGAGTTAACATTTCAAATTATGTGATTTAAAAGCAAAGGGGCGAATTAAGAATTGATATATATTGTTTAAACTTGTTCGTGTTTGCTAAGCCAAGAGGAACACCTGATCTCTCATTTCAATTCATTCATTCGCCAACGGACCAACATATACGATTAACGTTACTACTCCAGATATGGCAGACTCTGACGTGGCAGCTCTGTAGAGGAAGGCGGATATTGTAATTTCGCAAGGAAGTCTAATGAAATGCATGTCGCTAGTTTAGACTGTGAAGTTAACAACATTTAATGCAAATATTGTTTTCCCCTTCGTTTGCCTTTTGTACCCTTAGACATGCCCTTTGAGCAACCACGTCGGTCCGCAGCATTGATAACAAACCTCCAGGACGAACTGTTAATTTCCCTGTTATCATTGTTGGTGCAACACTACCTGTGCGCACTAACAATGTTAACAGTTGCATTAACACATTGTTAAAAGAGTAAAGACACATTGTGAATGCAACACTTACAGTGTGCAATGTAAGCATGGTGAGACATCAGAGTGATAAGTGTAGACATTAGTTTGACATTTGTTCTCAACGCATGCTTACTCTTGTGTTACAGTCTGAGTTGGAATAAGTTATCCTTCCTCCCCGCCCAAGTCAATCTGAAAAACAAGCCCTTGATGCAAATACACCTGTAACACCTGCTTTAAATCACTTCACGGCTCTTAGTACATATGTATATAAGTATTGCTCGTTTGTGAATCTGTCAATACATTGTAGGATAGATTTTTACGGATGAGCAATAATCTCCAATATAAGCCTTCTTCTCCAGACCTGCTATCTTGGGGGCCGCTAACTAATCTGGCCTTTAGCTCAAGCCCATCTGCATTTGCTTCTTGAGCAACTAATGTGAAGGCACCATAAAAATGAGCTTATTGTTGATTTATTGTTTTTTGGGTCCACCTACAGCTAACATCCCTGCCTTTCAGGTATCTCTGGGAAAAGTCAGATCTTGTTTGCCCTTGTGTTTACTACCCGCTACCTAGACCTGCTCACTTCTTTCATCTCCCTCTACAACACAACCATGAAGGTGAGCAACATAGTCCCAGCTCTCTAGCAGAAGTTAAAGCCTTCCAGTGACAGACTTGGAAGAAACATTACCTGTTTTGAATGACTGGTTGCTGTTCCTGACTTCACTGCTGTAATGTTTTCATCAACTCTTCATCAGTAGAATTGTAGGTGCCTGATGGAGAGGAGAGACTGTTTTTCTAAACTGTAAAACTGAACAAATAAAAGCAATTTAGCAACATGTCTGACTTATTTAGGAAGCCTTCAGAGCCAACCCTTTGTGTTAATGACCTAGCTTTTACTCAATCGAAGATGTTTGCTTACTGTAGCTGTTGTGCACACACCCTAAGTACTTTTTCTTTGGATGGTTTTACAACCCTCATGGAAAATTTGCCTTTCTTTTGGGGCTAGCCTTTCTTGTACTACAGACAGTTTTTTATAATATATGTTGTGATTGACAGTATCTAATATCTTTTGTCAGATCATCTACATTGGCTGCTCGTATGCCACAGTGTACCTTATCTACTCCAAGTTCAAAGCCACCTATGACGGCAACCATGACACCTTCAGAGTGGAGTTCCTGGTAGTCCCTGTTGGAGGGTTGGCTTTCCTGGTCAACCACGACTTTTCTCCTCTGGAGGTAAAAGTTGGCTTTCTCATTCTTGCTGATAATGTTGTTTTGTACTTTAATATGAGCACAACTGTTTTGCCAATATAGTTTCTAAATCAGTTGCAGGTCAAGAAAACTTATGGCAGCTATAATCAGTTTGGATGTGTTCTTTGATGGGGTCCATGTCGCACCCAAAACCTACTTGTAGTATGAAAATTTACAAATCTTGTTTTCCAGTTCAGTGAGTAGGCCTAGTGATGGCAGTTGTATATACTAGAAAGAGCTGAGTGTGCACTGTATATATTGATTAGTGGTGCCAACCTTTGTTCATATCCTAGAAAATGTGGTTTCCCTCAGGCAAATTGCTAATACACTGAAGGCAATGAATTGCCAGGGTTAGTCATTTACTGGCTGCCTGGTGTGTATGTGAGGTCACTCACATTTGAATAGGTGGGGCAGCTGTGGCCTACTGGTGTGGACTTTTGGCTTGAAACCAAAATATAAAATTTTTAATCCTTGCCCAGTAGACCACAAACCTAACACCTCACTGTACTGTAGAAGGCAACATACTGCACTAGGTGTGTGCTTTACCTCACTTTACCTAACATTGTTCACTGGGTGCAGAGTGCATTTCAGTAATTCACCAATTCATTGGGTTAAATACAGATACCGTTAAGAGTGTGTGTATATGTATGTATACTCTACACTTTTACTATATTAATAACTTTATTTACTGTAAAACACACTTGTGATATGTCCTTTTTATTTTCACTTCACATTTTTATTTCAATATATCTCTATTCATTTCATTACTTTCATTATTTTAGCAACGCAGCATATCACTCATGCTGGCTTTTTAATAGGTGGCACATAAGAGAATATTATTGCCAAGGCAGTTTCTCTTTAAAAGTAGGCCTAGCTTATTAACCATACAAAAAAGTTATTTGACGTTCGCTTAAGTCTGGTTTTTTTTTATGAAATGCATACACATAAGTTGGCCTATATCCTCAATTTAGTTTACAGAGTTCCCTACAGTTTTTAGTTGAACTATTTAAGAGACTATAGGATTAGTGTGTCTGATAGTGTGGAGGGTGTGGCATCATAATGATTTATGGCATCACTCTAATACTGTCCCATATTTGCACTTAGTTTATTTACTTAACTCCCCTTTTAGTTATGTTACTGACTAGTTCCACCACTGGCCTGCAGCAGCACCTAGCAGGTGTCCACAATAGTTTATATTTAGAGTTTACATTAAAAGAGTTTACACAAGGTATCGTTAGACCTAGAGGCATGGATATGTGATGAGTGTGGGCAGAATTGGTATTTTATCATTCGTCTGAATACATTTTATTAAATTATATTTTTAATTGTCGTCCCAATCTCCACAAAGCTCTTTACTTGTAGGAAAAACAAACTGTGTCTCTGTTTGTGCTTATTACTTCACCATAGTTTAGGGGTGAACCTCGCACAGGTGTAATGAGAACATCTTAAGGGTCTCAGTCGGCCTCCCATCCCCTCACATCTAATGGATAACGTTATTCTACAGTTGGCCACTTTCCCAGGCATGGATTAAGTCTAAACTTGGCTTACAATGAAGAGCCTCCATTCAAGCCCCTTCTCGCTCTGGATTAGTCTTAATTGGCTTTTAGTGAATACATCAGATAGCTCCCACTCTATTTGAACCTAATTATGATCTCTAATTTCAAGGCTTACTTAAAGAAAATGTAAAAAGATCTTGCATGTGAAGTTGAGTGTGAATCAATCAATAGCCCCGTTATTCAAGGTCACCAAGGGTTGTCTGTAAGAAAAAGAACTAGAAAGGTTTAAGCAACATGGACTGGATAGTAAATTGACACCTGTTTCTTAACTAAATGGGGCATACGAAAATGAAACTGAAAGTAACTGTCTGTGCCTTAGCGGGTTACCATTCGATCAAGTTTGGCTCAGATTGTTCAGGTGCTGAAAAATATTCCCTCTCAAGAATTGCCTTTAATTCATACAGGGTAGGGCTGTAGTACTACTGTAAAAGGCTGAGCACCAAGAGTGTGTATTTTGCTAGGTTGTTGGACAGTCAGTGTTGCGATGCATTTCGTTGTCACTGATTACACACTTATCAACACTGGATCGATTGCAACACTAAATGTCATCCGTCTCCTGCAGATCCTTTGGACTTTCTCCATCTACCTGGAGTCTGTAGCCATTCTTCCCCAGCTCTTCATGATCAGCAAGACGGGTGAGGCCGAGACCATCACCACCCACTACCTGTTCTTCCTGGGCCTTTACCGTTCCCTGTATCTCATAAACTGGATTTGGCGCTTCTACTTTGAGGGCTTCTTCGACATGATTGCAATAGTGGCTGGTGTTGTGCAGACCATCCTTTATTGCGACTTCTTCTACTTATATGTCACTAAAGGTGAGCTGCCTGCGGTTTTGCTTTTTTGGTGACATTTTAAATGCTACACACTTAAATTTTTTAAAGATTCCTCAGACAGTAGAATTCTTGTTTTTCATCCCATTAATAGCCCTTTGACCGTAAGTTTCCTGCTTGCCCTCAAAAGGTTTCACTTTGGAGCCATAATAATTTATTACATGTGACCTGTATCCTGTGCTTTTTTTTAGTACTGAAAGGAAAGAAGCTGAGCCTGCCAGCATAAGTGCCAAACTCAACACCTCAGCAGAATCACAAGGTGGGCATAGGACATCGCTGCCACCGCGCCCAGCGTAAGATGCCTGAGACGGAGTTCGAAAAGCGCCAGCAAATGAAAACAAGGGATCTGCCACTGTTTCTTCTGTTGTCTTCTGATCCAGTGTTTCAGCAGCTCCAGAACAAAGCTGAGGCCATCCCATGGATTCTACCAACTCTACTTTGATCTCTTTACCCTAAACCCTTCCAAGCCTTTGGATTCCAGTTTCATGCATCTTGCCTTAAACTTTTTATTATTCTGTATAAAGGAAGAAAACAAACAAAAAGTGTTTTTTTTTGTTTTCCTACATGAAAGGTGTTCTTACGGCAAATTTGACACACATCAATGTCTAAAATCAACAAAAGAACTCTAAAATGGCTTGAATTTGGCCTTGAAACTCCAGGAGACTTGTTCTTATGGTGAACAGTGACTATGTTTGTAAGAGGATTTGCAATCAAATAATAAATGTGTGTTGTTTCCTGTGATATGGGAAATATCTTGGACTATGTGCCCCCCCCCCCCTTTTCAGGCCCTGTGACCGATATTGAGAGGCTGTTGTTTTTTCTTATTACTCCGGTGTCATCCCCTGTACATTCCTCCACTAAAGAATGCCAGTTAGGGATGGATGCTTCTGCACCATGCTCCGTTTTTTTTTTTTTTTTTTTTTTTTTTAAATTAAGTCAGTATAGGCCATTCTGTTGTCTAATGTAATTTTACAGCACAGAAGTTAATATTACTGCCCTGAAATCCAACAGTGTGGTTTAAATTGGCACCTGTTGAACAACCAAAGTTCTTCATCTGGTCACTTAAGTACATGTAGTGTAATGATATCGTACAGGTGATGAGACACTGCCTTATTTTCATTGCTGTAAATGGCTTTGATCATGTGATTGGCATGTATCATTTTTTTTTTTTTTTAATTTCTCTTTTTTTTTTTTAAATGGCATTAAATTATTCTGCAAAGTGACCCATATCCACTTTAGGTTTCAGATGGTAGTAACATATTTTTCACCAGTAAACATATTTAAGGCCTTTTACATTTTTTTTGTTTTCAATTCATTTAAATATAGGTTCCATATTTAGCTGCAATGCTCAGAAAAATTGAACATGATGTGTATATTGATGAGATCATGAAAGTTTTGCTTTCTTGACTGATATGTTTGGTTTAATATGGGCATTGTTGAACATTCTCCCAAGAACCCTTTCATGGTTTTATTTTGACACCTCCCTCATTCCTATTTTCTTTTCTTTTTCTTTCTTTTTTTAATGGAGCTTTTGCATGATGTGACCATTTTCTTGAATAAAGATTTTACGGGAAACACTGATTTTAGTGGCATGAAATTACTCCAAAAACGGAACGAATGTGGAGGTCATTATAGGCTGACGGAATAGTGAGAAGGTGCACAGAACGATAAGCAAAACAGTCGTGATGTCAAACAATCCAAGTTAGCAACATCGGAAACAAGCATGTTCCTCTCCGACTTGAAACTATCAAAGATTTTTTCTGCTCTATATCGCTACATACTATATACTATGCCTTAAGAACGGAATGATCAAGCGTAAAGTACAGAATGACAACAAAGAAATGCCTAACAGCTGACAGGCTGCCTCATCAATTTAGCAAGCGACTGGCTAACAAAACCAAACAAAACCGCTAGCGTTAGCTGACAACCTTATGTGTCGTGATGTAGTTAGCTGTAACAGTACATGGTTCATAATATATGTTTTAGTAGAGTAGATTGCCTGGAAAGTTGACTGAAAGAGAAATCAACGTATCTAGCAGTAACGTTAGTTAACATTAGTAACGCTAGAACATCAGCTTCGCTTGTCCCTAATGTAGCTATAGCTATCGCTAAATAAATTAGCAGGATCCTGGCAAGTGACCATATCCACATTTGGATGGGTGTTGGCTAGATTTCGCAATACTCCTCACTTTCTTTGGAGGATTTGATAACAAAAACGTAGTCAAGATGCCTGGAATGGTTGTGTTTGGTCGGCGATGGGGTATTGCCAGTGATGACCTTGTTTTCTCAGGAGCATTCGAGTTATTTATCCGAATAATATGGTAAGTATACTAAGTAGAAAGCTAAGTTCTGGCAATATGCTTTTCACACACTGAACACGTTACTTGCATGTGTGACATTGCTATTACAGCCTGTACTTTAGAAATGTCGAAGTTATTGGTAACGTTGTATGAGCGGAACGTTACTGGCTCTAAACAGAGGTTCAGTAAAGGGACTCTAAACTGATAGGCGAAGTTAATTATTTTTCATTACACTATCAAACTGTACCTTTGGATTTTATTTCAGGTGGATCAGCACGTTAGTTTTGTACTCTATCCATAAGGGGCACTTCGATTGCAAAGGAGGAACCGTCCTTCATAGTTACCTTGTCGTTCTGCTTATACTCCTGGCTGTCATCATCTTTTCCATTTGTGCGATTGTTTACGTTAGTACACAAGGTAGGTACCAGTGTCAGTTACGCCGAGCTTTAGTTATAATTTCTATGAAAAAAATGAAAGAAGACGAAATCTCTTTTCTCTATCTACATCTACAATCTACAGTCTACCTTCATATTTCCTTAGGCACAATAATGAATCCGGGTCCTCGTCGGTCCATGCCAGGCTTGGTATATTTTCGGGCCCTTCTGTACATCCCAGAGTTCATATGGGCTTGTCTTGGAGCTGTTTGGGTGAACGATGATAGTGGAGGTTGCGACCCTGCCGCTGTAGGAGCTGTCATTGGTGCAGTTATCTCAAGGTATGTGTGAAGTGTGGTGTTTGCTTGTTGCAACTATTGGATAAAAGTTGTAGATTTATTTAAAACGAGAAATGCTTTGAACAGCACAGCAAATTATTACTTCTTAGACATTTATATCTGATTGCAATTAGTTATTTGATCTCGGGTGACGTGACTGTCGGAAAGGATTACAGAGCAGATTATTGCTCACAAGGCTCTTTAGGTATAACTTTAAGGTCACTGCTGATGCTGAATAATACTGTATTATTGTGTCCCATTGACAACTGCAGTCTCAACACCCCCATTCTGTTTAGTCTTCTAGATTAAACACTTTATCTCGCAAGACGTGTTGAAAATGTCCCCAAATTAGTCCATTAAACTAAAGTGGGGAATAAGTTTATTGTGTAATTTGTCCATTTTGCCTGTCTCAATACCTTTTTTCTTTTTTGCCTTTTTTTGGGCAGTTGGGTCATCTTTTTCTTTACGGTAGTGGGCGTGCTGGTGGTGTTCGACCCTCTGGGCAGTCCCCGACGGGCAGTGATGAGCGAACCACAGGGCCTACGCGACCTGGAGAGCAGCGAGTCATCCCAGTTTCTGTCCAGGGCGCGCTCACTGGCAGTACGTGTTTGGGAGAGCCGCCTGCGTCTGCTCTGCTGCTGCCTGCCGCAGGACGACTCGCACCGCGCCGCCTTCAACGGCATCGCCCAGCTCGTCAGCGGCTTCTTTTCGGTGTGTGGTTAGCTTGCCCTTGCCTTAGGAGTTATTTACAGGTTATTTGAGGTTGGGGGTTTAGTCACCAACCTCAGGAAGTTGCCTCAGTGGAGGAAGTAAATCTGCTCATTGGAAAGCTTCTTTCTTAATACTTCTGTCTCCTAGCAAACCAAGGCCATGGTTTTATTTTGTTCTTGCTAGGAGGTTTACAATCAGTTCTGGTTTAGTGTTAGTGTGCCACTAAACTATGTACCTGGAAAATCCATGGTGTCTTTGTTCATTAATAGTAGTGAACCAGTGTCTGCTTTGCTGGTTAAATCAAAGCTCTGTAGTAATCACTGTAGTAACCATTTAACTGATGTGTTTTTTATTTGTGCTTAAATGGTTTCATCTGTTCTACATCCTAACTTGTAATATAATTGTAGAACCTAGGCAGTGAGGCAGATAACAACCTCTCTTTATGAACTGACACTACTGCATTTGTACTCATGACTGTACTGTCCAGGGGTAAGGCAGCCTGTTTTCACAAGGTGTAGGAAGCTTACACGCGCCGTAAGAAGAAATACTAGATCATTGATTCGCAATTGATTGGATCTGGTCCGGTCACAGTGGTGAAACTGACTTCTCTTGCCTATATGATGCAAAGATATAACTAGAGGTATGTGCTGAATGAGCCTGTGGCGTGACATGGCTGTAATATTTGAGTGTCCATGCAGGACACTGATCTTGTCCCCAGTGACATTGCTGCTGGACTGGCTCTGCTGCACCAGGAGCAGGATAAGATGGAGCAGTGCAGGGACCCTGACGATGTGCTGTCCCACAGCCCCTCTTCCCCGATAGTGAGTGTATTCCCCTAATGTTGGAAAAAAGACCCCATCTTCTGATTCTTTGTCCAAACACTTGAATGTTGCATGTTTTTTTTTTAATAGATTTGCCTTTATTGACCTTCCATTGTCTTTACTAATGATTGTGACTGGTTTGCTTTCTGTATTACAAGTGTGTGTGTGTGTGTGTGTGTGTGTGTGGGGGGGGGGGGGGGGGGGGGGGGGGGGCATTGGTTGAAATTTTTAGGGACAGAAATCAAATGATTATTTTAAAATTCTTCCCCATCTCTCTGTCTGTATCTGTCTCTATAGAGGGAAGACCTGGAGGTTGAGCTGGAGCGAGCCACTCACTACATGCAGTTTGCTGTGGCAGCATATGGGTGGCCCATGTACATCTACTCCAACACACTCAAGGGCATCTGCAGACTCAGCGGTGACTGGTAAGCCAGCCATGTGAACCCTCTTATGCATGCCGTAGTATACAGTATGATATTGATATAATGTATGCAGCAGCAGATGGATTAGCAAATAGATTACTCAGTTTGAATCTTTTTTTTGGGTTGAATCTTTTTTTATATATATATAAATATATATAAATTGCATGTGGACCCCATCTAACTGTGTGTCGTTTTAGAATTTGTATTGTATCTTTTCACTGAACGAAATTATGTTAATACAAAGATACACCATATTGTTTATTCAAATCTTTACTCTGTATGCATTTTGACCAGCACAGCTGGTTTCCCTGGATAAAAAGCAGGGCTTCCTCTCTGGCTGTGCTGAGTAAGGGTTGGGTCCGTGTTGTGTTTCAGTTGCAGGAGCCGCAGCACTCAGTATGACATTGTTGGGGGCGACCACCTGAGCTGCCACTTCACTTCCATCCTCCAGACCACAGGCCTGCAGTATCGAGACTTCATCCACATCAGCTTCCACAACCAGGTCAGTTGATCAGTTCTCCTCTCATACACTCACTGACTTAAGCAACAAACACACACACAATAGCACAGAAATAATGAATAATAAATAGCAATTAAATAATAAAAAGCAAGAATAAATAATACAGTTGTTCAAATATTACAGCTGTTCAGTGTCAGCAAGACCTTTTACCCTCTCTGACTTCGTCACAGCAGTGTTATCAGTGGTGACCGTGTCAGAGATTATTGAATTGACATGTGCAAAGATGTTTTTTGTTTGTTTGTTTATTTGTTTTTTGTACTTTTCAAAATCCATTTCCAGGCAGGCAACTGTTTGTAATCCATTTCCAGGCATTTGGTTAAATTACAACTTTTTGCAATTTCAGACAAATAAATAAGTCAGTTATGAAAGGATGGTGGGGTTAGTCGTGTATCAGAGACATTTTGATATGATACATGATGGGTACCACAGAAAAATAAATATCCTATGCAATTTTTTGTCAAGCAACTTTTGAAAATTCATTATTACATATTATTATACATTTCTGGGGATGTAGTCAAGATGGCAGGTGTCTGTTGTCAAGGTGGGCACTTTAATTATTAATTGCCCCTGTTACCCTGTTACAGTTTGACAATATTTTTGTGTGGTGTTTTACAGATCTATGAGATCCCTTTCTTTGTTGCTCTTGATCACAAGAAGGAATCCGTTTTGGTGGCTGTGAGAGGAACCCTCTCACTGAAAGTAAGCTTAGTGAATCACTTGTTTTAAATAATGCCATTGCAAGTCGTTCTTTGGCATTCTCATTCCATTCCAATTTCTGTGCGCAGGACGTGTTAACAGATCTCTCAGCCGAATGTGAGAACTTGCCTATTGAAGGTGTGTCGGGGGCTAGCTATGCACACAAGGTCAGTACCTGATATGTGTGGTAGAAACTATTCTCCTGCTGATTAGGTGCAGGTATGATCCTAATCTTCCACGTGTGTATAACTCTCTCCGAATCTCTGTTGATCTTTCAGGGTATTTCTCAGGCAGCCCATTACATCTATAAGAAGCTAGTCAATGATGGGATTTTGAGGCAGGCCTTTTCCATTGCACCAGTAAGAGCATTCACCCCTGTATTTCACCTGTCTGTGAGAAGAAAACTGTGTGAGATGTACTTGGCGACCTGACCTTTCTATGTTTGCAGAAGACAATTTACAGTTCATTTTCCTTGAGGTGTGGTATTTTAAGCTGAGTGGTGGTGGGAGGTAGCCTGAGTTGATCAGCCGCTTTCACTTTGTTTCACTTCGTGCAAAGCGTCTGAGAACCAGCCATAGGCATTCGTTTTCATGACGGTGGGCGGGATACTTTCTGCTTCAACCAATGGCTACTGTTTGGTCGTGACGTATGCCATTTCAGATTGGGCGCTAGAGTTCATTGTCATCGCCTTTAGCCCCCGATCTATTCGCTGATTCGCCGATGCAATTTCTTGTTGGAGAAAACGAAAGCTTATTGTTAGTTCCCTAGTTTGGAGGAAAATTAAATGGACCGGAACCACTAGGCGGCGTTATCCTGGCTAGGTCGGGGGCATGATAACTAATGATTCCATGCTTTATCTCCCTGGTGAAGGAGTACAGGCTGGTCATCACAGGCCACAGCCTAGGCGCCGGCACCGCAGCCATTCTTGCCGTTCTGCTGCGCAACATGTATCCTACACTGCAGTGCTATGCATTTTCACCACCAGGGGGCCTCATGAGGTAACGTCACACATTAGTGCTGCCAAGAGAACCTTTAAAGCAACTTCTATGCACTTTACTGTAGCTGATGAAACTGGGCCAATCAATAATCGGAACTCCTGTGTTTTCAACTTTGTCATGATGCTTTATTTACACCAGTTGCAGGAGCTAAAAACGAAAAAGAAAAATACAGCTGATTTGTTGCAAATGATCACTGTCTACTCTTCTCACAGCAAAGCTCTAGCTGACTACTCTAAGGAGTTTGTGGTGTCAGTGGTGCTGGGGAAGGACCTTGTCCCTCGGTAAGGAGACACACACACATACACGCAGAGTTTAAAACAAGGACAGGGCTGTAGTGAAAGCATGTCCCATGAGAAGGATTTAAATTTGACCAACAAAAAAAAAAGGACGCATTGCATAGAAGCTGCTATTCTTAACTGTGGCTGTAATGGAGAAACTATATTTAGCTCTTCTCTATTATATTGAGGTGAGGTAATGAGGGCTATCCTCAGCAGGCGTAGTCTTTTTATCTGCAGTGGTGTCGCCTGGCTGTCTTTTATGAACTGCATCCATCACTGTCTTTCTGACTCTTTGATAGGCTAAGTTTACCTAACATGGAGGACTTGAAGAGGAGAATTCTGAAAATGGTCTCGAATTGCAATAAACCTAAGGTAATCCCTGATGCTTGTCTTTACTATAGCCATCACAACAAAAGGATGCTAATTTAAAGTAATCATCATGCTTGCACCTTGCAGTAGGGGGGCTTTACATGAAATCATACTCTTCCGTACTTTTCCCTCACCAATGCCATAATTCAATAAAATGAAAAAACTCACTTCCTATTTTCCTTCCTCCTACACATTCCCCTGCACTTTGTGGCCTCTTCCTCAGTACCGCATCCTGCTGCACGGCTGTTGGTACGAGGTGTTTGGCGGTGAGCCGGACAACTTCCCCACGGAGCTGCAGAACCGCGAGGAGGAGCTCAGCGCGCCTCTGCTAGGTGAGGAGAGCCTGCTGGTGCGCAGCTCAGCCTCCTACCAGAGCCTGGCGTCGGACGACTCGCCCACACATGCCACGCACCTGCCCCTCTACCTGCCGGGCCGCGTGCTGCATGTCACTGAGGAAGGACCCGCGCGAAGGTCAGCAGCCATGCGTAGTCTCACAATCTCACATGATCAAAAACAAGCAAGAACTATGTTCGTCTAAATCCATACTTTGTCTGTCTAAATGCATACATATACATCCATCCATACATACATCATAGACGCCATACATTAAAAACTGATTGGCTAAAACTATTTTCATACACTTAAATTCTCACACCAAAAATCTTATTCTTCGGGTATGTGTGATTTGACAGACATGCAAGGAAGCAGTGCTTGACTTTTAATCATGTTTTAACTTGTGATGCTGTATCCTACCCCACACAGATCCTGCTTCTCCCAGGCGAGATACCGGGCGGAGTGGTCTAGCGAGATGGCATTTCGCAGCATCCTGATCAGCCCACGAATGCTGGCCGATCACATGCCAGATGTGGTGCAGCGGGCACTCCAGAGCCTGGGCAGCGATAGGGCAATGTTTCTCTGTCCCTCCTCAATGAGCAACAGCCACCTTAACGTCATTTGACTTCTCCCAACCCCTGATTCTGCTTTGCCAAATCACTGTCTCAAACTTTTCAATTGGATTTATATCCAGAAGGGCATGTTTGGGAGCTGTACAATGCTGTATGTCTTTTTTTCCAAATGTATGTCTGTTGTGTGATTAATTTATTAATCCCTTATTTATTTATCCCTTTTTTGGGGGGATCCCTTCGACATTTTCATGTAAGTGGTTGGAATTGTAAATGATTCAGAAAGCATTTTGGGCTATACAAGTGTGTGTAAATATATCATAATTTGATGTTTTTTGATAATGAAAAGTGGAGCAATGGAAACATTTTCCATTCAGTTCCTGATTGTCTGTATTTTGATGTCTATTTGGGACTTCTGAAGAATTAGGGTGATCAGTGCCTATGCATACCAGTCAAAAACAAGTCACCAGGAATCCATTTCACACAACCCCCCCCCCCCCCCCCCCCCCCCCCCCCAACTGCATTGAGTAAGAATGTGGGAATGCATGATATCAAAGTATTGAATTTGCATGAAGACTTTGTAGTGCTTTCCAGAGGACAGGCCATTATCATGCCATTTGTGTATTAACTCATCCGTATTGTGCCCATAGAGGTGGATTTTTTGAAACCATTAAATACACTGTGAATACTGTATGGCTGTTGCTGGATTCATAGGGGTGACCATGTGTCAGTTTTAAACCATCTGACCAGAACACTTAATTTTAAAAAGAATTTATTGATTTTCAGGACTCAAATAAGACACTTTGGCCAAAACCATACTATATACTGGTGTAGATAGAGAGAGAGAGAGAGAGATACATTATTAATCCCAAGGGAACTTAAGGACCGAAGGAAATTAAGGGAAGTTAAGTTGTGGCAAGTTCATATGATGGCAACAAGTGGCCACAGCTGCGTGTCACTGACTGTAAGGCTGTAATAAAGAATGTAGCTTCATCTCTTTATAGGGGATGGGTAGTGTGTTGCTTCTTAACTTTGGTATAGGGTACTGTACTAATAAGGTGATATTTTCGCCAGTTCAAATTGAGGACTGGGAACAATAATCAATATTAAAAGCAATACAAAATAATAACAAAAGGAAATATTATAGAAGTAGATATTTCTGGGACCCATCCTAATTTGAAAGCAAACCTCTGGGATATACACAGAATGTATTGGTAAAACAATTCCATATAGTTAAAGTGATTAAAACGTCAAGATGATTTTTGATACATAATCACGGATTACATTTTGCTCCGTTCGTTCCCTCCCATCCCGCTTGTAGAGCGTGACGTCACCATGTGACGGCTCAGTCAACAACTCTTATGTTGGGACTACTTGGAACAACTGGAGAGAGTTGCACAGGAAAGGAAATACTACTCTGTGCCAGGCAGTGAGTCCTGCCCGACACAGACTTTGAGCGCTGAAAGTTAGGGTTACAGTCTTAGATGTTCATATCTAAGTAGATGTGTAGAACTTGCTGTGTTTCATGTCGAAGCTGTTTGCTCAGTAATTATAAGAAGGGTAAATTAGCGGGTAAGCTAGCTAGCTATCTTAAGTAGCTAGCGCAGCTAGCTATATTTTCATAGCTAGCTGGCAGAGTGAAGCGGAGATATGGAGTTGGAAGACGGAGCACTATACCAGGATGACTCTGGCTCCTCGGCGATGATGTCCGAGCGAGTATCAGGTCTGGCAAGTTCAATTTATCGAGAGTTTGAACGTCTGATAGTAAAGTACGATGAGGATGTAGTGAAGGAACTAATGCCTCTCGTTGTCGCCGTCCTGGAAAACTTGGACGCGGTGTTCGCTGAGAACCAGGAGCACGAAGTCGAGCTAGAACTGTTGAAAGAAGACAACGAGCAACTTGTGACTCAATATGAGCGCGAGAAGGCTTTGAGAAAAGGCGTTGAAGAGGTGGGTTTGACAGCTTCAAAACCATTGATTTATAGCCTGACATGAAGCCCTTATTCGGCCAGGCTACCCATTCCACTTTTGCTGGCTTAACTTGGCTGTAAGTCATCTTGCATGGAAGAATGTTCTGTGGAACCTCAGCTCGTTGCTAATATGTTAGTTCTCCCTGACCAAAACAAGTTAAAGTTATAATTAATTGCTTAAAGGTGTGTACAGTTGTCTGCTCCGCCCTTGAAGTTGCAAGTTCAAGTTTTGTACTTGCGCTTTTAACCTGTTGAGTGCAGCATTCTTGCCATCAATGCATGCTACACCACTGCTCAAGCTTGCCAGAGTGTTTAACCGTAAACGATTGAAGTTATTAAATTTTTTCGAATGGTTTGCAGAATGGTTCATTGCCTTCTTACAGTAATGACGTAGCTCTCCACTCCACAACAACGGTTGTGGCGTCTTCATTCATTCAACAAAGTGTGAACTGTCAAATTTACTTATCTTGAACGTGTCGCCAGGCAATATTTGCATCATTAGTTTGTTAAATGTCCCCACATGGTCAAGAAGTAACTTATAAGTTACAGTAAAAATGACGTTACTGCAGTGGTGAATCAACAGGTAGGATGTGTGCAATAAAAAAATAGCAATATTTAAAGCGAAGCTTTCTATTTTAAGTAATTTCCTACTTTAATTCTCACAGACAGATCATGTCCACTGTCAATTGAAATGTGATGGCACTTATATGCACTGGTAATGCTTGCATGCTTGTCCTCTGCGAGCAAATGGTGTGTAGAACTTGAGGCTACACATTATTACAAACTGACCATTCATAGCGTTACTGTTGACGTGAAAATACTGTTAAAAACTTCCCCTATCCGATACGATATTCCTGATCAATACACGTCAACAGCATCATTTGGTCTGTCAAGTCTGTGTTCCCATATCAGTTCCCATATCAATCAGTTTGCACATGTACTAACACTTGCCCATTCAGTTGGCTACTCTTTCTAGCATTTTCTGTTTTAACAACCAATGAAATTCCATTTCATTATTTTTCATTAAATCATTAACTTACTTATGGCATTACTGACAAACAGCTCACTCTTGGGGTGTGGGAAGTAACGGTGTAGCACCATGGTCAGCGATCAATAATACAGCCATGCCGAATAGTTTTAATTATCCTGAGTGGTTACATGGTCAGTAGATTTTATGCTTGACATTTTTTTCACTTGACTTGTCTTATTGGTAACTCAACAACAAGTTGCGTGCAATTGTGGACTATAAAATGCTCATGTGTTGTGATAAGGCAGTGTTTATAAGTAGGCCTTTGTCGCTTTGAATTAGGACAACCTTATGGCATCGAAGTATTTTGAAATTATTATATGCACCAGAGCCACCTGAGCATAGTTATTTATTGTAGGGGGATTTACAGCACCACACTTGACTGCTGTTTCAGAATGTTTGAGTGCTAGAGCACACATCTCTTTTAACCAGTACAGTGTTTAGGCCATCCAGGTGCAGCTGTGGCTGCAGACACCAGTTTCCCACTTTTTCTTTCAGCAGACTGAACACTGAAGTATATCACATTTAACCCTCTATACCACAAAAGAAGTCCCAGATGACAGACTACTGTTGTGGTGACTGACCATCTGGGATATGAATTGCTCGCGAGCACTGTAATTCTCATATAAAGAGAACAACAACAGCTGACAGTGTGGCACCGCAGTTTTAACTTTGCTAAAGGAGCATTTAACTTTTGTTGAAAGCAACTAAATACTAGAAAGGAACAGTGAATGGTAGGAGCGTAAAAGGGGAGTCCGGTTTCCCTGCTTATCCCCTTTCTGAACAAGATCAAGCTTAATTCAGCAGCCCAGTTTTACATGTTAACTTTTTCTCACAGCAGTGGAATGGCTTCCCCAGGCTTGAGAGCCTCCTGCGGTACTATTCTCCATCGCCACTGCCAGGTTTCCTTCACATTACACACACTTGGGCCAGAGATTATTGCAGGGCTGGCAGTCAGGATTGCAGGAGTGGGATCGCTGTTTGCTTGATTTTACTTCCACAAATAGAGCTTGGATAGTGTGTCCCGGGGTGGTTGTCCACGGCTCATTAGGTCGTTCATCTTTAGAATGGACTAATGTTATGGAACTCATGAAAAGAAAACATGACCATTGCAATAATTTTTGAAATGTAAAATGTGCCATGTATAAATGTCAGGTCAGTGTACTAAATGTATTAGTTTATTAAATATATAATTAACACACCTATTGAATCACTTTCAGTTCAAGAATTCATGACAAAGTAGGTTAGACGGTTGAAAAAAAAAATTCTATCTATAGCCCTCACCCATGTATTAATCTCTTTCATTAATCTTTCATTGCCTTTTTTGTTCGAGGGAGGCACAGAGAAGTGTTTACCTCACCAGTCATAAGTAGAAGCATTTTAGATTCACTTATGGCAGCTGGAGTGGAGTGTGCTGAACTGATGTCAGTTTATCAGTTGTTGTTGCCCTTTTGTTGTTCTTTCTGTAATCCTGATGAAATGGTTAGCAAGGCATCTACCTTTGACAGCACAGTCCACTTTGCCCATCTGTTCATCTTTCATTCTTTGCCAAAATAGTTGTAAGCGGCCATTCTGTGATCATTTTAAACAGTGTGGATAGGATCACTCACTGCAGCGCAGGTGGTAGGCCTCACCTTTGCTAAATGGTCAGCTGAGAGGCGTAACCTGCAGTGTTTCGCATGCCTGCTGTTTGGTTTAGTTACACAGGAGTGCTGCAGGCTGTACACCTTAGAGACCTTTTGGCATTTGATGCCCACTTGCTGTTTTTTCCCGCTGTTTTCTTTGTGTATTGTTTATTTATTTGTTTGTTTGTTTATTCACTGTACTTTTTGGGTGTCTGCAGTCGTTTGAGTGGATGTGGCGTCCTTGGCCATTAGAAGTGTTATGTTGGCACACCCAGCTGTTGTGAAGGGATTTAGCATACCCCCTGTTCATGTGTGGCTTAGCTCTTTATGTGGCTTACCTTCTGTTACAGGTGAAGAGTGAATGTGGGTGAGGCTTGAATGGAGATAGTATTGTGACTGCAGGTGTATTTTACTCTGGTTTATTTAAAAAAAAATTAAGTTGGCTTTTAAAGAGAGAAATGGTATTAAATCAATTTAAACATTCTATCTACTACAAAAAGTTTAAATAAGTGTAGTTGACATGTAGGAATACAAACAGAGGCCCTCAGCATTGTTTAGTGAAATCAGAAATACATTTTGGAAGAGTAGCGCCTCTGCCTGCCTACGTGTTTCATCCAAATGTGACTGTACCGTGTGACACTGGTTTGGCTTTGGGCTTTGAGTGTCTTGTGTGGTTCTCTTCAGTCTGAGATACACATGCCCAAGGGGTTGTCATAACTGTTGGTATGTTTGGCACTTGTTTGTGCTTTGTATATAAGACAATGATCTTTCCAGTGGGATACAAACAGGGTAGTGTAGCCATTGGCGTATGTCTTGTAAGGTCCCTGTAAACTAGATTTAGATGTCGCCGTCATCCTTCTGTCAAGGTGTTGTTTGTCATTGAATGGAAACGTTTTAATGTATTTCTATGTTAATGTTATTGGACTTGGGTGGTTGGAATGATGTTCTATGATTAGCCTATTTATGCTGCTGTGCTGATTCAAAACAAAGAATCAATTTTTCCTGATTAACTTCATAATAAAAACAAATGAAAGAACCGTAACTCTATTAATGTGATCATTTCATTTTATTGCATTCCAGACTCCAGCTATTTTGCTGTGTAGGCAGATTTCACTTGACTTGCTGAAGTTCAGTTTAACAATGTCTTCCTCTTCTCAACCACGACTAGTGAACAAGTGGAGCCCTTGTCCTGTAAAACCCTTGCCCTGTTTGCTCTTATGTGCCTTTGGATCTCCACAAGTGGAGCTGTTGGCTAACACTTGTATATTTGGCAAAAAAACAAAGAATGTATGCACACACACACACACCAAGGACAGACACCACTAGACAAACAGCCGTATTGCCATTGTGGCATGCCAGTATGATTTAAGAGTTCCCTTCTCCTCTCCCATGACCTCCTGCATGTGAGCACCATCACGGCGTGTTAATGTGACAACAAGTGAAACGCGTTAGCGGGCAAGTTAGCATGAGGCTGTGAGAGAGGCCCCCTGTTGTTTGGGATGTAAAGAATGTCTCATGACAGTCACTAACTCCAAGAGGGACTCCTTCTGGGAAGGCTGGCAAGCCATGCTTCTGCTTAACATAAACCAGATGAGCAAAGGTGTGGTCAAGAGATCTATGTGAACAAATTGGGTATGAGAGGAAGGCAGTGAAACAAATTGAGGCAAACATGCAGACCAATAGACAGATGACAGATGGACAGATAGATGAAGATGATTTACCTACTTTGTGTGATTGACTCACACAGACGGAGAGAGAAAGCCAAGGCAGAGTGATGAATATATGGGTTGAGGATGACGGGATACAATCAGGCCATGGATGCTAAATCTGCTTTACAACTGATCCAGACCAAGGGTTGCTAACAAGAGTGCCTTCCTTGACATTAAGAGGAAGGACTAGGGAAGGGCCAGGAATGTACCGGAAAGGAACATTTCCTGAGTTTCCTTCTAGAGTCAGAGTATTTCCCTGACTCACTCATTTTTACTCCCAACATCCCATGCTCTTGCATCAGAGGCTTGTCTAAAAAGAAAGGAGTGGAGCAGACGCCCATTATCACAGGGTTCAAAGACCAATTTTAATTGGTTAATTTGTCTGCACCTAATTTTCTTGTGTATCCCTCCCTCTTTCTCAACTGCAGTTCTTTTTGAGGCGGTGGAAGTAGATCCAGACCTCAGCTATTATATTAGCCAACTTTTAATTCACAAATTGAGCAAAGCTTACAGAATGTTGTGCATTGTGGATTAAGCTTTGTGTTGCTGTTCCCCGACCCTTTCAATATCTAGTTTAATCAGTTCTGCTTCATTAAAGGTCTCATTCCATTGTATTTTCATTAATTTTGTGGTGGTCTCTTGTCTAAAATAATGTCATGACAGTTGGTTTCAACAAAAATTATGCTGTGGTTGTCTTGTTTCAAGTTATTTTAGTGCAGGGATAGTGCGAGAGGATTCTTATGAATATTAATGATATGCAAACGAATCGCCTCTGATTGGCTAACAGCACAGTGACGCTCCCTCTAGTGGGTCTGTCTGCAGGCAGCCTAATAATGTTTTCTTGAGGGCGGGCTAACTGCATAGCTAATGTTCAAAGTGACGTACGCTTGCGCGGCTTTTCCGATTCGCTTGTTTTTCCCGGCTGTTTTCTATCACAGGCGAATACAGACTACAGGGGTAGGAGAGCATTTTGAAGTTGAGCATGCAAGTGCAACTTGGGCTGACCTATGGTAATGTAAAAAAATTCAAGTATTAAACGGTTTATTTTGGAAGGAGACCTTTAAAGACTTCGCTAATAGTAACACAAGTAACCATGGCCAGTCTCATAACACATAAACAAAAACATGAAATGCTTGCATTTACACCCAGATGGAAACAATGTCATTATATTAACAATGGGCTTCAGCTTGCCGTTTTCAGCTTTTTGTGGTCAATGGACAAACATGGGTCTCTAATTTAAAAGTAATGTCACTGTCTCTAATTTAAAAGTAATGTCACTTTAAGTTCTTCTTCTTTTCAATACCTTTATGCTTAGAAAAATCCCACACTTTACTAGCTTTATAACCTACATTCCTGAAGTGGCAATCTCTCTGATTAAACATCTTGACCTGACTTGCAGTGGCATTTGAATGAATGAATGAATGAATGAATGACTAAAGGTATACAGTTGTGGAATGTATCCCCTTAAATGAATCTACAGAACACGTGCCGACCTTTTGATGATCTTGAATACTGGCATTAATCTTAGGGAAGCATGGGCATAAATTTGTCCTGAACATACAACTCTGGTGGGGAACCATTTTCTGTGGCACTAAAAAGCACTTTGGGACTGTGGGGTCATACCAGACTTACTGTTGACCTTAGGGGACTGACTGGTTTAAAACCCGTCAGTGACAGCCATAATCCTTCCTAGAGGTTGCTAGGGGCCAGGTCCTGACATGAAATTTTTGAACAATGAAAAAAGTCTGTTCTTTGATCACACAACAGTTCTTTCTTTATTAGTTGATATGTTGATTTTCAGAATGCAATGCATCAACAGTAGGTCTGCAGCATTTTTTTATTGAACAATGAATTAATTCATGCAAACATGATTTATGTGTGTATGATTGATTCAATTGTTGGATCAATTTTCTGGCTTCTGAATAAAGATTATGAAACACTAATTCACAAATAATGGACACTTAGTCCTTTAGCTTAGTTTTATCTTTTTTAATATTAAGATTATCTTTCCTGCAACAAATCATTTTAGAATAATAGTGTCCTTGTAAGGCCTTTTAGTTTAGACTTTCACAAATGAAAATCCAATCATAGTCTGACTCAAAAGTAGCACCTGTCAGTTCAGAAACAATCTTGTGAATTACCTCTATCTTGACTACATTGTAGTAGTCAAGATACTTGACTCCTTGTGGACTAAGTTCCTGATTCTACATAAAACATTTGTGAAACTTTCTATTAGAAGCTTTAAATAGTTTGATAAGTGTGCTCTGAATGGTTGTTTTATTTGAGAGGTGGGAGAGCAAAGCTTTCAGACCTAATGGTACATTGATCACAATCCTATCTGACCTTATCAACTTCAGCTGCCTCTTCAAGTGATCAGAGTACACCCATCCCACCACACCAAATGGATTCTAATGGATGTTACTCCATGAGAGAGTTGCCAGAATATCCCCAGTGCAGAAAAAGCAGTAGCTGAGTGTGAGTCTGGAGAATGGCAGTTGACTCATTGCTAATTCTCCCATTGGATGGTAGTGAGATGAGGAAAATGCTGGTCAGGAAAAGACTCAGCGGGTCAACGAGCGAGAGACTGCAGTTCACTTGGAGAGGCCCGTCGATAGAGTGCCAATACAGTGTGGCTTCTGTGCGCCAGCTGGGCTACAATGAAAGCATTATGTGTGGCCAAAAGGGTAGGAGCCTGGCGGCTGTGAGATGCTCCCCTCTCTCTTGCTCTCTCATTCTGTCATATGAGCCCAGTTGTCAGGGTCATATGATTATTTTGTGCACACAAGTTTTGGCACTATGTTGTCCTGGGTGCAAGTTCATCTATGGAATCTGACATTTTCTATATCCTGGGTCATTAACCGGTTAAAAATACTTAATTTTTTGCCTTGCCTTGCATCTACAGTACAACACAAAAATCTGAGCTCCCTGGTAGAGCTTCCCAGGGTAATTTGTTTGTTGTTCTCAACTCTCTTTATTGCCCCCAATTTGCCATCACCTGATGTTTGACAAGCGAAAGGAAAAGAAACTAGTCTAGTTTCTGTCATGAGATCCCCAGCCTGTTCCCAGTCCATGTCTTTTTCTCCTGCTTTTGCTCTCCCCTTACCTTTTTGAGTGTCCAAAATACTGTAAGTCTTCAGCCCCTTGGCCTAATGCTCTTATTAGATTTTTTTTCCCCCAGTTAGCTTCTACAGTAGAAAGCTTGTTCCTTCTGCAGGTCTGCCTGCTTAGCCTCCTAATTGCTGATTGTCTGCACTCTTTAATCCTTTAGTCTAGTCTTCTCATGCTGTGAACTCACACAAACACGGGCTAAGGCTCTTCACCTGTGAAGGACACGAAGGGGTCTTCCTGGGGATCTATGCTGTCTTTACTGGCTCTGGCTTGGAAGTGCAGACCAGCACATTGATTTTCCCTGACCTCCTCTACATAATTGCTGGCACGTGAAGTGTGTGTAATAGGACGTAGGCCATCCTTTTGGAAGCTAGATGTACACAAAACGGCTAAGTCACTCACTCCCAAACAGGCTGGATTTCAACAAGTCAACCCTAAAGAATGAGGCCACTTCAAACAGAGGATCATTAGTGACAGATGAGGGACAAACTATGTAATTAATTACGCGAATGATTACTCGACTTCAAAGAACATCAGTGGTTGAGTGTAGTTTAGTTTAGTCTTAAAATGAAAATAAACTGTAAAGAAAGGAAACTGTTTAAAACGGGGCAGATAATGTAGCATGGAGAGAATAGACAAAGTTGAATGACGAATATCATTTTTTTTCAGGCTTGAATTAAATTAAAATGCAGATGTCTGGATTTGCATAGCTTATGATAACCTGGCAGTTATCCTTCACACTTTTTTAGCACACAGGATAGATATAACGAGCAAAAAACAAAACAAATATGTTTCCTGTGTGAGTTTCTAGTGTTGTGCAGCGGCAGGGGGTCTTGCTGCTGCACTGGAGCTTGGGGTCTGTCTGTGTGCCGAGCACATGTTGACTTGGGCGTAAACCTACTGAGTGCTTGTGGTCCGCGGTCATGAGACACCTTTTGATGCAGAATTTTTTTTTTTTGCGTCAGAGAATTCTCCAAGGCACTGCAGGCTCCCAGAGCCCTCGCTGTCATCAGACTGTTCTCCTAAAACAGCAGACCCCACAAAGCCTGTTTTCATTTGGGCTCCTTCTCATTTTTGTTTTTGTTAAATCTGGGCAGAGGCGATGTGAGTGCACCATGTGAGAATCCGAGAAAAAGCACATGCATGTAGATGTGGATGTTACTAGATAGACTGAGACACACACACACACACTCAGACAGTGCTTAAAATATTTTATTTGCCATTAAAAGTTGACCTTCAGCTAGAGGGATGTGGAAGTGGGTGAGGCCTTCATCATACTGCATTTTAACATAGGAATTTAGTGTATCTAAGCAGAGTTCTACCTAGCTGTGGGCGCGTACACAGCAATTGGAAGTTTTGGAAGTCACGGCACTGGTTGCAAGATAGTAACATTTAACCATCCATATTTCCCCCATTTCAGCTATTAAATGTGTATTTGTAGCAATTGATTAATTGTAATTGATTGTTATCCCACAACAGAAGGAAGTTGCAGCTCTGTTATTAGGCTATTTTTATTTTTATCTTATTAAATTAAATTAAATTAAATTAAATTAAATTAAATTGCTTATATTTTGTATTGCCCATTTTATATATGCACATATTTATTGCTGGTCACTAGACTTTTAACCTGGACTTTTAACTGGACTCATTTGCACTACTACCTTGACACACACCTCATACTGTACCACAGTACATTCATGTGCATCTCTACCCTTATTTGTATTCAATTGTTCTTTTTAGTGATGTTGATCTAGTCATGTTGTTTTGTTGATCTGCTTCTTATCATCCTGTGTACACTATATGTTGTGTGTGATTTCTTTAAGCTGCTGGGACCTTGAATTTCCCCTTGGGGATCAATAAAGTATCTATCTATCTAATCTATCTATCTATATCTATCTATCTATCTACAGAATATCAAGCATCATTTAAATAGACTGACAGCTTACACTGATGCAAAGCTCCCAAGTGTGCATACTGTAGTCTTACCTTCATGCTATGCAATCACTTCCAAGTTATTTATGACTCCTGCCAATTGAAATAAGAAATAAGCTGACAGTTAGTTCAAGTAGACCCTCTGGGATATTACTTTTATTTTGGATTGAAAAATGTAAAATGTAACTTCAAAATGTAATAAGTTTTTAATATCAATGTTGTAGTGTTGATTAAATTAATAATGTTTTTACAGTTTTTTTTCTCCATTATTAACCACCCCTCAGTAACGTGCATACAACACACAGGCCCACATAGGTACGGACACGCATGTTGATAGGTTTACTGTCTCAATTCACACCCTCGGGAGTAAAAGCTTCCCCAGCCATATGGGTGTGTTGATGGCTGGGTGAGATCAGCAGGCCCTGTGGTGAGGTCAGGTGATGTCGTCTCGTCAGTGGTGACATGATGCGCGTGGGATGTGTTGTGGGATCACTGAGTAGGCTCCAATAAATGTCCATTACAGTGCGACGCCCATCCTGCAGGCTCTCATTTCTCTGTGAGCTCTCCTTTCCCAAAATGCTCTGCTCTGATCTAGCTGTGGGAGAAGAAGGAGCAGTCTAAGGTCAAGTCTGGATTCTCTCTTGGTGTGTCTCTGTCTCGCTACATGTACCAAAGGCTGAAGTCATCCTGTACTACTCCAGAACCTGCTATGGAGGGCAAGGGCAAAGAGACCCATTCTGTTATCCTTTACCTTTTCTACAAAATTTCACACAGTTTTCCACACCTCTGGCCCGCTAAGCGCCTTTGTCCCTTTGTGTGTTCAGGCTGTTGTTGATTATTCACTCCCCACTAACGGTAATCCTCTGTAAGTCGCTAATCGCACAGCATGAAATGCAAACAGTCAACAATACATGGTTCTTGACATTGCTCTTTAATACACTCAGAAGGGGGGTTACATTTTTCGTCAAATAACTTTGTTCAGTGTGATTTAAAACCTTGATAAGTAGTGAAAGTTTTAGTCCACAGATGTGTCTGTTATGATTGCTATATTGCTATATTTATTATGTTCTATGCATTTTCTATGCAAAGGTTGCTGTGGAATTGTGAGTGGTTTGTGCTTTTCATTTCACTTTTATTTCTTTAGTTTGTGAGGACAGCACACATAAATGCATATTAATGTCAGATATTGGGCTGTGTGTGTGTGTGTGTGTGTGTGTGTGTGTGTGTGTGTGTTGACCTGTGCTATGTGCTGTGTTGTTGCAGAGGTACATGGAGCTGGAGGACCTGCAGGATCACGAGCGGAAGGAGCTGCAGGGACGCCTTGTGATTCTTGAGGCCCAGAGCCGACAAAGTGACCTCAGATTTAGAAACTACAATGACCAGAGTGAGTGACGGCCCCTAAGACCCGCTCGCTTGAGATCACACACACACAAACTCTCTCTTTCTCTTTTGATGCCATATACACACGCACATTTACTTTCCCCCATGTTTTTCTCTGACACTGGAATACAGAATACCCAATGGACGCTACTTCTTTAAATAGACGTGCTGTTGACTCAGTTTGAAGGGTGGTTTTGGTTATTATTCTGTTGTAGGATAAAATTGTAGGATGAACTTAAAAACTGCTTTCACCATTTTAATCAAAAACATAATTTTTAATCTCTGACACGTACTATATTTCCAATTTATGTTTCATGCAAAAATTCTACTGGATCTCGTACTGAAACTCTTAAGCTAATTTAATAATCATTATTTGGTTTGAGGGGTATGCTGTATGTGTGTTTGTTTGCTTGCATGGATTTAATTACTTACAAAAGCACAGTTTGGCATTCCCTATTTGTTTCTGCAGCTTTAAGTAAATGCTTTAGGTCATTAGTATGGTTTCTATAGCCTGAATGTAATGCTTTGGTCTGTTGTTATAGTGACTGCAGCTTTCCATGAATGCTTTGGGTGCCTTGCATGCTTTTACCTGCCCCCCCTAGCAACAGCCAGTCAGAAAACCAGTTCTCTAAGCCAGATACCTGTGATAGGCAGTTGAGTAATGCCCAGCCAAACGGCCAACAAAAACAACAACCACCATCATACTGTATGATGACTGAACATAACCACTGGTATTCACTCTGGCCAACAACGAGGAAAGCTTTGTGCCCTGATTCCTTTAAAGTGACTGATCTCTTCTTGCACAAACTGCTGTAGAAGTAAGCAGGGTCTGACATCACCTCCCTCTGGCGCCATTGGACATATTCAGCACGTTAATTCTGTCCTCCATAGTTCTACATTAAGCCTGTCCCCTTCCATAGTTCTACCAGAGACGGTTGATGAAAGTTCTAAAAGATCTTTGGTTCTACATTAAGACTGTCCCCCTCCATAGTTTTACATTAACGCTGGCCCCCTCTATATTTCTACAAGTATACCCCAAGAATACACTATAAAATGTTACCATAATACTTTTCTGTGTTTTAGTGTTCTGTTGGCGGCCTCACATGCTGTTTTATTTCATGCTGTATAATTGTAGCATGCAAGTTATAATTTTAGCACGTGAGTCACACGTGAACTGAATTGAGTAGTGCAGAAAAAAGTTTCAGAGGCCAATCCAGCCACTGTCTCTCTTACAGTACCCACCGTAGCTATGCCAGCAATTGCTTGGACCCCTGCTGTCTCCAGGAACTTGGAATTTTGAGCAGCTTGTCTTTTTTTTCTCTCTTTAAAAAAAATGGCAAGGACAACATGCCATGTCTGTGTCATTTTTAGGAGTTGCCAACTGCAGATTGGCAACTGCTATGTTGAGTTGACCTAAGATGGGGAGTGTGTGTGTGTGTGTGGGTGTGTACTGAACAAAGCATACACACACACACCCCGTATGCACACCCAAATGGTGTAAATTGAAATTAAAAGCATTGAACACAGAGGTCAATGGAGAAACTCTGAAATCAAAAGGGAAGTGCAGAGAGAAAACTGCAGCGTCGGGGCAGCAGTGCAGAGTGCTGTCGATGTGGGCTGCGGGCTGCGGGCTTCCACCTGCAGCCCTGCTGATTTCTGGCCACATGATGGGAGGATGACTGCACTGTCTGTAGCCAAGCTCAGCTGTATGTTGGTTAAGTGTCGTGTTCTCAGCACCGCTCCCTTCCATTCCCGCCTCACCACCCGGGATTCACACAGGCCTGTTTATATTCTCACCGTGCCTCAAGCGAGACAAGTGATTGCTGAACACACTCGTGTTATTGTTGTCCTCTTATCGGGGATATCTGTTATCTGCTAAAAACCTGATTTCACGGAATCTGTGCTCCTTTTGGGTGCTGTGTGGAGGCACGGTCTGACACAAGAGCTTTTGTACGCTCACTTTGTATTCATGCCACTCTGTGTTTAATGCCCGTGGTCTGACTCATCCCTTTGATGCCCGACTCTGTTTTCACTGGGGCAAGCTTCCCTTTCCCCTCCCTTGTGTCAGTAGCCTATATTGGGCTTTACGCTGGTGACTTAATGTGTCCAACTAGTTCTCCTTTCTGACCACTGCTTGTGCTGTGACAAAGCTGTGATCTTTCAATTTATTTATACCACTTCACTGTGGCAGTTCCCCTTTTCAGTTTTTTTGTTTTTTTTTTTGTTTTTTTGTTCCCGGTGGTGTGGGACCAGGCCTACTGCTTAGTCATACTGTCTGTTCCAGTACAGTGTGTATACACACACACACACACACACACACACACACACACACACACACACACACAGTATACTAGCCTATATATGAAGCATACTGTACATGCCTCTTTGTACATGCCTCTTTGTTTGTGTTTATGTATTTATTTATTTAATGAATGAATTGATTAATTAATTTTTACCTCTGTATGATCTCAGACTTGTTGGTTAATATTCCCTGGAAGGTTCATTCAAATTCTAGATAACACACTCTGGCTCAAGTTCGAATGTGCTGGAATTCTGCACACAATCCATAGGTCTTTCTGAACAGCTTCTAGCCAATCATGCGAAGGGCAGGCTGGAAATCCCTCAGCCTATAAATAAACCTCCAAATCACTGTGCCGCTGGATTCCCAGGGACTGTGGTCAGACCTCTGCAGCTCTCTGATGAAGTTTCGTTTCTCTCTCTCTCTCTCTCTGCAAGTTCTCTTTCGTTTCGAAGCCAAAACGTACGAGTGGATGATGCCTATCATCTCCTACTTTTTCTGAAGTCAATTTTAACCAACCCTTTGAAAAAGGGCAGTAAGCGCTCTGACGCGCGCAGGCAACTACTTAGACAGCCCTGCGTGACGTCAGAAAGTCTATATATTGACTGCGCTTACGCTTCAGGTCCTCTTTGCCTCTTTCACCTCGCCTACTGCGTGTGTTATTGAGTCGCTTTTCGTTTGCTTCCGCAAATATTTCTAAAACCAACGGCTTTTTTGAAAGCCCACCCCAAAAGCTTTTTTCAAAGCTCTCCGAGGGATTTCCGTCTTGCTCCAAGTGCTCACGCCGGTCCCTAACTTCTGGTACCTCGAGACGCAAGATGGCTACTCGTCGTTGTACCGACTGTGATCGTCACATGGCGATTTCCGACCGCCATGCTATATGCTTCATCTGTATGGGGAGCGAGCATGCTATGCTCGCTTTTTCGCGGCCAGATCTCAGCTCGGCTTGCGAACGCCTCTCCCCTGCGGCTATCGCCAACAGAGCGGCATTTTTTGTGGGTTCCACTGGTAGTCCAGGGGCGGCTTCTACCCCCGTTGGCGTCAGTGCTCTCCCCGCCTGCCAGTCTATCGATTTTCCCCCGGCGTCCTCGCACCCGAATGGGCTAATCGACCGGTCTTCAGTGGCTATTCGGCCGTCGGTTAGCTTCTCAGCGGCTAGTCAGCTACCAGCTAGCCAGCTAACCGCGGGCCACCAGGCTAGCCCTGCTAGCGCCATCGGCACTGCCTTTGCCCGCGCGGCTACTACGCCGCCTCAGGGCGATGATGACGACCCGATTATCAAAGCTGTGGATGAGGAGGAGCTCGCTTCCTTCCTCTCCACTAAAGGTTGCGCCACTGTGGAAGACCTGCCACCTATATTGAGGACTCACGCCGCCCAGTTATCTTCTGAGCTAGCTTCGTTGGCTACACAGGCGGCTAGCAGGCTAGGCCTGCCTCTGCCTCAGCGCTGTCCGGGAGGGCGTTTCGACCCCTTCTCCGGCGCGCTCCCTTCTCCGGATGCTCTCCCGCTCCCTGCTCACCCCACAGTTGTGGCCGATGCGCAGGCCTCCTGGGAGGCTCCCTTCGCCGCCATTGCCCCTATCCAGGGGCACACAGCATTTAACGCGATGGACGGAGCGGGCGCCAGTGGCCTCATGCAGCTCCCTCGCGTTGAGGATGCGGTCGCTGGTTGTCTAGCACCAGCTTCTGCCACCACCTGGACATCGCCTCCCGAGCTTTCTTCCAAGCCGTGCCAGCGCACAGAGAAGCTCGCCTCCAAGGCCTTCATCTGTACAGGCCAGGCGATAAGGGCGATGAACACCGCCTTTCTCCTCTCCTCTCTGTCTGAGGAACTGGTGGCAGATCTCACAGCGCAGCCGTCGGACCTAACCCTCCATCAGCTGCGCAGAGCTACCGCTCTCACCTCGCTGGCCATCAGGGCGGCCATTAAAGCCGACGGGCGCTCCCTTGGCTCCTTGGTCGTCTTAGACAGGCACCTCTGGCTGAACCTTTTGTCTATGCCAGAGAAGGAGAAGAGACATCTGATGAACGCTCCCATCTCCGCTGATGCTCTGTTTGGCCAGGCGCTGGAACTACAGCGCGATCGCTTGGAAAAGACGAAGTCGGCGGCTCAGGCCCTGCAACCCGTGCTTCCTAAGCGTGCGCCGCCTCAGTCAGCCGCTCCCGCTACCCCTCAGACGCGTGCTCACGCGCCTCAACGGACGCAGCAGAAGAAGAAAGCGGACGCGCCCAAAGCTGCGCCACAGCCGGACGCGCGGCTCCCGCCAACCGTCCAACCAGCCAGGAGCGGCACAAGAGGCCACAACGATCCTGATACGATCGCGTGTGCGCGGCAGAGCATGTCATGCGATCACCATCCATTGACTGCTATGCCTCTGTGTGCTCTAAGAGGCACGGGTCTCCGCTCTGCAGTCCCCAGCTCGGAGCGTTCCCCCCCGCTTCGGCGGTCCTCTCTGATCTCACCCCCTTACGGGGCGCTGAGTTTGCCTTGTTCACAAGCACTCCGCACACACACTATCGCCCCTCTGGGGCAATGTTTCACGATGAGCCCCGGCCCAGGCCGGAGGACGCTCTCTGTTCTGTCAGTGCTGTCGCGCACTGGGGCACCGACTCGGTCTCCGCCGCGCGTTCAGCTTACACACGCCGTGCGCTATGCGCCTTGAGTGACGTCACACCTCGACGGCGCCCAGGTGGCGGCGAGGCCTCTGCTAATGTCACGGTCTCCGCGTCCTCTGTCTCTCTCGCCTCCGAGCAGTGGGCATGCGACGCATCGGAGTCGTTCACGGTCGAGAAGCCCTCCCCGTCCTCTCTCGCCGTTGCTGTCGGTCGATTTATCGCCCAGATACGAGCAGAACTGTCTGCCCAGTCTGACACGTCTGCCATTGGCCAGACGGGAAACTTCTCCCCCTCTTCGAGGTCGTCACTGACGCGCACTCCGGGTCGGCCGCCCCACGGGGCGTCGCAGGTGAAGTGTGCGGCTCACCGACCACCAACGTCGCTGACACGTGCTCCAGGTCGGCCGTCCCACGGGGCGTCGCAGGTGAAGTGCGCAGCTCACTGACATCGGATTTCGCTGACGTGCACGCCAGGTCGGCCGCCCCACGGGGCGTCGCGAGTGATGTGCACGGCTCGTCAGCCACGCGTGAGCGCCCAGCGGTCTCACACACGGCTAACTTGCCCTCAGCCCCCACGCTACGTCGGGTCTCTGCCCTGTCAGTCGGACGCTCTTCAGCTTCGCGGACAGCCTCAGTCTTTGACCTCGGACCCCCCAGTGCCACTCGGAGGCAGCATAGCACTTTGTTTGTCCTTGCTGCCTCCTCATTCCGCCGCTCTGCTCAGGCAGAATTGGGCGATGTGCACAACGTCACGTTGGGTTCTTTCAACAGTGTTGAAGGGCTATCAACTGCAGTTCAGGTGGCCACCCCCGCCCTTCAGAGGTGTCATGGAGTCAGTGGTGCCCCCCTCCAGGGCCCCTGCTCTCAGACAGGAGCTTTGCGATCTCTTGAGAAAGGGCGCTATTCAGCGCGTAGATCCGATGCTCGCGCGCGCAGGTCGTTACAGTACGTACTTCCTTGTGCCCAAAAAGTCGGGCGCTTTTCGCCTTATTCTAGACCTCAGAGCGCTCAGTGCCTCGCTCAAACCTCTCACCTTTCGCATGCTCACGGGGCGCATGGTGGCGGAGTCAGTCCGCCAGGGGGATTACATGGTCACCATAGACCTTCAGGACGCCTATTTTCACATAGGTATAGTCCCCAGGCACAGGCGTTTTCTACGCTTCGCCTTCGAGGGCAGAGCTTACGAGTACTCAGCCCTCCCTTTCGGTCTGTCTCTAGCACCTCGGTGCTTCACCAAGTGCTTCACTCGGCCTTTTACACTTACGCCCGCTGCAGCTCGCCTTAGCAGAACTAGGTGTGTCCTCCAGGTCGAACCCCGCCCGTCGGATCTTAGTGTCCAGACGCATGTGGCTAGCCCTAGCGCATTGGCGCAGGCCGTCGTCCTTCACCAAAGGCGGCGCCCTGGGCGCTATAGCCAGACGCATGACGGTGACCACCGATGCGTCCAAGAGCGGCTGGGGCGCCGTTTGCTGCGGTCGCCCCGCCAGGGGGACGTGGGGCACAGCCTCCAGGAGATTACACATCAATGTGTTAGAGCTCCTAGCTGTCTTCTGCGCTCTGAAGGAGTTTCTCCCTCTTCTCGGAGGAGAACACGTTCTGGTGCATACAGACAACACCACTGTTGTGGCGTATATCAATCGCCAGGGCGGCACGCGCTCTCCGGACCTGTTTCGCCTGGCGTACAAGCTGCTCACCTGGGCCTCCCGCCACTTCCTGTTGATCAGGGCGTCGCACTTGCCAGGTGTACGCAACACAGGCGCAGACCTCCTCTCCAGGGGTGTTCCGCGTGCAACCGACTGGCGCCTCTGCCCAGCCGTGGTGCACAGCCTCTGGTCCCGCTTCGGGCGGGCACGAGTCGATCTTTTCGCCTCGAGAGAGAACGCTCACTGTCCAGCGTGGTTTTCGCTCGAGCGAGATGCGCCGCTAGGGTCAGACGCGCTGGCGCATCCGTGGCCGCGCGGTCTGCTCTACGCTTTCCCCCCCTTCCTCTGATGCGTCAGGTATTGGCCAGAATCAGAGCGGGGGCTCACAGGGTGATTCTGATCGCCCCCAATTGGCCATCTCAGAGCTGGTTCTCAAATCTGGTCTCACTGTTGGACGGCCAGCCGTGGACCCTCCCTCTGAGGAGGGATCTCCTATCGCAGGCTCATGGGTCGCTGTGGCACCCCAAGCCGGAAGCATGGAGACTGATGGCTTGGCCCCTGAACGGGCGCGTCTCCTAGAGAGCGGCCTGTCAGGCGCAGTTATAGAGACTGTTCAGGCTGCTAGAGCTACATCCACTAGGTCGTTATATACACTGAAGTGGCGTGTATTCAGCACGTGGTGCAGAGACAGAGGCTATGATCCTCTAGTCTGCCCTATTGGCGAGGTGCTTGCTTTTCTGCAACACCTGTTTGATCAGGGTCGTACACCCTCTACACTGAAGGTGTACCTCGCAGCTATTTCAGCATGCCATGTTGGCTATGCTGGCGTTTCCCCAGGTGCTCACCCCTTTGCGTCGCGCTTCATGAAGGGTGTCAGGCGGCTTCGCCCCTCTTCCACACGTTCGGTCCCTACTTGGGACCTGGCCACTGTCCTACGCGGACTGGCCCTTACGCCCTTTGACCCTCTGTCGAGTGCCAGTCTAAAGATGCTTTCCCTTAAGACTGCGCTTCTGCTCGCTCTGGTCTCGGTGAAGCGCGTTAGCGATCTGACTGCCTTGTCAGTCAGTCCTGACTGTCTTGAGTTCGCGCAAGATGACGCGCGGGTAACACTGCGACCAAATCCCTTTTCTCGCCCGAAAGTGCTGTCGTTCGAGGGTCATTAAGCTCTCAGCCCTTCCTGAGACGGGCGGTTCTGTGCCCATCACTCTGTGCCCGGTCAGAGCGCTTCGTGCCTATTTGACGCGTACGCAGAGCATCAGGAAGATGAACCAGTTGTTCGTCTGCCATGGCGAGCGTGCCAAGGGTCAGGCCTTGTCTACCCAACGCATGTCGCATTGGCTTACTGAAGCCATTCGTCTGGCATATGAGGCGGCGGGTGCTCCTCCGCCTGCTCATGTCAGGGCGCACTCCACCCGTGGAGTGGCGTCTTCTTGGGCCTTCTGGAAAGGCGTCCCTATGCAGGATATCTGTCTGAGCGCTTCGTGGGCCTCAGGCAACACCTTCGCGCGTTTTTACGCATTGGACGTCACCAGGCCGGGTGTAGCAGAGAGTGTTCTCTCTGGGCCCGGCGGCGGTCCCATGGGTCTTCCCACCTCGGGCTCCTCGGTGTAGGGCTCTTGAGGCTTGGTTGTAGTGATCGACTTGTACGTTTCGGCTTCAAAACGTATACTAACGTATCCTCGGTTCTCTGAGTGAGAAGCCGAAACGTACGCTTCGGGCCTCAAGTCGCCAACGCTGGCGAGCTTGGCAAAGAGGACCTGAAGCGTAAGCGCAGTCAATATATAGACTTTCTGACGTCACTCAGGGCTGTCTAAGTAGTTGCCTGCGCGCGTCAGAGCGCTTACTGCCCTTTTTTCAAAGGGTTGGTTAAAATTGACTTCAGAAAAGTAGGAGATGATAGGCATCATCCACTCGTACGTTTCGGCTTCTCACTCAGAGAACCGAGGATACGTTCTTTTCTGTGCCTGTCTTATCAGTGGATAAACATAAACAGCGTGGCTTACCATTTTAGTGACCTTCTAATGAGTAGCATGTACATGGAGACATATTTGCAATTAGTTTAATGTCTAATTGTGTATGTACGTAGGAGTTTACATGTATTTTTAACTGTTTAGTGTGGTTGAAATTTACAGTTACCTTGTACAGGATATTTTTTTAAGGAAATGTATGTTTAAGGTCATGTTTGAGGTCATGTTTGACCGTCTGCTGCTGATTCTAGTAGGGATTCTTCAATCCTGTTGTCTGTATGCCCGTACAGTCAGCTATTCAAAGCTCATTGCTTGACACTGAGGACGCCTAGTGGCCACTATGCAACGGTGCAACTGTCTGTATGCAGATCATATGAAGGCATGCAAGCTTCTGCTTCACTTTCTGCTTCAGATCAAGCTTCCACCATTTGTTAGGCTTTAGTAGGTCTTTTGAACAGCAAAGTTATATTTCCCATATACCATGTCCTCTGTGCCTCTTGCCCTACTTTTCTGTTTTCTGTAGCCTTTTGTACACTTAAATGGACTGCATTTATATATATATAGTATTTATATTACAAATATATATATATATATATAAATAACTATAACTTGTGATCAGAGGTTTTTAAATTTGGCTATTCTTGATTTAGTGGTCATAAGTTTCTTGATTATTGTCTGTTTTCACGCATTTCACCCATAGGGCTTAATTTGTTACGCACAGTGAAGTGAAAATGTTTATAAATATAAATAACACATTTTGGCCAGTTTTTTTTTGTTATAAACACAGTTTCTCTAGGAAATTTATCAAATGCACATTTTTTCAAACATTAAGGCATAGTTTTGTGATACATATTTGTGATACAAATGTTATTTATGATATGTGAGGTGCCCAAACTTTTTCACATCACTGTGTTTGTATCATCGTCATGAATCATCAAACATTATTCCACATCATCATCCATCATCATTTAAGCAACTCCCGGTCCAAAACAACGCACAGGCTATACAGTACATGCCCAACACAAAAACAATCAAACAAAATAAAAACATTTTTATAAAAGACATCCATAGCAGTTCCTTGACCTTGGTAATTTGTACTGAACAGCACTGTATTTCAATTTGCTGTGATTTATCTTAAAAGTTATGTGACATACAGTACTTTGCAGAGGTTAGGCACCTACACAATAATTTTGTTCCATAGGGACTATATATATTTGTCTTCACTTACCCGAGCGGAACATAGTTTGAAAGAATCTGTACAATGTATTTTGGGGACACTTAAAATGTGGCCTACTTCTGGTTCTGGACCCCCAGCAGGAGGATAACGCTGCACTTTTTGGCCAAACCTTTCTGACCAATACATGTATCAATGTGTTTTATCTAAAAAAAAAAATGTTCCTCAGTGCCTGTAGAATGAACTAATCTAAGACTGTAGTTTTGGCAGTGAGAGTACCACAGCTTTTGGCTTTTATATTTAATTATGTGTCAACTTTTCTCTTGCAGTTGGTAGACTGGAGGAGAGAGAAGCAGAGCTTAAGAGGGAGTACAATGCTCTCCACCAGAGACATACTGAGGTAAGGAATAACTTTGGTGAGGTTGTGATTTATTTATTTATTTAATTTTCCCCAGTTTTATGTTTTGTGTAAACCAGGCCTATTCCATTGGCGGGCCAGACGGGCCCACATGCGGCAGATTATGCTCCAGCCATAAAAGTAAAACAACATTCACGAGCCTCCAGAACGTAACTTAATTGTTTTTAGAATTGTTAATGACTGCTGAAAATGTGAGGCCCAACATAAGATCTTGGTTTTGAAATGTGGCCCAAATGAAAATTTAACTGTATAGCCCTGGTGTAAACCCTTCACATCTTTTCCTCATTTCCCTCCATCTGAAAACTGTGAGCATCTAAGTGATTGCTACAAACTTGTCCCAAAAATAGGCTACAAGAAGAACGTATGGTTTTTTAACACACTTCTGGTTTCATTAGTACCGCTTGTGAATAAATACAGTGCATTAAATTCAAGCACGTGAATTCAATCTTTGGTCCAATGTTTTTTTTTTGTTTGTTTTTTTTTTACCAATATCAATCAATGAGAAATGTTCGTGAAAGGTGAAATCTATAGTATAGTAGTTTTCAGGTGCTGTCAGTAGATATAAGAATGAGAATTTGGTACAACCTGGACCGAAAAGTTAAACACCAGCAAGCGCTAACAGATGGGGACATGGAAATATGAAATTGGACCAAAGTTCCCTTTGCTCCTATCAGTTACCCTCAGCGGCTATTTGCAAATTCAGTCACTTTTGCTCTAAATTGTCTTGTTCTCATACCTATCATACATGCCAGCCTTCTCTATTTTGATGGACTGTTCACAGTAACGGCTAACTACAGGACAGTTGTTTTGATTCATGAATCACTGATGGATTTTTCCTTTTAACTGCAGTTATCATCAAGGGACGACCTGGTTGTTGATGCTGATCAGGCCGTTTTATGTCTTCTTTAGATGATCCATAGCTACATGGAGCACTTGGAACGTACCAAAACACAACAGATGGGGATGGAGCCGGTGGAATCGGGCCCTACGGTCAGAACACGGTATGGAGAAAAAAAAACGATAGTCCCATACTGGGTTTCTGGCCCTCTGCTGGCTATTTCTGCTCTGGAGACCCTATGCTTGGGTCTGTTAAATCAGAATGGATTTTGGATAAACCAGAATGGAATTCAAAAATTATTGTGTAATTGTTTTTGTCGGATAATTAAGTTCAGCTCTGTGTCCGTGCAGAAGAAATAGTAGCCCAAATTATTGAAGGCCGCTCCCCCCACACCCTCATCTGTCAGCAGCCAGTGCTACGCAACAGTGAAATGTGTCACCCTCTTCATATGTGGGTGGTTGGTGGTCCAGTGTGATATTTGTCTGATGAATGAAATCGAGTCATCATCACAATGGGCCAACGACCATAACTGTGAAAGTTTTACTGGGAGCTAAACAGCTACTCTCTGAAATCACCAGAAAATATCCTGATATGTAACTTTTTGTTTGTTTGTTTGTGCACTCCATTGTAGTATGCCATAGAGCTCATGCCTGCTTAAGCAACCATAGCAACCCTTTATCTTCCTTTATCTCCCTTTATCTTGTCAAAGCTTTTGAGACAAAGACTTTGTTTTTGAATTTCTTGACTTTTTTATTTTTAATGGGCATCTTATCTTGTTTTCTCTACTTATTGTCCTTGTGGACTAGCACACTGATCCATTGCTCACAAATATGCAATGTCATACCACCACTTAATCAAATTTCCTTTTGTGATGGGCTATTTAGAACATTATTTTCTGAAAAACACTATTTTGACCCTATTATATTGGTATATCAATTCCACTGGGAGGCTTAAACGAACTGTAACATTAGCTTAGAGTTACAATTTAGCAGTCGCACACAGCATAGCACAGCATAGCAGCACTGTAAATTGTGATGAAGATGGAACCAGAAGTATAGATGGGATAGACAGAGGGAACAGACGTAAAGCATTGGATTATTCCATTGCATACATATATATACAACCAGTGTGTGGTGGCAAGATTCAGTGTGTGGTGGCAAGTAGTAGTCCTATAAAAGAGCCTGTTTTAGCTATTAAAGCAAGTAAAATATGTGTCTCATTTGTTTTGTGGCCTTATAACCAATTCAGGAATTGTTTTATGATGTATGCATGAACAACACGTCATTTATTATCTCTTACATTTCCAGCATGATTATTGATAAATGAAACCAATGCTGCAGCTTCTTATTGGGACCTAGGATGAGCATGGATCCAGATTTTTGGTGTAACCTGACTTTTTTTTGTGGAGCATCTGTCTGTCTGCATGTGTGTGTCTGTCCTTGTGTGTTTGTTTGTAAATATAGTGAGAGGGTGTGCGTGTATGTACGTGGAACTGAGTTTGTGTGTGTTGCGTGCTCTCATTCATTTGCTTCTCTGTGCCCACGTCTTGCCTAGGGCTCCATCTCTCCACTGGATGCTGTGCAGAATGTAGGTCAGAAATCATCTTGTGCATCCAGTGTGCGTGCAGGCTATGAACGGAGCTACCATGGAGGAGAGATGGAGATGGAAATGGAAAGAGAGAGAGAAAAGATGCAAGGCATGAGGGTCTAGTGAGGAAAAGGGAGAATCTTAAGTGAGAGAGTGAGATGGGGAACCAGAGAAAGAGAGATGGAGAGACAGAGAGAGAGACAGACAGTCTAGCAGTGCTCAATTTGAGAAGATCCACCTGGCACCACTAATTAAGTGCATAGCAGTAGCAGTGTATCTTCTCTGCAGTGATCACTGGACGAACTACACTGTGTGTGCCCAGAAAAGTCTGCAAAAATTGCCAAAGATTTAGCAAATGGCCAGTTACAAACTGCAGAATTTGTTTTGATTCCATAAGGCATCCTAATTGGCTACCGTCTTGCCATCCATTAACCATTCTGAAAATGACCTTATTCAAGTAATTGAAAATAAGCTTAAACATGTATACTGTAAAACAGTTTCTTGGCCACTCCTTGTGTATTTGTGTAAAGTAAACAGGGATGCCCTTTCTCTCTTGGAGTAGGAGCTAAGACCCGGGGTATCTGTCAGAAAATAACCATTTGCCTGATGGACTGGCACAGGAAAATGTAATTTGGTGTTCATTTTAGCCATGTTAGTGGTGTTTAACAAATATTCAGTCACACGTTCATAAAACACATGTTATAGGTAATGCATATTCATTACAGGTGTATATTATTTTTTGATCATCAAATAGTGGGAAACATTGTCATATGCATAGACTATTATGGAAAAATTTAGACAATGCATATGCATAATAATTTGAAATGCAGTGTGATGGTAAAGTGGTGCCTGCACACAGCAGTGTGATGAGCCCCACACGAGAGGCCAATGAGGATGCAGATAAACACACATCCTGGTTTTACTGGCATCACTGGTGTGAATGAGCATGTTTTGTTTTTGTCACACTTTTTAATGACTATCCCATGAGAATTCCTGAGAGGGGATAGTCCCTCCATTCCATTCAAATGTGCCCTCTTACACACAAACTGTTTTTCTTCCCAGAGGCACAGGTGTGCTAATGTGTTGGAATGCTCTTAATATGTGCAATGGGAAAAAAGTGTGAAAGTGTGAGGCACTGGAAAACACCACAGAACCCATACATGTCCTAAAACTACAGCCAGTAGCAGGGGTGGGATGTTGGAACCAGGTGTAAAGTGGATTCAGGAATCTAACCCCTATCCATTTTATTGGAATACTATGCCTCTGAATTGATTTCCCTCATAGATAGCTGCATGTTTCTGCTACTGAAAACTACCTTCTCCACTGGAAGAGAATGGGTAAAAAAAACCTGGAGTGATGAGCAGGATTGTCGATGCCATTAATATTGATTTAAGTCATTTTTTTCCCTTAGTCAGCAGCATTATTGAACAGAGATACTGTAATGTCCTAGGAGCAGCAGTTACAATTGTCCTCGCAAACTGCAGGTTCTGATTGTGTGGTTTATTGATAACATCATGGCTGACAGTGGTATCTGTGTGTGTGTGTGTGTGTGTGTGTGTGTGTGTGTGTGTGTGTTGAGTGAATAGAAACTGACTGTCCATCTGCTGAATGAGAGGATTAATGGATTACTTTTGAAATTGTGACTGACTGCGAGGGTGCGCTGAGCGAGTAACTGACTGAAGCTAAGCTAGGCTGTGGCATGAAACTAAGCCAGTATCACAGACATATGCAGTTGAAGCTCTGTGTGGTTTCAGCATGCAGTGCCACGGTGAACGTTGGAGCCTTTTTATGGTCGTTTACTGCAATGATTGCAGCCATGGGCATGTTTACAAAAAACATTATTTTGTTACTCTCCAGATTTTTTTTACTCTTCTTTTATTTGTGTAATCTGTTTGTTGTTCAGTTTTTGCTTTTAATGTTCTCCAAAGGAACCGTTTAGGGTTTGTTGTAGATTTGTTCCCCTTTTTTTATCTTATTTGTCAGGAGGATAAAGGAACAATTTGTATTGCCACCCCTTGCCACCACTTGTATCCCACCCACCCACGGTTGTGGGGAACATCTTATTCAGTGAGTTGGGGATGGGGATGAGGGGTTGTTTGGAATGAGCTGTTTGAGTGGTGCTGCAGCTTGAGAAATGGAGAGAGAGAGGGAGAAGATAAAGAGAGAGAGAGAGGGAGAAAGAGAGAGAGAGGGAGAGGTAAAGGGAGAGTGAGCACAGCAGAGGGGGCAAGGTGGGAGCCTTCCGCATAGCAGTGAGGTGGCATCAGCCCTATTCATTATTCTGCCTGCCTCAGAGGAGCCAGCCAAAGAGCAGCTCCCCCATAGAGAGAGGGGAAAGGGGGAGTGGGAGGGTGGGGAGTCACAAAGCAGCAGGAGACAGCTGGTCGTCTTTTTCTCATCACTCTCATTCTCTGCCTGAGCTTCTGTTTGTGTCGGGGAGGGAGCAACGACGTCATCACTCTGAGCTCAACTGCAGCCTCACACACACACTCACACACAAACACTCGTTCGCATGCTCTCCGACACCCTTTCCCTCTCTGCCCCTCTCATACATTCACTCCTCTCTTTCTCACGCACACACACACACACGCTCACCCTCGCTCTCTCAGACACGCAGTACACATACTCACTGACACACCGGTACACATTGCAGTCGGCATACAGTTAGTGATCAATCCGCGCAGTCTGTCAGCCCTCTCTTTTCCTCTCCACATCACATCACATCACTCCACTCCTCTCAAGGCTGCTGCCTCTGCTGCTGTTCCGGCGGTACGCGTAAAGCTGATGGGAGTGCTCGCGGGAGCGCAGAAGTGCAGGACGCTGGGCAGCTGACTTCCAGCGGCTGGCTCTTTTTTTTTTCTTTCTTTCTTTCGTTTCTTTCGTGAGAGAGGGACATCCACAGCGGTGGTGTCGTTGTCTGCATCAGCATCGGGGTGAGGCTACCGGCAGCAGTGGTGCGGCGTCGCTCGGCGGGAGACCATGAGCCCCGGCTGCATGCTGCTGCTGGTGTTTGGCTTCGTGGGCGGAGCGGTGGTCGTCAACTCGGCCGTGTTGGTGTCGCTGTCGGTGCTTCTGCTCGTCCACTACTCTGTGTCGGGGCGCCTCGCCCTGCCTGCTCTCACACACTCACTGCCCGGGATCAGCAGGTACGCCAGGAGAGAGAGTGTGTGTGAGAGAGAGAGAGAGAGAGAGAATACAGGAGTCGAACGAGGTAGAGAACGAAAGAAATGTGTGACGAGAGGGAATGCAAGCAGCAGGATTGTATTAGAGGGTGTTGTAGCTGAATAAAGAGAGGGCTGGGTAGAGAAAGTATCAAGATGTCCAAACTAGAATGATGAAGTGAGAAAAGGAGAGGAGCAAGAGGCTTACAGTAGCAAAGGTGTTGTTAGGAAAGAGAAAGAGAGAAGGCGAAAGAGAGATGGTCAGCATTGTGGGTTTGGAGTTGCTGTGTGCGTGCTGCTGTTTTTGTTTTGCTTTCTCCTGTCTTAGTCTCTGTTCCATTTCTCTGTACCTCTGCATCACACCACCCTGTTTCCTAGATCCATACTCTCTCGTGTTTCTCTCTCTCTCTTTTTCTCCCTCTCTCTCTGTCTTTCTCTCTTTCGTCATCTATCCCTGTCTTTATCTCTCTCTGTTATCTTTGTTGTTGTCTCTCCTGTCTCCTCACCTATTTGTTTACCCCCCAACCATCATAGCCCCCCCCCCATCTCTATCTCTCTAGCTCTGTCCTACTTGACCTACTTTCCTTCAGCACTGTTTGTTTTGTGTTTGCCTCATAGACGTGTCTAGCTGCAGCATGGTTGATGTGTGTGACACCGCAAGATTGACTGTTTTGGAGCATTTTAGATGTGCATGTTATGATGAATGAATGTGAAAATAGAAATAGTTTTGAATAGAAGGTGGTTTAATAGTGTTCTCTCTGCCAATCTACGCAGCAGGCATAGCTAATTTTCTTAAGATGGACTCTCAGGAACACTGCTGGTTGCTGGCTCACTCACTGTTCTGTTCTCCATGGGGACGTGCACGGGCACTCCATTGTTGTGGGCTTCTTACTAAGGGTTGTCTCGTTCGCTTGGCAACACAACACTCTGTATTTGACACAGCTCTTGCCTTTTCACTGGTCTTGGGAATGTGTTAGTGACTAGGCAACAAACTAACATGTCTCTTTTGGAGCAAAGTAGTGTTTTTTTTGTTGTTTGTTTTCTTATGGTGTTGGGAATATCTCAGTTGTCGATCATATGGACAGGGTTGGCTTATGTGTGTGTGTGTGTTTTATTGTGTGTGTGTGTGTGTGCAAGAAGTCTGGCTCTCTGGTAGTGTTATTTGTCTTTCTCACCCCTTCAAACAGGACTTTGATGAAAGTGTGTCTTTAGGGGACTTGTCTTGGCTGGATGTTTCAGGCTGAAGCCAACACCCTCGGTAGTGCTCCATTTCATCTCTGTTATCAGGCCCCACAGCTCAGGGCTGAGGAGGCAGAGATTAGTCTCAGTGCTGTTTTGGGAGATCTCCTGGAGAATTATACCCACAGTAGCATCAGCATCCAGTTCCAGCTAGTTAGCATGTGGGCTAAGGGAGTGGAGTAGGGAATGGAGTTGGACAGTTAATCAACATTCCTTAACTATATTTTGTCTTCTCTAAACCTCTAACAACATAGGTGTACCTACCTAACTAGTATTTATGGTGTAATGTTGAAGATTGTATTGAGCCATGTGCAAACTTGTATCAAAGACTATTAAAAAAAGACGATTAGGTCGGAGGTCAAAGTAAATATTACTATGACCATCTATCTCATTCTTTGTAGACAGGATTTAATATGCAAATCTGCAAATTTAGTCTGTTTACCTGAACTAGCGTTTACCTGGACTAGCTCAGCTGGAGGCCAAATGTCTTTAACTGTGATGTATGTTTAATTTCTTATGCAGAATGTCTGTCTGAATGCACATTCCTCAAATTTGGTGTGAATATTAACTAAGTACTAAAAAATCAGGTTGTCATCAAATGACTACCGGATTAGCTTACATGCTTCGCAACAAAGAGGGAGACCACCACAAAACTCTAATTTGAGTTGTATTGGTTGAATGAAGTGGCATTACCGGTGTTGTTTTAAAAGAGTAACTCCTAGACACTTCTGTCAGGCTTTCGGGGCTGCTGGAGATAAAAGGCTTCTGATTGATGCCCCTTAAGAAGCACACAAGAAATCAGTGATGTGGCGTGTGTAGTGCATCATGGTTTATGAAACTCAGCAGTTTGCTAATGTTTATTTAACCTTTGACTGGGATAATCCAATCCCCCTTCTCTTTGGTGCTGGGCCATGTGATAAAACATACACATATATATATACACACACACACACACACACACACAAACACTTTCTGCTGGCCTTGTACTGACCTCACCTCTGCCCAGCATTCCTAACAGAATGTACAGTCAGCAAGTTGAGCTCAGCAGCATTGAATAGAACTGAACCCTCCCCACATTCACCAGCAGTGGTCCCAGAGAAAGACACAGCCACAGAGTGTCAAAGATAAAGAGAGCCGAGAGTGAAAGAGTGAGTTGAAGACAAAGGGGGTCCAGGGGAAAAGAGCGTCAAAAATGATTATGTGCATAGTGGAGAGTCTAGGTCCTGAAGGCTTTGTATACATGTGTGAGAATGTGTCAGATGAAGGTACATGAGTTTAGACTATAAAGAATAAGTGATGGAGGAGAAAGCAGTCAGCCTAGGGTTTGTTGTTTAGTGAGTTATTGGTTTGTTTGTTGACCCACTAGGTTGTAATCCTACTACACTACTACACTATTGAACTCAATTTGAATACAGTGGTTCCACTTCAAGAAACAGAGTGTAAAAGTGTTCATGCTTGTAGTCTTTACCTGCTTTTAACAAGATGTTTACATGATGTTCTTTTTTTTTCTGCAGGAAGGAACGTCCTGTTTCCATGGGCATCTTCCCCCTACCTGGGGCTGAGACCTTGACTCCTGACCTGCAGAGGGACATTGTGGAGACGCCAGGGACAGACACCTGGAGATACAATGACCTAAGCCACCCACGCTCCAATACCAGCCTTAAGGTGGGTACACAAGGTCTGTGCTTGCAGCCATCATAATCTTGGTTTGAGTTGAACCTGTACCTCTAGTATCATCTTATAAGTCCTTGCAGGCAGACATATTGAAAAACGTGTTTTATTATTTTGACTGACGCCAGTGATGCTCTAGCACCAGCAATTAGGTGGTTAGACCAGTTCTGTCTTCCCACAGGTCTCTCATCACATGCTGCTTTGACTTAGTTGTTTCCTTTCCAGGTCCATCTACTAGAAATATAGTATGTATACACAAGATTTGTCGTTATGTTTTCAGTGTAGACCAACACACCCATTCCCAAGCCTCCAAAACGTATGGAGAATGTGCCCTGCACTCGATGTATGAATCATGACCTCACACTTTCAGGGTTGTATAGCAACCAGGACAAGTCCTCAAAACACCCAAGGGACGGTCTGTTTTCTGCCTCTTTTCACACTCCCAGGAAGTGCACTCTGATCTCCCTGGTCCCCGATGGATTACGCCATCAGTTTTGCTCCTATTGAGTTGTGTTCCCTTCTGCTCAAAGCCTCCCTCTGTGGGAAGTGCATGTGTAAAAGACCACCCCTCCCACCCACCACCCATACCACCCCATGACAAGGTGCCAACCCTGAGGAAGCCCCCTTTGGAGCAGGAGGCCCTCTGGGACGTGCCCAGCCTTCTTAAAACCTCTGTTTGAAAAGGGCCACTTGAGTCCGTGGGTGGGGAGTTGTGCCAATGGTGATATAATCTCCTATGCCCTCACTCCTACTTAAACTGAAGAGGCTCTGAGGTCACTAACATCATAGGACATTAAGACTAGAGATATAATTCATACAGAAAATGTCTGGTCAGGAACAGGTTAGGCTTGAGATATTAGTCTACAGTCATGGACTAAACTTAACGGGAGCCACAGCACCTATTGTGGATTTCTGTCTTTTTTTTTTTTTTTTTCTCTCTTTTTTTGTGAAAGAGTTTTCAATGGAAGAAGTAGCTGAGTAGGTTGATTCCTGTCCGATTTGGGCCTGTAACTCCCCTGTTTCCTGTAGAGACCACCTCAGTGTTGCTAATGAATGTCTCATGAATATGCAGCCTGATTTAAGCATTTAATATGTTTCCGTAACACTTTGCGTAGCTACTCGAGGCAAATTTGTGTGCATTCAGCATTTAAGTTACACTGAGGCTCTGTTTGTTCAATTTTGGAATAGTTTTTTCGTCTTCAACATACAGTCCCATCCAGAAATAGGTTGCAGACACAGTAAACCAACTTGTGTTAACGAGCATGTCAAAGTTATTTCAAAATTGGTGTAGTATAATAACAGTTGATGAGGCTCAAGTAAAGACACTGTCTATTACCAGACCTTGTCTGACATAATGAAGATGATGCACAAGCCAAATTTCTGCTAGGCATGATTCCTAAATGTTATCTTGACATGTTGCCTTTGATATTGTGCATCATGTTTTGGATAACGCTTGACAGGTCTTTTCATGATCATCCTATTACAACACATGGAGCCAGTTATGTGATTTCTCAACAATATTTCAATTGATTTTTTTTAGTACTGCTCAAGGCACCATTAGGCCTAGTGCACTCTCCAGGTCTTAGTGACCCGTAAGGGAATAAAATCAGTGGATGTCAAAGTTTCAGATCTCTCAGGTTTCGTTGCTTCCATTTGCAACCGTTGTCCTTTTGTTGCCCGGATCGTTATTCATCTAATTGCATTACTTTCCCCTTGTCTGCGTATTTTTACATTCTGCCAGCGTTTGACCTACTTGTGCTGTTGCTATGGCTGGAGGAAAAGCCTATTCTGGTCTCGGAAGATTACATGGCAATTTCCTGATGACGTCATACTCTATCAGGAAAAAAAAAAAAACTAATTGCAAAAGAAACACCTGCATCTTCACAGTGGTCTTTTATTTTCCCCTAATCAAGACAGTATAAGTAATTTGTAGTCATAGTAGTAAGAGTACATAAGAGTACTTTGGGTATTTTTACACAGACTATAAATTAAAGTGAACCTCTTTTTCGCTAGAGATTTGTAGGAAAATAAGAAAATGCATCAAGTGTGTTTGTCGGTCTTTGTGCTTTGAGGTTGGTCACCAGATATTGATTTCCGCTGGTCCGGGTTCTATAGCCTCTCTCTGCGGTGGTGCCACCTCAGAGACCAGTAGCACAAAAAGCCTCTTCATGGTGGATCATTTACACTAGGACCTCTCTCTCTTTCACACTCACTCACACACACACACACACACACACACACACACACACACACACACATACAGACTCTCCTTTGTGTCTTATGTGACTCGACACTTTTTGAGCATATCTTAGCCATCTGTTTTTACGTTGCACTGTTCATTGCCCCATCGGGTGTTTGTCAGGTGAGGTCAGCAAGAACCAGAAATTCTGGGATAGGTGGAGCCACCGCTGCCATGGCAACAAGGAAGGTGGATAATTCCAGCTTGTGGAAAGGGTTTTTCCCATAGGACACGGCTGTCAAAAAAAGATTAAGAGGAGGCAAAAACAAAGGCGGAGTGTGTGTGTGGGGTGTGTGTGTTTGTGTGTGTGTGTGTTTGTTTGTGTGTCTTGCTTTGTATGTGTTCATCCACACTGGGGGAGGGTGTATGTGTTTGGGGGGGGGCGGGGGGTTTCAGAGCTGCGTAACGTTGTTAATGAATTGTGAAATGCCTTTGAATATTTCATCTTACTTATGGGTTTATTTTTGGTGAGGGTGTGAAGGTCTCGGCTCTAAGTTGACATTACGAGCTTACTCTGGATTAATTGCCAAGTCATGATTAATTTAATTGAATTTAATCTGTTTCTATAAGATCATCACCTGCAAATAACATTTTGTCCATTTAGGCCTACAGTGGGGAGAGAATCCCACCCCCTGTATGAGGGGGAAGTCAGAGGAATCTAGTGTGCATGTTAGTAAGATAAAAGATGTGGCCTTAGTTTTTGGCTACCATGCTGTGTTGCAGACATTGGTGCTGACATTTTCTCCTCTGCTTCCCAGCACTTACTCTCTCTCTTTTTTCTGTTTTCTCTCTCTCTCTATCTCTATCTATCTATCTATCTCTCTATCTCTCTCTCTCTCTTTCTCTCTTTCTCTCTCTCTCTCTCTCTCTCTCTCTCTCTCTCTCTCTCTCTCTCTCTCTCTCTCTCCTTTTCCCTTTCTCTCACACACACACATGCACACGCTCAAAGAGACTCTCACTCTCTCACCCACACGGGACAGTGTAACACAAGCACCCAAGGGGGTTTCTGGGCAAAACAAAGGGAGTGTCTTATTATTCTTAGACAGAATTGTGCTGATCACTGCCTCACCCCTTCTCTCCGAGCAGCAGCAACAGCAGGAAGAGGTGGTGGTCGAGCCTCCCCAGCTCGGGGAGGGTATAGTTCCACCAGAAGCTTGGGAGAATACCCAGGAGGAGATGCAGGTAGCCCTCTTCCCATCGCCAGCAAAGGCCAATGGCAAAAAATAACCGGAAACAAACACTGATCACTGATCACTGTGGCAACATCAGCCAAGCCGAGATGATTCTGTTGTCCTGTAGTTGTCTGTCGCCTGCCCTTATGACAAGTTTTCAGTGTGCGTGAGGAGTAACCAACAAGTGTGCTGCATGCAACCACTCAAATAGGGTTAGGCGATCCTCTCTGATCATGACCATTCAGGACGATGACCACTTGGTATCATTACCTTCCAAAATGTATCTAAGTGGAGAGCCTATCTGATTATTTGATAAAAATCTGTCCATTGAAATGCAAAGCACCCCGTTACATTGATTACAAAACCCATCACGTCACTGGAAGGACCTCAGTTTTCTTGCTTCAGTTTTGAGGTTGTGATCAAACAGAAGGACCTCCCTGTTGTCTTTAGCGGTTTGAGTGGTTGGCTGCAGTGCTTGTGTGCTGCTGTATGTTGATGCTGCATGAGATTCTACTCACTGGGGTTGTAGGGTTATTGCTGTACTCTAATATCATCTGTAGCGGACCGCTTACAATCTTGTTTATTAACCTCAGTCTAACAGCTAGAATCGGGTCATTCTAGGCTGGCATTACTGATGCTTTGTAGCTCTGTTTTTGAAAATGGAAAGTGTGGTTGTACATAATTGTAAAAATGATGTATAGTTTTATATTGCCTAGTGTACTTATGTATGAGTATGTTGTGAAATGGTTTCTCCTCAGTTTTAATCAAGGCCGTACATTTCTTAGCCCAAGCTTAAGAACATACTACACTTTGATAGACAGGTATCTTAAACAAGTCAACGAACTGGCCTGCAGAAGCACAATGAAGCATACATATATATAAAAAAACATTATCTGATTTGTTTTTACTGGCTTGTGACTAGGCTTTGAAGAGTCACAAGATCAGTAAACAAATGGTGTTTGTTTTTTCTTCTTGATCTGTCATGATGATGATAGAGATGAGGGAAGACTGTTACCTTTTCCCAAATGGCATGCTGCTGTACCACAGATTGCAGTACAGACTGCATATGCAATGGAACATGCCGTCTTCTTTTAAGAGAATGTTCACAAAATGTATGTTATTAACTGAAATAAAGACACTTTTGTAAATTATCACTTTATTTAGTAGAATGGACAGCCCAAACATTTTACCTAGAAGCAGCATACATTAAAAAGTCATATGCAACATATAGTAAAGCAGAATGCCATTGTAGAAATGGTAGGTCACTGGGTGTGCATGCGTGTCTGTGTGTGTGTGTGTGTGTGTGTGTGTGTGGGGGTGTGTTGGTTTGTGTTTCCAAGGTCTTACACAGATGTGCCATTCACAGGTTTGGGGAGAACTATTTCTTTGAAGGCTGACTCTGGCTGCACTCGGTGAAGCTCCAGTACTACCAACTATTAACACTTATCATCCATTTCAACGATGTCTCCCCCTGCAAACATCTCTATATTTTCCATGATTCATCTCAAACTGAAGTTAGCTTGGCCGGCGGGCAGAAGATGTAGATGTAGGACATGGCTCTAGAAGGTTCTAATGCATAGGGTACTAATAATAGATTTCTAGTGGTGTCGACTACCTACCTGTGGTGTCCCAGTATCGCATCACTTCTTCAGAGTGGTGGTACTGTTTGTATGTATATTTGGGTGTGTTGGAGAGGCATGGGTGCTGGACTTCTGTAGTCTTACTAACTTTGATCATGATTGTTTCTGATCCTGCATATGTCACCGGTCTGTATTGTAGACTCACCTCTGACATTTGGATAGGAGGCGTTGGCCTTGAAACCTTGCGTCCATGTTTTACTGATGACTTGCACACTATGTTTTGTAAATGACTTCACAGGATGAGCTCTCCGGTGCGAGTCGTGGAGACTCCAAATCGGTAACGCCCATGTCCACCACTACCTCCGAGGCAAGCCGCAATGGCTCCAAGTCCGCTACCCCGTTGTCCAGAGCTACCTCCGATGCCACCATGGCGTCAGTAGACACGCCACGAGTTGAGGAGGCGGACGGCCTCAACCAGAACCTGGACAGCAACGACAGGAAGCCAGACAGCAGCAAGAACATCATGATGCAGGAGGGCACAGGAGCAGGCACAGAAACGGGCACGGGCACAGGAACGGCAACAGGCACAGACCCAACCTCACCAGGTGAGGGAGAAAGCTTGAAACAATACGCATTGACTGTTGTGTGCGCCATGGATGTAGTTATTTAATCAAGTATTTCAAATGACTTTCCAAGAGTTAATAGAGAACACGGAGCGGTCAGAAGTGCAGGCGATAATTGAGTCCACTCCTGAGCTGGACATGGACCTGAGTGGATGCAAAGGAGCAAGGTAATACCCCCTAACTCAAACACATTTACATTTACATTTTAGCAGACGCTTTTATCCAAAGCGACTTACAAAGGAAGATAACAATCAAGCTACATAGAAAAAACCTTAAAAGAACATAGCGCTAGGGGATAGTTGTGCATCAGTAGAGTCAAGTGCAGTGCAGCGCAATGAAGGTTATCCAAGTGCTAGGACATAAGGTGCTCTCTGAATAGCTGGGTCTTCAAGAGCTTTTTGAAGACACACAGAGATGCCCCTGACGTCAACCATGTATGGACGAAGTCTATCCCCGTAGTGCCCCTTTTGAAGGTTTTGTCAAAACACATTTAAAAAGAAAAGTGCGTAGAATGACATTGGTAATTCTTGAGATGACCTGGATCAATCCTTAGTGCTTCCTTTCTGCTTTGTGTCCTTTGTCAGTCTGGGTCCCATTTTTTGGTCAAATCTATTTGTGTGTCTGCCAGTACTCCAACCAAAGGGATCGAGAACTTGGCCTTCAACCGAAACACTGACTCCCTGTTTGAGGAGCTTTCTTCAGCCGGCACCGACCTCATAGGAGATGTTGACGAGGGTGCTGACCTGCTAGGTGAGTGGTCAGAGTTCATAGGTCAGCCCAGTGTGTGTTGGTGCAGTTTTTGTACATTTCTGTAGTTTGAACATCCTGTCTACTAGCATATTAGCTAATAGACATTATGGTGATGGTGCAGAGTCCAATTCCTTTTTTTTAGCCTGGCTGCACAAGTTGTCATCTTTCTTTTGTCTCTGTGAGCTTCTCTGTCACCCACTGTATCTAGCATTTTGTTCATCATAGTATAGCTAGCATCATGTTAGCTATGTGTTATATAGGCAATGTGTATTTTGTGTGTGTGTGTGTGTGTGTGTGTGTATGTGTGAGAGAGAGGCAGTGTTAACATTCAATACTGTAGCAATACCAAGGTAAGCTCATCTCCAGGCTCTCCACTGGGTTTATAGATCGCATCTATCTTTGTGGTGCTGTGCAAGTGGGTTTGAGTGAAATTTTATCCATCTGACATTGACGGCTCAAAAACTGCATATTCAAGCATCTTCCTGCAGATCAATTAGCATTAGCATGCTATCCACTTTCAGATAGCGATGAAATTTGGTTCCTTAGAATGATCAAGGGTTGAGGGCCTGGATTATTGGACAGTTTCCCTTTTTTTTTGTTCTTTTTTGGCTCCATTAAATGTGTTCAGGAACTCTCCTTCTTTCCCTTCTTTCCATCCATTTATTAGTTCAGTCATTCATTTGTTCACTCCTTCATTCATACTAACCACTCTTCTTCTGCATGCCTTTCTCATCTCATGGGCTTTTCTTTCCTCTCCAACAGAAGAGTACTCTGGTGTGTATGATTTCATTCACCCTGTCTGTCTGTCTTCACATGCTCACACACTCCATCAGCTTCCTCTGCCTCTGTAGTCTAGTAAGGCTGCGAGCAGCTTCAGAAGTGTCAGTACCATACCATCACACTTTCAGTACAGAGGCTGTTTCGAGTTGATTCAGTGTCCGTGATTATTTACACCATAGCTTAGAGTTTGTAGTAGACTTGGCTTGGTAAAAAACTTTTTAGTTTATGAAGTGAAACAAGAAAGATGAGGATTTGTGTCCTATTACAGAAACAATATATGCATGTTTCAGAAGCAATATTATTACAGTATTGCAGTACTATGTGGCAAAATAAAAAAGCAGGATGCTCAGTATATTCTCCCACCTCTGTGACATTGGTGTGCATCTGATTAGGCTGTGCCACAGTGAGACCACAGTGCCTAATCAGAGACCACAGTGCCATGTGGATCCAGAGGAAGTAACTTCTCCTGATGCTGCGGTTACCAAAGTGCAGGCAGAACTGAGGCTGAGTAAACTGCTATTTGCTCACTGCAGGCTATTGAGTAGTGATTTGCTGAATCATGATGTTGGCCAGGGTTCCATGCCTAGTCCTGGAGCTCATTCCTAGAGCCTGTCTCCCATACTCACAGTGAACACACTGGACTGTGTTTGTTTACATTGCTATCATTCAGGCTGATCAAACAACACAATTAATATATTTTATTCACAATGACACAAAGAGTACAGGAAGTTTTTATTTAGTTTCTGTCTTAGGATTTTTCTGTTTTTTACAAGGGTCACCATACCGCTTAATGTTTACTGTCCTTCTCATCTCTCAACACCTTTGCTTCCCTTTTCTTTTTGGGTTTTGCACAGCATTGTCAGACCTTAATTTCTTTGGTAAGGCCATTTTCCCTGCTTGTTCCTTATTGTTTGTTATGGCTTTGTCTTCTGTTGGTGACGTCCAGTCTGTCTGACTTGTGAACTGTGTCCCTTTGCCCAGTGATGGCCTGTGCCCCGAGCTAATGAATAGATGTAACCTTTGAGGGGAACTTTTTTTTTCTCTTGTTGCAGGTATGGGTCGAGAAGTTGAACACCTCATCCAGGAGAACGCACAACTGCTGGAGACAAAGTAAGAAACGGCACCTCACACCTCCGATTTGAATTGTGTTCTTGGAATGTTCCCTTCCCTAGAACCTCTGAATGTGTACATTAGCATAATTTCCCTCCCTGAAGTGGGGACTCAGTAATGAGCTTTGTTATATTTGAGTGGAAGACACTGAACATTTTTTATTACTTATCCAAACAAATGGCTCTCTGCTGCCATCTACAGGAAGTTGGCAGGTATGCCTGCAACATAAACCCAGCTGGCCTTTGATCAGCCCAGAAATTTAGGATATCATCCCTCATCTCCATTTTTTACTATGAGTGGGGGGTTGTTTATCATTTATTTAACATGAAGTTATAAAAGTGCTACAACAGTAAACCATACGTGTAAATATTATTAGCTACATCAGTATGATCTTTCATAGTTCAGTATGCTCCAAGCATGATCTTGACTGTAAGCTTTCGTTCACAAATACTGTCAAACAGACCAAAAAAACAAAACAAAAAACTATTTTTGTTCTATTTAAATTACTTTTTGTGTCGTATGACCCTCAATCTGGAAGACCCTCGCTTGAGTGCACAAACAAAATGGAAGTGTGCAGAGCGAGGGGCTAGGGTCTCATCTGGGAAATAACCAATCTGCCTCAGGCATGGAGATACAGCTATGAGTGGGGCTATTGGTCCTTCTGCTTATTGCTATTACAATAAAATAGTTCTCAGTTTTGTAGTATTTATTAAAGCATTTATATATAATAGGAATAAATATATAGTAAATTTGAGTTCATGTGATACTTGTGGAGCATGCCTGCAGTGTACTTCTGAGTAGGACTGGGTAGCATATATTTTCTAAGACATGTATTTATATTGGAATGAATAGAAATATAAGGATGTGTTGAGGGACTGTTCTTGAAAGAATGTTTCTGAGTATGTTGATGTGTTGTCAGGAATGCTCTGAACGTGGTGAAGAATGATCTAATAGCGCGCGTGGACGAGCTGGTGTGTGAGAAGGACGTTCTGCAGGGGGAACTGGAGGTGCTGCGCACAACCAAAGATAAGCTGGAGGAGAAGAACAAGGAGCTGGAGGAGGAGATCAAAAGGTCTGTCTCTCTCCTATCTCACACACTCTCTCTCTCTCTCTCTCTCTCTCTCTTTTTCTCTCTCTCTCTCTCTCTCTCTCTCACACTCACACACACACACACACGCACTGACACTGCAGTTATACTCTACTACACTCACATCCCACTATTACTATTAAATAATAATATTAATATCACATTCACTGCATTACTATTGGTATTAAGATGGAATTGTAAAATGATGGAAGCATATTTATTTTTATTCTCCCTCTCTCGTCCCCCCCCCCCCGCCCCCCCCCCCCCTGCCTCCTGGTCCCTCCCCCCCCCCCCCCCCCCAATCGCCAGAGTGCGTGCTGAATCAGAAGAGGCCAAGCAGAAGACCAAAGAGACTGACGATGATGTAAGCCCCCTCCACATCCCTCAGCAGACTGAGCACATCAATAGAGTCCCTCACCCACTCTTCATAGTTCCTTATGTGCTTAGAGACGCTGCATTGCCTCTGCTTGTGCCTCATTAGCCACCATGCATACAGTATGTAGCGTCTGCTTCAGAACTCAGTCTTTTCACTAATGATGTCAAGGCTACTGTGAAAAATGGCAACGATGTAGCTGATGCAAAACATCATGCATTCATGGTCTTCGCGGTGATCTCATCTGTGATCAATATCCCCATTTGACAGTTTAGATTGAATTTCCCTTAAGGTTCTACATATTGTGGTCATGGACTCATGATCAGTGCAGGTCTCTTGATGAAAGCTATTTTGTGTGTTTCCAGAGCGATGTGCCCACAGCTCAGAGGAAGCGCTTCACACGGGTGGAGATGGCCCGGGTGCTCATGGAGAGGAACCAGTACAAGGAGAGACTGATGGAGCTGCAGGAGGCCGTCAGGTGGACAGAAATGATCAGGTGAGGTCTGGTGCAGCAGGTACAGTTTAGTGGGGTCTGCCAGAGAGGCGGACAAACAAAGCTTAACTGGGACCTTCATCATGCTTTAACATCTGAAAAAGTCTTTAAGCATCTTTTGTGTCATGGTGTCAAAAAGGTGTATATATGAACACCTCATCTTGCAGCCCACACACACATTTACTGCTATCATTTGTGTAACTTTTTTTTTTTCTCTAAAGAGCATCGCGGGAGAACCCTGCTCTATCGGAAAAGAAGAAATCTAGCATCTGGCAGTTGTAAGTTGCTCTGCCCCGCACTGACACCCACAACACCTGCAACACCTGATTTTCCATATGGATCTGTCTAGATGACTTATTAAATGTCTGTCTATTAAATGTCTGTCTAAATTACTATGTTATGTAAGGATTGTATCTCTTACTTCTTTATTTAATGATTGTTACTCCTCCTTTTTTTATTTCACCTGTTATTTTTGGTCTCCAGTATGTAGGTAAATCTTTGATTACCTTGTAATGCACTGGTCCTTGCACTTTACATGACCCAAACAAGCAAGATTGATACAAACCTTGACCTGGAAATGGCTTCACAGTCTAGATTATACTGTAGGAATAAATTAATTTGTTTACAAGTTTGGTCAGTTATTTTGACAAGTTCTCAACAAAACAGAAAACTGAACTCTCCCTGGTTTAATAACTAGATCTAATACAGCAATACTTCTAAGAGAAGGAATGGCTCTTCATCATTATGGCTAATAAGATAAACCTGTGATGCCTTTCTCAGGTCTGATTTTTTTCCTGGTAGAGCTCAGTGCAAATGGTTCTGGTGTGGGTTTGGAATGGATTTGACGTGGTTTTGATGTGGACTTTAGGTTTGCTGGAATTTTTTTTTTTTTTCTGTCAGTTGAGGTGAAATGCCCTTGTTTTAAAAGCTGCCTTCTCTCCGGCTCTGTACTCTCCTGTGTCCCCCTTCTCTCCCGCCTCATGTTGTCCTGTGTCTTTGCAGAAGGTGGGTGGGATGTGGGATTGAGCAGCAACACCTCATAGTCTGATTAACTCTGTTAAAACATGGGATTAGGATTTTTATTTTTTGGTACTTGGATTTAGAATGTTTTTTTTTTATGGTACTCCTGTGTCATCTTTGTCCAGGACTGTAGACTAGGTTGAAGTTCTGTGTTTTTTATTGTATAAGGCTGTAGGGTAACAGTGTCAAGATACATTTGAGGCATAGATATTAGCGCCATCATGTCAACCTTTTTTAGGCAGTTGTGACTAGTCACCATAATGATTTTCAGTTTATATAGTAAGGTGGAATAGGTTGAGGTGTACTGCACGCGTGTGGAGGGAGGCATGCCATTTGTGTTGAACGGCCCTGACCCCTTGCCCAACCCCTAACATTTGACCCTTGGCCTCTAACTACTGCTGCTGCTACCTTGTCGCGTGTATCCCTAGCAGTCTGTCTATGTTTGCCTCTCTTTCTCTCTATCCCTTTGCTCTCTCTTTCTCTTTCTCTCTCTCTCTCCCTCTCTCGTCCCTCCCCCCTCTCCCGTCCTCCTCTCTCTCTCTCTCTCTCTCTCTCTCTCTCTCTATTTCTCTCTCTCTCTCTCTCTCTCTTCCTGTCTGTAGTTTCAGTCGGCTCTTCAGCTCGTCGTCGAGTGCGTCAGCCAAGAAGTTACCAGAGGCTCCTGTGAACCTGAAGTACAATGCCCCGACCTCGCACGTGGTGCCCACCATCAAGAAGAGGAGCAGCACCCTCGCCCAGCTGCCCAGCGACAAATCCAAGGCCTTTGACTTCCTCAATGAGGAGTGAGTAGCGCTGAGACCATAGCCATGTGGAGGGGTAGTTAATGATGTGTTAGTGGGTTTACTGCAGCTAATTGTACTATGCCAACTTGATTCACCAAGACGCCTCACCAGTTTGAATTGAGCCTGCTGCAGTTGGCTTTAAAATGTTGAGCTCTTCGCCTGGGATTTTGTGAGAAGGGACTCATGCTCTGAGGTTTACTAGCTTGGGAACCTAACATATTAGCAGCATGTGTTCACTAATATTAGCAAATAATTGGCAAGACAAAGGAAAGACATTACTGGTGTTATTTCTGAAGTTATTGTCTGAAACTTACTACTGTACCAATAAAAGTAGGCAACACAACACAGCTAATGTTAATTGAGTTGGAGACAAGGGACACGATGCAGCCAGTGACCAGTAAAAGGGGTGTGTGTGTGTGTGTCAGGCCGGAGATGGGCAATGTGGCTTCACGGCGTGAGCAGAAGAGAGCCCAGTACCAGCAGGTGAAGGCCCACATGCAGAAGGAGGACGGCCGAGTCCAGGCCTATGGCTGGAGCCTCCCCCAGAAGAACAAGGTGCTTACACACACACACAACTTCTGGGCATGCTTATAGGTGTTAAATGCGGCTGTCAAGCCACTTGAAATGAATTATATAATATTTTTAAGGCACATTTGAATGTTCTGGTAACAAGAAAAGATTTAGGGTTTCAAATTAGTGTGAAGGGGGAGGAGGGAACGCCACATTGATCTTGAAACAGAGGAAGGGTAATTCTATTGAGTGTTTCACACACGCATATAAACATACACTTTTCCTGGCTCTCCAGGTGAATGGTGGTGCGCAGAGGGAAAGTAAAATGAAGAACCTTCCGGTACCCGTTTACCTGCGGCCGCTGGATGAGAAAGATGCCACCATGAAGGTGAGCAGCACTGAGAGTTCTAGAGAAACGTGTCCATCATGGGTACAGCACAGATTACAGATGATCAGATTAAGATTAATGGAGGCACCGTTGTACTGTAGATGTTGCTCTATCTTCTGAACACGGTGAGACCCAAAACTGTTAAGACCTGTAAATTAATATTTTTATGTGTGTGCACAGCTGTGGTGTGCGGCTGGAGTGAACCTGACTGGTGGAAAGACACGGGACGGCGGCTCCATCGTGGGGGCGAGTGTGTTCTACAAGGACGTGTCAGGGGACAGTGTGTGTCTCAGCCCCATGCCCAGGAAGGGCTCCCAGACCAGTTTGGACAGACTAGAGCAGGAAATAAAGGTTACAAAAAAAACACACATTCCACACACACACCACACATTCAGACAGAAACTACACACATACACAAACCTGAAACTAGAAGCACAGATGCGCGCACACACACACACACACACAATTAGAAAAGAGCACAAAGCCAAATGCACACATAGAACTTTCACTGATACAAGCACACCCAAATACACACAAAATTTGTTTATGAAATTGATTGTGCGGTCAAGTATATGCAAGAAAATATGTAAAAATGGACAGAGAGGAAGGAGAACTAAAAAGCCTGTGTGCATTAATGTGTGCGTCCATCTGTCCTCAGGAGCAGGAGAAGGAGCTGCGGCAGCAGGACGAACTGTCCAGCCTGGTGTGGATCTGTACCAGCACACAGGCCACCACCAAGGTCATTGTCATTGACGCCAACCAGCCCGGAAACATCCTGGAGAACTTCTTTGTCTGCAACTCCCATGTCATCTGCATCGCCAGTGTGCCTGGTAAAGAAACCTGACTATTTTAAGTGTGTTTGTGTGTTATGTGTGTTTGTGTGTGTGTGTGTGTCTGTAGTGTTTGCAGATTCATCTTCTGAGCTGATATATTAATACGCAACAGTACTGTATGTAAACTCATAGTATGTTGAGAAGTATTGAACTGTCAGGTTGTTTTTTTTTTGTTTGTTTAGTTTTTTACTGGTTTTATACTTATCAACCAAAAGCAATTTTACTCACTGTGTGTATGTCTGTCTGTGTCCACAGGGGCACGAGAGACCGACTACCCCATGGGTGACGAGATTCCCAAGCAGGACGGGGAGCAGGGCGACGGGCCCAGAGTTGCCACCACGGCCAGCAGCAGCAGCCCCACTGAGGACAGCAGCGAGGCCGGCGGCAGCGGCACCCAGGAGGGCCTAGCGGATGGGCCGCGGGTGGGCGGGGAGGGAGCCGTGGCAATACCCCAGACAGTGTGTGCCTCCCCCCTGACTAGTAGCCTGGATGCAGACACCGGTAAGAATGCAGGCCCATGTCTAAAGAAAGATTCAAATTTTAGAGATTCTAGTGATCTAATCGCACCATGCAACAGTATTTTTTTTTATGTTTATTAAGGCAATTGATTTAGGCAAGTTTAATATTTCTGATTTGACAGTAAGGCTGACCGTAAGACAGTAAGCAGGTCAAGGCATACTAGAGTGGAGGTGCAATGATGGTGTCAACATCTCTAAGCATAATTAGACACTGTGTTGACAGGAACTCGGGTTTAACACCGTCCCAACTTCAGCCCGCCCCACATCTCTCTCCTTTGCTCATTTCCTGTTATCTATACACTGTCCCGTCAAATAAATACTAAAATAAATCGGCCAAAAACGTTTAGAATGTGATCATTAAAATCAGCTGGTCATGGTCTCTGAAAAAAGCTAGCATATATTTGGGACTCTGCATCAAGGGCTTGTGAGTTTATAAGCCTGAGGGCATATTGGGATTTGTGGATGATATTTAGAGATGCTTGTTGTCAATATCAAATAGACTATTCATGGGCACAGCCTTTGAAGGACCAGAGAAGACTCCGGGACTTCCACTCCCTTCTCATCAGTCTCTCCCTCTCACTCTGTCCCTGCTCACAGAGGGTCTTTGAAAAGGAGGAAGCGTTTCTCAGGAGAGCCCTAGGCGGCGCTTACAAGAGCCACGGGAGATTTGGCGAACTGTCAAGCTGCGTTTGAGTTCTTTTTAGTTCTTACGCTTTTTGACAAGCCTTCTGGTTGCATAAGTGTGTGCAAAGTGCCTGGGCTGACTATTTATGAACTTGGAAAGTTTAGACATAAGTATTGACAGGAATGCAAAACTGTGCAATACTAAAATGGAAGTGTGAATGCTCTTTTCTGTCATTTTCTCTTTAAATTAAAGCTCAGAAAGCTTAATATGATGTTTGTAGAATATCCTAATAGACATAAACCATAAATATAAACATAAACATAAACCATAAATATAAGGCTTTTTTTAAAAGAATGGCTAAGCAACGTTCTGTTTTTTTCTGTCACAAGCTCCCTCCAGGCATGCCAATCCCTCACCTTTCGGCGAAATTCGCCGTTTTGAAACCAATATGGGCCGTTTATGTGAATCGTGCAGATCCGAGGAGATTTTTTCTGAGGGGGGGGGGTCGAGTGAGCAGATGACGTCACTGAACAGCTCTCCAGACTGTATGTGGACCGCAGAACAACTTTGCTAAACATTTGGTCACATACAGGGTTACAGCCAATCGAGATCAACTGTGACAATCCACTGCTGGTTGCCAGTTCTCTCTGCCGAATATTCCATTGAGTCAGGCCGCAAAGTTACCTGTTTGTATCGATTGACCCGGCAACCTCTTCTCCCCACTGGTTTTGAACACGCCGTTAACTGTTTGCAAGAATAACTCATTGGCGCTGTATAGAGAAAAAGAAAATCCTTGTTCACGTCGGATGGTTTTCAAAAACAGAACACACTCGATTTGGGCGTTTTTTTGAGAGCTAGAAAGCCTACGTTGTATTTTTTTTTTTTCTGATGACCTATCTTGACATGGGTTTAGAACTATTCGCTACAACTTGCCTTGAACACCATGATAAGCTCCGGTGAGAATGATAATTAGCTCCTGTTTGCTCGATATTGTTAATAATGTTAGCTTGTTTTTAACGATAGGCCTACGTAACAGAAACACTGGTTGGCAGTAATGTTATTAATTGACTCATAAAATATAATGATTTCGAGCCATTTAAAAATGGAGAACGCGTCTCGCGTTGTACACTTCTGCTTTCATCCATAGACTGGCGCAAGTTTTTTTCAGCGTGAGAGACCACAGTGGTGACAGGAAAGCCTTGCCTTGTCTTTAGATCATAAGCAACTAAGCTGTAGTGTAAAGTTGCTTTGTTAGTAGTGTTTTTATTCTCTGCTCTTGCCTTTGTTGCTTGTCACCATTTAAAAGTCAATTTACCTCTGGCTGTTTTACAGGTTTATTAACTTCTGATGTGAACACAGTATTTATTTATTTATTTGTAAGAGGAATACCTCTTGAGATGCGACATCTCATTTTCAAGAGGGTCCTCAAAATAGCAGACAATACAGATGACAGTACAGTAGACTGGACATAGACAAAAGACAAAGCATAGTACAATAGACAAAACATAGTAATTCACCATACACATTCATACACTTTCCATCCCCCTACACACACTACCTCCAATATCCTAATTTTGTATTTATCTTTGTTATTGTTAACCCCAGAAGTTATTAAAGTTAACACATCATAATTAACACATCATTCTTTAAATCCACATATCAAAGGTAGAGAGAAGAAATTACTAATAACAACCAAGCATTAATGGTTGCATTTACATCTGTTAATTGTTTGTAAGTTAGTAAACAACAGCACCTTAAATTGCCTTAGAGATGTTAATGATCTCAGTGACCCTGGTAGGCTATTCCAGTCGAAGGGAGCTTTGAATTTAAATGCACGCCTGCCACTTTCTTTATTGATGTGAGGCACAATAAAACATAAATGTTCTGTGTGCCTTAGTCTATAGTTTGTATGGTGAGGTATAAGGTATTGTTGCAGATATATTGGATAGTTAAGGTGTGTGCATTTAAAAATGACCTGGAACCAGTGGAACTGTCTTCTAGCATTAAGTGACAGGATTTTCAGCAATTCGTACAAATCACAATGATGTGTTCTAAAGTGACATCTCAACACAAACCTACAAATGCTATTAAATGTAACTGTTAAGGGCTTAAGATTCGACTCTGTTGTATTCTGATATATTATATCAGCATAGTCAATCATTGGGAGCAACAGTTGCTTCATAATTCTTAACCTAGTCTCCTGTGTAAAGCATTTAATAGATCGGTACAACATCTTGAGATTACAGTTAACCTTCATAAAAAGAGAATGTATGTGATTTTTAAAGGAAAGTTGTGAGTCAATCCAAAGGCCCAAGTAGTTATACTTATCCACTCTACCAAGAGGTGAGCCGTCAAGAAAGTTAGCTGCAATACTGGTTTGATTTAAGGTAGCAGATCTGGTTGGAAACAGCATGCAGTATGATTTTTTCTTATTTAACATCAGATCATTACTTTGAAACCATCTTTGAATATTATCAAAGTCAGATTGAAGATTTTTCTGTATTTTAACTATGCTAATATCAGAGGAATAGATCACTGTGTCATCTGCGTATAAATGTATTGAACAATCTGAACAAATTTGAGGGAGGTCATTAATAAAGATTGAAAATAGGAGAGGGCCCAGTGATGACCCTTGAGGAACACCCTTTTCCATTATTGCAAAGTCAGATAGACTATCCTGACACAATACACACTACCGTCGGAAATGGAGATAGGAATTAAACCAAAGAAAAGAGTAAAGAGAATGGTTTACAGTTTGGGCTCTAAATTAAACAGCAGTGTGAAATGATATCTGGTATTCCAGTGGTTACCCAAATGTCAGAAACAGTGATTGGTCAAAACTGTAGGGTTGGTCACTTCCATGACACCACAAAACTAATGTAAATTAAGAGTGACAACTTACGAGCAATCACTGTTTATTCTGGCATCTGGGTGACCATTTTAGAGAAACCAGCTGCTCTTTAACACTGTGTAGTGTCAGTGTAGTGTAGCTGGTAGAAAAGAAAACTATAACTATTTCGTGTTTGGTTTGTAATGTTAATATCTACTCAGTGTGGGTTAACAGAGCTCAATATATTCCTTCCGTCCGTCCCTCTATTGGAGGCGGTCTACGCTGCTGAACATTGCAAGTGCTGTATCTACTGCTATAGGCCACGGTGGCGCATTCTACACCGTTCGTTCGCCGTGTAATGACTCATTTTAGCATCCTAAACAGTATGAAACAGATTAATTAAATGAAAAATGTTGCACAGTGGGCCTTTTAAAGTAATCAAAATTTGTCTTGTTATTTAAGCAGAGATGTGATATTACAAGTACTGTACCAACTAAAGGTGCACAAATACAAGCGTACTCTGCATTGACAGTAACCTGCATTGATTCAGTCTGTCTGTCTGCAGTGATTGTGTCTCCTGAGGAGGCGACTGAGGCCACGGAGAGCAGCCTGGCTCTGGGGGAGGGCAGCCTCAGCCACAGCCACAGCCAGACAGGCATCTACACAGAGCACGTGTTCACTGACCCACTGGGCGTACAGCAGCCTCCCGAGACGCCGTCCTCCTACTCTCAGAGGTGGGTTAGCTACAGTACAGTACAGGACCATCTCAGTGCGGCTAAGCTAAGCGAGTTGCATAGTCCCAACCACTAAAGTTGCCAACTAGTTAGCCAGGCTTGCTAAAGAGGTAGCAACTGTTATGTTCTAGAATAGCTTAGGATTTTAAATATACAAATAGTCTAGACGCAACAAGTTCAGTCACTGAAACATTTCGAACATCACACCAGGAATTTGACAATGCCTTAACTAAATACCGTGAAAATGTATACAAATTAGGTGTAACAAGGTGTAACAGTTAGAAGAGGATATGGAACACATGACTGAAAAACATGATGAATAGTACCTTTTAAAGCAAGTAGCTGGTAGGTGAAAGGACAGGAACAGTGCTTGACTGTTAAGAGTCTCCTTTTTGATCTAATTACCTTTCCCCATTGGCCCTCTTGGGCTGCAGGGAGTGTGACCTTGTGAAGGACGGCGTGAGCACAGCTCCGGATGAAAAGGATCTCATGCGGGAGGAGGCCAACAAGATGAGCAGCGTCCTGCCCACCATGTGGTTAGGCGCCCAAAACGGGTGGTGAGTGGCCTCCTGTCCTGCCATTCAGTTAAAATAAACCAATCACGCAGTCTTTTGTTGACTGTAGGCGTGTTTCATTCAGACTGTAGGCATGTTCAAGAGATCTGCTAGTTCAAACGAGAGGGTCAGAAGAACACTACAAGAATACATCAACCCACAGTTTACACAGTGTGACTCAGGAGATGTGAATTTATTTACAGTTTGAATTCTCTTTATATTCATTAAAATAAACAGAGTGTCTGCTGAAGTAAATGTTAATGGTTTGATGCACCAAAACATTTAAATTTTTCTGTACGTTTGCCATATGTAATAAATCTGAATTTTAAAACAGAGTAGCCTATTAGAAACATTTTCAGAACCATTTGTGTCAGAAATCATAGCTTTCAACTTTAGAAAGAAAATGTGCATGGAAGTGCAAAGAGAAATTCAAGTAATTCAAATCAGGTCAAGTCAGGGCAAAGTGAAGTCAAGTTAGGGTGAAGTTTAATGCAGTAACTTGCGCAGTACTCAACTGCTGTGCATTTCAACCTAACATTAACTTCTTACGATAACTTGCAAAACTGAATGGACATTTGTTTTTAATTGGGGTTGTGCCTTTCTGTGCGGTTGTTTCTTTCAGTGTGTATGTCCACTCTGCAGTGGCTCAATGGAGGAAGTGTCTTCACTCAATCAAGCTGAAAGATTCAGTCTTGGGCATCGTGTAAGTAGAGAAACGTGAGCTTTAATCGTTTACAATCGGGAAAGGTGACATTTAAACACCTATAACTGTTGAACAAAATCCACAGATATTTATTTTAGAATTCGGCAGAAATACACACATCTGTATTGTCATCTTCAATTATGTTAAAATGGTCATAGATCGTATTGCAGTCTCCAATATGCTTGCTGTCTCATGTTGTAGTATGGCTAATAAGTGTGTGACTTGTCTGTCCTATAGTCACGTGAAGGGACGTGTGCTGGTGGCCCTGGCTGATGGAACCATAGCCATCTTCCACAGAGGGGACGGTAAGCCTTTGCAACTGTAGAAAATAAAAATTAAGTTTCTGTGTTCCATAAACATAAACTGCGCAGACAGAGATGGTCAGGATGCTGTGAACAATGGTGAGAAATGCATTAGTTGCATACAACATTATGGAATTACAGACTATGTTGAGAGTCCGGAGGACGCAGCATCGAGGTTTCACCTTAGTGATTACCTCTGAACTGGCCTCCCGAGTCACGTTGTACGACAGTATTTAAGCATCATTCACGATGTCTATTGCCTTAGCGTCAACAATGTTAGCTACAGTGATTAATTGTCGGCTGACATGATGTGTATTGCGATGGCGACAGCGGAAGGTCTTTGATTTCCAATAAACAAATGGTCACATGGTCGTGGACTTGATTAGACAATGGAGTGCTAAACAGGGTTGGTCAGAGGTTTGTGACATGAAACAGCCAATATAGTTTCAATACAGAATATTATATTAACTACATTTTTTTTTAATACTACACAACCTAAAGGCTGTTGTCAACACAGTCATCCTATAGAGCTTCTACTGTACGTTTTCTGGGCGTTTATAAATAAGAAATGTATTTAAATTATTTATTTAATGGTCCTTTGCCGTTTGCCTCTGTGTCCCTTGTGAGTAGATGGGCAGTGGGACCTGACCAACTACCACCTGCTAGACCTGGGCCGCCCCCATCACTCCATCCGCTGCTTGACTGTGGTGCACGACAAGGTGTGGTGTGGCTACCGCAACAAGATCTATGTGGTGCACCCAAAGGCCATGAAGATTGAGGTGAGACCCACACACACACTCACACACACTTTCAAGGGGTTAAGCGAGGGTAGGTTCTTGTGCCTGACCTCGAGTTTGAGGTAGTGAGCAGGCCTGTTTGAACAGATGGTTCCTTCCCTGTTCCCTGTCAGCTGATGAGCAGTCTCTGAGACCTTGCCATGTAAAGCTAACAAAACATCTTTTTACGAGACGGCATTTCCTATTGCATAAAAACGTCAGGTAGCGCACATATCTGAGGACACCTGTTGTGGCCCGTCGTGGATTTAGTGCTCCTGCCCGAGGGCCTGCCATCTGGTGAAGGCGCTTTGGAGTTGCCTCAGACCACACAGGGCTTCCCCTTCTGGTTTTCCATTCGGGAGACTAAGGAGATTTACAGCTCTGGCAAGCAGGCCTTTATGCATCTGACTGAGGCCTCGCAACCTTGTCTGTCTAGAGTTCCATCCCTGATGAGACAAGTCTCTGCAGGTAGTCAGTATCACAGTTTGAATTTTGCCCTGGCGTCACGTCCCAATAGTATCTGACTTTTCAGCTAGCATAGTGTACATATAATATATTTCTACACGCAAAGGATTGCTTTCAGATTCATTAGGGTATCAGAACGTTGTAGGACATGCATGGGGCTTTTCGATGGCTTCCCAATTTATTATGAATGAATGCATGCATCACACGTCAACTACTTTTGAGCTCAAAAATAAATAAAGGCCTACTACCTAAAAGTAACAAAATCTTTCTTCATCTGAATTGTTTGTCGTCACTGGTAGTAAGGGAGATTTGCTCAACGCTCTCCAGATTTTTGGCACAAATGTCAGTGTCTGATTCGAAACTGTCAAATTCTGTTCTGAATTCTGGTCAAATTCTTTTTGTTTTTAGACGTGTATTCACTCACGCACTTAGACACCATTCGCACACTCAGCTCTGTAACATAATTTACCTCACTGGTTGGCAGAAATCCTTTGACGCCCACCCGCGGAAGGAGAGCCAGGTGCGTCAGCTGGCCTGGGAGGGAGACGGCATCTGGGTATCCATCCGACTGGACTCCACGCTGCGGCTCTTCCACGCCCACACCTACCAGCACCTGCAGGACGTGGACATCGAGCCCTATGTCAGCAAGATGCTGGGTGAGTACTGTACACACATGGTCACATACTCTACGGACAGTACTGTCACTTAGCCATTTTTTCCCTTGTTTTGTGTTGCTCCAATACACATACAAGAAAACTGATATTTTTGGGTACAAAATAAAATTGGCATTGAAATAATATTCTGGGAGAAAGGGTGCATTTTTGGACAAAATACCAGGAATGGCAACACTTTCAAGCAAGACTGTTCACACATGTACAAATACACATTCACTCATATACATACACACATACTATTTTCACTCACTTGTGCCCCCTTGTCAAGGGCATGTTAGACAGAACTTGTCTTCTCAACCACGGCTATAAGTATGTTTATAAAATAAAGACTGAGTTTCTTTTGATTGTGTGTGTGTGTGTGTGTGTTTATTCATGGGGCTCCTCAGGCACTGGAAAGCTGGGCTTCTCTTTTGTGCGGATCACGGCACTGATGGTGTCCTGTAACCGCCTGTGGGTCGGCACAGGGAACGGAGTCATCATCTCCATCCCCCTAACTGAGAGTAAGTCACCAGGGCTGTCTAAGTTAACACGTTAATCGTTACAGAAGATGAGATTTTTTATAATTTATGTAGAACATGCAAGCAAGCATGTATTCAAAAAATTTAACTATTATTGGCAGCTGCAGATAAAGTGTGCTGTGATGATCAGAGCAAAAGTTTTCCATATAAATGTGTTCGAGTTTTTTTCAGCAATTTTGTGAGTAATCATTATATATATTTAAATAGTAGAATCGGATCGAGGCAAAATAATGGGAAGTTTTACAGTTGTGTGTGTGTGTGTTTGCGTGTGTGTGTGTATGTGTGTGTCTGTGCATTTCTCTGTGCGTGTGTGTTGTGCACACATGTATACACATAGTATGCAGTAGAAATGTGTGTAGTATGTTCACACTCAAGCATATTGGTGTTAAGGAATGCCTAATTAGTGTGACATAATGGCCCCTTTGTCTGACATTCCTCTATTTCCCGCTCTGCTCAAAGCATCCAAGAAGCCTAGCTCGGGATCGGGGAAGCAGCCTGGCGGCGCCATCCGTGTCTATAGCGACGAGAACAGTGACAAAGTGACGGCCGCGACCTTCGTCCCCTTCTGCTCCATGGCCCATGCCCAGCTCTGTTTCCATGGCCACCGGGATGCCGTCAAGTTCTTCTGCGCAGTCCCAGGTAACCTGGCGAGCCTTGGCGACTAGGCTCAGCACACAACGGGTGCATGCCTCTGTTACGGTAACATTCCAGAACACTGCTCCCACACACCCAGCATAACCAGTATACCCCCCCCCCCCCCCCCCCCAAACACTACATCACCAGATTGTTTCCTTCCCTCATATAACATTTCACTCCCCCCACTAATTCTCTTGTTAATTTCTTCACCACATTTGCAAAGCACACTGTGTGCTGTCCTCACATACGACAGTGAACATTCACACCCCACCACTTTAATCAACAAGCCTCCTCCCCATATACACAGTACTTTGCCCATTCAACGTGATCATCGCCAGTTTGCCCCTTTTACACTTGACAATGACTCTTACCATACTACAACTCGAATGCCCTCTCACCTCCTCATGCATGCTTTACACTGCCTTCACCAATAAGCCCCTTTTCTTCACATTAACAGCACACCACACCTTTGCTGTTAGCAGTGTTCACACACACACACACACACACACACACACACACACACACACACACAC
>JAGFZM010000118.1:365290-450339 GCA_017657215.1 Limnothrissa miodon | reverse complement strand
CACACACACACACACACACACACACACACACACACACACACACACACCTTTGCTGCTTGCAGTGTTCACACAAACACACACACACACAAAGCTGTTGGCTTTGTCTAGACCATTCTGAACCTTTACATAGCCAGACCCCATCTCTATGCAGCCCTTCATCCCTCTACCCATTCATACACACACTTCATTTTGCTTGATTCCACACACACCCCTTCCCCAAATAACAACATCTATATTGATGTAATCCTATCAATGCCTACCCCATCACTGGCTGATTTCAATGCTGGTTTGGCTTTAAGCAACTTCCAGCAATGCTTTAAAAAGAGACCATCCAGTGAAATGTGGTTCAATAAAGTGTATATTGCTGTGTGATTCCCATAGGCTAAAGGGAGAAGTATTGTCTCAATTCAGTACATGCATGGATGGGAATACTTTCCCCACTTTGTTGAGACAGCCCTGCCGCTGGGACGGACTTTTTCTATTCCATCTTTATTTCTGTTCCATCCTGGACTACCGAGCCAACATAACCTCCTCATTCTGCATTTACTGTACCTTCATGAAATTACACTTTAATTGCACTTATCTTTACCTTTTTATTGCTGTTTGTTTATTATGCCCATTGGTGATTGCTGCATTGTCGTGCATCTGTCACAGGTCAGGTGATCCCCTCTGCCGCGGCAGGGGCGGAAGGGGCCGGAAATAAACCCGCGGCAGAGGCGCCCGGTCAAGAGCTCGGCAAGTCCGTCCTGGTCATGAGTGGTGGAGAGGGCTACATTGACTTCCGAATGGGTGAGCAGAAGTGTAGTCTCTCTGAATACAGTGGTCGGGGTTAGTAGGAACTTGCACAGCCAGCAGGGGGAGTCCAAACCTAAATCTCTGTCACCTTCTCTCTCATTTACTTTTGCACCCCGCGCCCCCTTTTTCTCTCTACCCCCCCCCCCCCCCCTCTCCCCCCCCCCCCCCCCCCCCCCTTATTCATCGTTCATCCACTCCCCCCACCCCCTTTTCTCTCTCTCTCTTTGTCTCTGTCTGTGTCTCTCTCTCTCTCTCTCTCTCTCTCTAGGTGATGAAGCTGGTGAGTCTGAGGATGTCGAAACAGCATTGAAGCTGCAGCCTTTCTTGGCCAAGGCCGAGCGCAGCCACGTCATCGTGTGGCAGATCATGGCAGAAGACGACTAACACCCCCCCCCCCCCACTCATTTCCTCACACACACACACTCAAATACTGTACTTGAACTCTATACACACAGTGGTGTGTGTGTGTGTGTGTGTGTGTGTGTGTGACCCTCACCCCTCAACTTGCATGTTTAATTGTTTTTTTTTTTTATCATTATTTTTCACTCTCAGGCTCTTTCAGCCTTTCATTTTAAAACTTTTTTTTAATTCATTTTAATTTAATTCATTATTTTTTTCCCCCATCGATACTATTGGTGTGGTCATATTATGAATTCCACCAGATTTGCCATTGCTGTAGCTCACTCACACCTAAATGGTAGCAGTCTCTTCCATGAAGTGTGCTGGAGTACGATCTGTGTGTTTGCAAATGACGATCACCCAAACAAGACTTCCCGACCCCCCCTTGGGGTCATGAACGGGTCACCGTATCAGCCTGCACTTTTCTCTATGGTCCTTTTGCATGACATGGAACAGTGGAAGCAGAAAAGGGTCATTCAGCAAACTTTGGCAAAGTTTCACTGACTAATTTCTGTATTGGATGGCTTCAACAAGCATGGTTTAATACCAACTTTTTTTTTGTCTGAATCCTATGTATTCTTGAAGCTACCATGGTTGCTGTTTGTTTATCCAAATTGTTTCATCCTTTATGCTTTGTTTACCCATATCTGGATGCTGGCGGGTTTGTTCCTTGGTTCCGCAGTCATGTTATTTGGACATCAGTGTGAATGAAATGGAAGAAGCTCTGATGGAGCCTCCAGCACCTACATTCTCCAGGCAGGCCTCCATATTGACTCGGGTCTTCCTTCCTCCTACACTAGCTCTTGTTAACAAACACTTTAACGGAGACGAGTAATAAGTATAGTGTTTGTTTCCTAGTTTTGTTTGTTTTTTCTTTGTTTTCAGCACAGCTATGCTAGAAACGTTGATGATTTAGAGCGATTTGAAATTGTGTGGCAGAGTATTTATATTTATACTGAAAAGTGTTACCAAAGGATAAAAAAAAATATGTAATAGGATACAAAGCTTTGCTAGTAATCAACATGACGCTGCCTTCTTGAAGTGGTCCGTATGGCCTAGAATCATGTGTTTGACTTTGGAGAGGTTGTATATGAATACTTCCATCCAGATGTTTGTGCCGTCAGTCAATCAGGAATGTCTGCTCGTCAGACGTACTAAATGAATGAGTGGAGGGGGCTGGAGAGAGTTGTATGGTTTTGATTTCTTTTGTTTTGATTGCATAAGCAATGGGGGGGGGGGGGAACTACAGAACTACAGAACTTTTATGCCTATTTTTATGATAACTTTTGTACATGTTCCGTTTCATACTGCGCGAGTATGCGTGTCACCCGCTGGACACAACATGCACTGGTGGATCATGCCGTTGGACACCTCCCTCTCAAGAGGAGCTCGGTGTCTCAGTGGGTTTGCAATGGTTTTGTCTTCTTCTCTAGGAGAGGAATGGAAAACTTCAATATTGAGAAAGATTTAGCCATTTCAGTATTTATTTCTATGAATGAGCCTTTGCAGTTCAGAATGTAACTTTGTACATTGAAAACAAAATATGAATTATATGAAATTATATGACTATATAAATACTATAAATATGTATATGAAATGTAGAACGCTTGATTTTATTGTTTTTCTTTTCTTTCCTGGACAATGATTGTTACAGTTCAAATGACATTTGAACAAGAGTTCTCTCATGCATCCCACTCTTAACAAATGTATTTGGATATGTATATTTACTTAGCTATGCACTATTTTATATATAAAAAAAGGTGTGTGTTCGGGTTGATATGTTTGTGAATGTGTGTGTGTGTGTGTGTGGGTGTCCATGTGTGCATGATGGATGAACATACACTTGCCACCATTGGGTGGGTGGATTGGGGGATTGCTGTTACACAGCTACTGAGGTGAAAGTGGATGTATCAGGATGTAGGTCAACACTGTAGCCTCCCGCATCCCACATACACCTGCAAACACAGTGGTGTTGCCATGACAACGCTTGTCCTGGATGTATCTGTTTATGTTTACCCCCCTCAGTGTCCTAGCCTTACATTTTTTTTTAACAATCTATTAAACTCATGTTTCCGGGGAGTTGTCAGCATCATTGCTTTATACTTATTCCAGTATCCCAGTACTAGCCAGCTAAATCATCATTTAAAAATAACCTTACCAATCAATGGTAGGGTGAAAGGTGTTATTTATCCAATTTGCTCATAAATGTTGACATTAACCACATTTTGAAATTACCCACCCAGTCTAGGGTTAATGGAGAACAAATACATACTGAAATCTCACATTGGTTGAACTAAGTAAAACCACAAATACCTTAGTGTTAGAAGGAATCTATTTCTATTCTTCTTGTGTTGTTTACATGTAATACTTTATAATCTGATCAAAATAATGAATAATAAGGTGACATTTCATGAATTCTTAATCACAGCTTACATTTCCTTAATATCCAGCTCTTGTAGGTTTAGACTCTTAAGTAGGTAGTAGTAACACTTTTGTTACAAACTCCATCTCAATTATCTCCTAATGTGGTTATCCAATTAGAGGACTGTCCATCTGATCCTCCAATATTATTGATCACACCCCTTCTCAGTCCCTTTTAGCATATTTCAGTAGAACTATTAGCCTTAGAGCTGCCCTCATATTTAAATTTACCAATGCTAGCAGCAGGCCACAAGTCAACAAAAACAATATAACTGCTCAAAACTGGCAGATATTAGTCACTTACATTTTAACAATGTCTGTGCATGGCCCTTAGGAATAATCAATTTTAGTTTCTGTCACATGGTGGTGCCCATGCACCTATAGGAACGTCTAGGTCTAGAGTTTCGCTGTTTGCCATGCATTTAACATAATTATTGGATTTTTGAAACACAGTGAATTACATATAATTACTGCGCTTTGAAAATGGGTCACTTAACACACTTAATTTAATAGGGGGTTCATGTGACGTAATTCTGAAGCAAACCAGTAAGTCAGGCTGTCCTGTGTTCAGTACAGAATGTACTGTTCCTGCATCATGCTGAATGATTTCACTGTCCACACTAAGGGGCAGCATTGGGCCACAGCACACATGCACACACACACTTGTCTTGGATGACATTCATAGAAGGACACAGGAAAGTCCTCCCCTTTCTCTGATTGGGCGATGGTTGCCCACAGAGAGATTCTATCCCAGTGTGCCAATCAGATGAAGTTCTCCCTTTCCCAGCCATGAGAACCATAAAAAACAACCACACATCTCAAGCCTGATGAGCACCTGCTTGCAGACAGCAACAAACTCTGAATCAGTATGCCGAGAGTCTCAACCGATTCAGGCTCTGTCAGTGGCTTTACCGTGTATTTTTCTGTGAGAGTGCTCGATTTTAAAGGGGGAACAGGAGTTGAACATTGACATGAGTCTTTGTATGAGGACCTTTATTCTTTTGTCAGTTCAACTCAAATTATGACTTTGTTAAACCATTTATTAGGCTTTCAATTCAACCTCTTAAAATGGCTATTGGCAACAATAAAAGCACATTATCATAAAAGCACTGGATAATACCTCCTTAGATTGTAGATGTGTGTGAATATGAGAAATCTAAGTGTCTTTTTTTACCTTTTCAATAACAGCAGAACTGTCAAACCTATTGTGCATTGAGAAGAATCCTTAATTGGCTTTTCATGAGAATAAATCTTCAAGAACATTCTACTTTTGGAGCACTTTTATGTCAGTCTATTTGGAGCAGTTTCACTGGGGTATAAAATGAGGTATCACACGCACAGTATCCATCTGTTCTGCAACAGCTTGGAGAAAAGATAAGAACTCGCAAATGGAAAGTGACAGCTGGTTGCTGGAGCTTCATAAATCAGCCAAATGGGTTCAAAAAATAGATTTTCAAAAACACACAAGAAACACCATGTACCCCCCACCCCCCCCCCCCCCCCCCCCCCCCCTCTCTCTCAGGACAATAATTAACTGGGGGAACCGCAAGTTGCTTCGCCCTCTAGAGGACACAATTTCATCTTTCACCTCTCCACAGCAAGAAAAGGAAAAGAAAAAATAATCCCATAATTTAGAATCCGCAACAGCCTTAATCTTCTCCAAAGGTCACTTGAGGATATTATAGCTGGATGGGAACGATACAGATATTTATTGCACTAGAGCTAGGATTGGATGGAGTGGTAAAGATGATGAGACTTAGATATACCACATACCCTCTCAGACTACCAACTGTACATGGCTCTAGCTAGTGTTTGGTGTTAGAGAGAGGCCCAGTGCACAGAAATTAATCTGTGTATCCTGCTGTCATATCTTGATGAATCAAGGTTGACTGGGTGACTAACACTTGGGGCTTGGGTGGGTCGCGTAACATGTTACAGCATCCCCTGTGGGCATCCAGCCTATGTCATACTCTCTCTCTCTCTCTCTCTCTCTCTTTCTGTCTCTCTCTCTCTCTCTCCCTCTCTCTCTCTCTCTCTCTCTCTCTCTCTCTCTCTCTCTCTCTCTCACACACACACACACACACAGAGAAAGACATTTCACACAACTCTCTGATGCCTAGCTGTTATGCAATATCGCTAGCTCAGCTCTGCAAAGGGAAGGAGTGCCTCTGTGCGTGTCGGGTGGGGGTGGGTGCTATGCCACAGCAGTGGCAGCAGGGCCCAGGACACTCGGGACTTGAGAGACCAGCGGGGCACCTCTGTGATGTTGGAGGCTTTCTGTTGAGTGGGGGTGGTTGTGGGTGTGCCGGGGCTCTTTGGGTGATGGAGGAGGAATGATACTTCAGTGAAATCAATCTCTCTTTCTCTCTTGATTCTTGCTCTCTGCCTTTTTCTCCTCCAGTTTTGTCTCCTTATGTTTTCAAACGAGGAGGGGAGGGGGGGCAGTCTGATCTTTGATGCTCACCCACATAAATAATTTGCTGAATACATTCATTTTTTGAGGGAACCAGAGCCGTTTTTAGTTTTCTTCACATTTTGCTGAGCTCCATGGGCAGATTTAGCGCGTTTGCTGCGGTTAAAATTGGCTGACAATAGTCGCCTTGCATAAAACTATGCTTGCAGTTATTTCACCACACGCTGAACAATGCGGCTTGCCACCTGAAGTTTGTCTGATGCCTTATTCATCACTACAGGCGGCTTGCGCTGCCTACACAAGATGCAAGCTATCAGCTTGACGTCAGAAAAGTGCCACGGTATGACGTTTCTTACAGCTGGATAAACGACTTCCGTCCTTGATTGCCATTTAATTCAAATGGCCTCCTGTGTTGGGTTCCTATCTGTAGTGCATACTTTAGCAGTGGGATTAGGTAGCTTTTCAGCATCACATTCCTTTTCCTTGTGTCTCCCACAGTTGGTGGTCAGTGTTTATTCTTTAACCTGCTATCACTATTAAATGAAATCATATGTTATTGTTGTCTGCATTTGATAGTGTTTGATTATACTAGACAACTGGAACTATGAGACTGGACTGTTGCAAACCAGTGTCATCCATATCACTATCAATATTCTAGAATATTCTGGATCTGAAGTGTATAAAATATCAGAGGAAATCTTGAGAGTCCTCTGTCTAAAACTAATAGTAAACAAACTTGCACACAAAGAGACTTGAAGCTCAGTAATTCTATTACCAAGACCCTTGGAAGTAATTGCTCTCTGTTTCCTCCCTTTCACACACACACACACACACACACACACACACACACACACACACACACACACAAACACACACTGACACACACTCACAGATACAATGTCTTTATCTTAGGGGTTTCTTCCAAATTAAAAACTTTTATACCTTATCAGACACACTGATGTCTCAGCTCTGCATACTGCAAGCATCAGGCAAGTATCAGGAGGGTGACAAAAAATTCGATCAAATTAAAATTATGACTTACGTGCCATGCTGTCTACATACACCCAGACAGTGCTGACCTTGCTATCTTAAAATGTTCATCTTTGAGAGGAACATGACTGATTTGAAATTGCAAGACCCCCCCGCCAACACACACACACACCCCACCAAATCAACCCTGTCTCCATTTCAAAAGCAATCATTGGACACGGATATGACATGACGGCAACATGGCTTAAGTGAGTCTCTCAGATGCTCCATCTCCACTGTGTCGTGCTGTAGGCAGTTGTCAGACAGCATCAAGCTCACAGCTCATTTCTCTTTCAATCTCATTTTGCCTTCCTCTCTTTTTCCTCTCCGACTCTTTTAACTGTTGCCATCAGGTTCTCAGGAGCTTTGTTTGTCTGGCACAGACTGCTCTTTTTTTGGATAGGGGTTTGGGTCAAAAGGGATGCAAGATAAATAGGGCACATTCATGGATAGCTAGCAGTCAAACGCTGGAAAAATAGTAATATATTAAAAAAAAAAAAAAAAATGGCATCACCTGTGCTGTGATATGCTGGATGTACTGAAGCTGCCATGTTGGCATCATGCCAGTGACATCACTTGTCACTTGGGCTGCAGGAGGATGGTTATATCTGTTTCTGCTGGAGGGGGTGTGGAGGGGTGGGGGAGGGAACTCTGATTTGTGTGACCTTTCAGTTCATGCCCCTGTGGCTGTCTATCATTTGTCTGACCAATGAGGAGAGGGGGTGGGTTCTGTGGGGTGGTGGTGGGGCTATAGGGCTCTCGTCCTCTTCCCACTGGAAGTGATTTGATTGAAGTGAAGGGGTTCGTCACGTGGGGAGGGGATGCAGGGTGAGAGGGTCACACTCTCTGTCGGGGCCACTCACCTCATCATGCAGAATGTCTGCTGGGCTCAAATGCTGGGGGCCACTGCGAGCGCTGTCTCAGTTGACCTGCCCCTACAGTATGTCACGTCACTTTTTCCATCAGCCCCCTATTTGAATCCCAGCCACAACTGCACACCACCACCCCTCCACCACCACCACCACCCCTTCCTTCGGCTCACCCCCCTACGAAAGGAACAAAATGTCCCCCTGTCATCTCCTCTTCCTCCTCCTCTCCCCTCGCTCACAAAACAACAGCTGTGCAATACGAGGGGACATGAGATCACTGCCGGCACTCTCCCAGCTCCCGATAACGATAACCTGGCTTGGCCTCAACTCGGCTCTCTGGCAAAGTCACTCTCTAACAAACCCTCCAGACGAGCGACAACAATCCTTTCAATAGGGGCCACACTCAGGACATGCATGTATACATACCATTTGTGTATATAATATGCATTGTATATAGCACTGAGCTACAGTTTAGCTTGAGATGCTTTACCATTACCAACATACACTAAGGTTGTCTCAATCCTGCTCTGTTCGATTTGTGGGTTTGATAGGGAAGCTGTGGCATGAGGTCTACTGAGGAGAGAAGCGATATATTTAGTGGAGGTGGAGTGGTGATCGCTGAAGAGGCGGGTGCATGCTCCCTGTCACCCCCAATCAGGCGAGCCTCTTTCCCCAGAGAGGACTCCTCGAATGGCCCTATCCCCCACCAGCCTCCCCAGGGGGCTGCAGAGGACCGTGGAAGTCACAGAGGCCACTCTCAGCTGTCGGCGGCCGATTGTGTAACTCAGGTCTGAAGAAGTCACTGCGTCTCTGGCCGTCAGCAGCCCGACTCATTCATGGCTGCAGTAGCAGAGACCACTGTAGCAACTAGGGGCTAAAGTAGCCTAAATGTGGCAGGTGCTGTGCTGAGAGACAAACAGTAGTAATAACGCCTTATACTGGATACCAGGAGGTCATTCTGAAGCCCGACATCAGATTCTATTGAGAGTCTATTTCTAATCGCGTCTTACAGTACATGGGTTACCCGATTGTGCGCATGCTTTCCTTGATTGAGGGATTAAGGTTGAATGAACACATACAAGTACTTAGCAGCTTAGCTAAAAGCAGAAAGAGAGAGAGAGAGGGAGAGAGAGAGGTAGTATAACTTGTCTTTTGCTGTGTGGGCCCCCTACTTGAAAATTTGGTAGACTACACAGAGTTAACTGCAAATCTCCATTGTTGTTGTTGTTGTTCTGTGAATGGCTAATGCTAGCATATCTCTAGCTAGCAGCATGTATAATACATGCCATACATTAAAGAGGGCCTCTATCTGCTATTCTGAGTTGGAGCGCTCAGGCAGGTTACGTCAGAGGAGAGCCGCTGCTCGCCGGTGTGGCTGGAGCATCTCTGATGTCACCTCGCCTCGCAGGCAGCTGCGCGCCACTGTGCTGGAGCTATGAATAGGGAAAAAGCTCACTGCTTTCCACACCATTTACAGTTACTGTGTGTGTGTATGTCTGTGTGTGTGTGAGAGAGAGGTACAGTTAAAGAAAATAAGAGATGTAGATTTGAAGAGTGCCTGTAGGTTTATTTATGTGTGTGTGTTTGTGTGTGTGTCTGTCTCCATGTGTCGATGTGTGAGACACAGTTAAAGAAAATAAGAGAAGAAGAGTGCCTGTAGGTGTATTTATATATATATATATATGTGTGTGTGTGTGTCTGTCTGTCTGTCTGTGTTAGAGAGAGAGAAAGTAAATAAGAGAGAGAGAGAGGGATTTGAAGGGTGCCTGTAGGTGTGTATGCGTGTGTGTGGGAATAGACGCTAATGCGCTCATACATCAGGCAGACAGAGAAGTCGGAGGAGGACGGGAGGAGATGGGGAGCCAGTGGCAATGATTTGACTGAGCTTGTGGTTGACTGATGCTATTGTAGCCGTGCCATTGCATTTGGCTGTGTGCCTGTGTTCATGAAAGAGTGAAAGAGAACTAAAAGAGAGCGAGAGAAAGAGAGAGAGAGTGATCAAAGTGAGGATGAGATCCAGTGCTGTGTAGCTGGTTTGTGTTGAGCACATGTGTGTGTTGTACGTGTGTGTGTGTGTGTGTATGTGTGGGTTGTATGGTGTGTGTGTGTGTGCGCGCATTGTATGTGTGTGTGTGTGTGTGTTGCATGTGTGTGTTGTGCACATGTGTGTGTTGTACGTGTGTGTTTGTGTGTGTGCAAGTGTGAGAGAGAGTGTGTGATGAGGAGAGGTGAGGTGAGAGCTGGTCAGATGCGCTCACGGCAGCAGGTCAGGCCATAACCTGCAGAGATCAGTGCGGTGCTGGGAGTGGAGCTGAGCAGAGTGGAGTGGGGGAGTAAATGCATTGGCCCATCGGTGCCCAGGACCATTGAGGAACAGGGGCCGGGCTGCTCAATTACCACCTTACTGATGGGTTTTATTACCCACCCACACCTCTGTGCTCTGAATTTCTATTCACTTGTCTCTCTACTGTCAGACACACACACACACACACACACACTCGTACAGTGTACAACCACAACCGACAAACACAGAGGCTGGCAGGCACACACACATATAGAGCATGAGAGAAAGAGAGAGACAGGCAGGAACTCACTCACAAACACAAACACAGAGAGAGAGAGAGAGAGAGACACACACAGTGACACATGCAGAGAGTTAAGGAGACACTCAGGCAGACACACATACACAAACACATGCACACACACACACACACACCTCGGTTTGCCTGGAGTGAGCAGATGGAGGGTGAACAGCAGGTCATCACAGGCCCCCAGATTGACTCTCTGAACACATGCATGTAAAAACACACCAATGTTTTATATGTGCTTATACCAATCCATAAGCACATAGATGTTGGTGTGTACACCTACAGTCGTCTCTGCACGCAACCGACATGTGAGAATGCGGTGACCCCCCAAGGGTCAGTGGTATTGCAAATCAGTCCCCTTTCCTTGAGCCCTCGGTCCCCAGGTGGCCGAACGGGTGTTGTGGTGTGTGGTGTATTAGCCTCTGCCGTTGGAAGAGACACTTAAGACGCACACCGCAGATGTGCACTATCCGTTGAATCAGCTGCCAGCTCACGGCATATCCGTCTCCTTGTGGTCCTGGAGTCGTTCCATTTGCCGTGATTGTTCAGCTGGATCCAGGCATGCTTCCGAGCGTTTACGGGATATTCTGCTCAGACTGTTAAACACCTGTGCAAAGGAAAGCTATCGATCATTCACATCACACATCACCATTTTTTTTTTTTTTCCAGTTTTGCTGTCTCCTTTGAAAGACATCAGTGGCTGAGGAACATAGAAATGTTGGCATATCTGATAATGCAGCAGAGATAAAAAAAAATCCTTTCCTGGAAACAAACTCAGACAATTCTGATCCACACGATTCCCCTTAACAGTTTTCTCCATGCTTGTTACGCCTCACTTGGTTTGACAAAGCACCACTGTTGTTTTTCTTGAAGCTTGAAACTGAGTTACAAATTGACAAGTAATCATTAATGGAAATGATCACCCACCCCCCACCCCAACCAAATGAAAGGCTAACTAAGGTTAGAACTATCAATTTGTCTTCCCTGTCTCTTTCTATGAGATTTAATGTTAGTAAAAATAACAGTGGTTGTGGGACAAGGGTTTAGTTTATTCTCCTGCATTGGGCAAATAAAGGCTTAGCTTTGAAATTACAAAAGCAGAACTGTGCTTATAGTTGCCACACCGGGCCACAACCCTGACCACACCTTAAATAAACTGTCCTGTGTGGACTAGGATTTGCCCAGTCACAGCTCTGGCTCAGTTAACATGAAGATTGGGAAACGCATTAGCGTCACAATCCTCTGCTTTTCCAGACAACAGTACGTGTGTACTGAGTTAGAACAAACTGAAGCAGCTTAACTCTGCGCTGTTAATGTACAATCACTCCAGTTGAAAGATAGATTTGTCAATGAAATGAACAGGGCTGTGTAATGAATACATTGTTGTTTTTTCCTTCATTCATGCCAAAGGACTTTGCTCTCCTTAAAATTGGAGGTTTAGCAATCTCAGAGAGGCTATTGTGGAATTTTATGATGTATTTCAAAGCAGTGCTACACTGTGTCAACACAAACATACAGCATAAACATGAAGTGTTACCCTGAGAACAAAAACATCCTTGAGATTATATAGAAGTGTCTGTGTCTATGACCAAACAAGCAATTCACCATAGTTGTCCAGAATGTTCTGTATCATTCAGATGACAGTAAAGTGTGATACAGAAAGAAACACACTAATGTTACAACAACATTGGACACCAAGTGACCGTGTGACCCAGCACGTCAAAGAGCTCTAAAAATGGCTGCCTGACCCTTGATGGCAGCACTCAGCAATGCCCACCTCCGCGCATGCCGTCATGTGGCCGTCATGGCTATAAGATGAATTATATGTGCTCACATCCCTTCCAGGTCCCTTCTGACGTCCGATGCAACAGTTTCCGCAAGTTGCTGGTGTGTGTGCGGGAAATTTAATCCTCCCTAGCTCAGGTTCCCCTTGGCCAAGATCTGTCGGCCCAGAGAAAAACGTATTTCCCTCGTCTGTGGAGGTCACGTGTCACATTTTTTCGTGGCAAAATAGCTGGCGTGAAAAAACAAAAACAAATCTGTGCTTACAGTGAGGAACCACTCTCACACACAACTGTGCCTACCAAAACAAAGTACGGCCCATAGAGAACTACGGCCCATGGCCATCTTGACGGTATAGCATGTGCTTATATGGTAACAATATCAGATTTTGTGCTTTAAAAAAAAAACTACCTCTGTAATCATGATTCTCAGAGGTCATGCATGCCGTTCAGTTTTGAGCACTGATCAAGATGTTGAGACTACACTTCAGAATTATTTGCAAAGAGTTAAACCGGATTAATAACAGTAATAGCAACTGTTCTCTTTTTGATCCTGTTAACCAATGATTTGGAGGTCTCTGCATGTTGCCATTGTTAACTGTCATAGTTAATACAGGATCCAATGAACTTTGTGTATACTCCTCCACCTCTGTGTTTTTCAGGCAATGAAAGTTGGATAGCAGTTTGGGAGCAGCCCCTCTTTGTCTCTTTGTGGTTAGGAGCATGCGGTAATTATCTTTTGAGAGGAGATGGCAGATGTTGTGCGTGAGTCTGTTACTGCAGCAGGTTGCTGTTTACGACCTGTCACATCGCCGCTGTTTTCCCTCAAGCTATTATTCTGTGTTCTGCGTCTGACCCTGGGGTGACCTCTTGTCTCTCTTCATGGCTTTCTGTTCATTAGTGCGGTAATAATGAGGTTTTAGGATGAGGCACAGATAGTTTTCCCCAACCAACTTTAGGATCAAGTTCTTTTTATGTGGATCAGTGTGGATTTGTGTAAAGCTGCTTTTTATAGTCTGCAGTCAATCAGAGCGCGCTTATCTTTTGCTACAGAACAGCATTTTAGCATTTTTTTTTTTACCCAGGAACAGTACATTTGTGTCTGTCTGTCATCCTCAACCTCATCAGCTAGCATCTATGAACCAAACCAAATCAAGAGGTGCTGGCACTTCCTGTTCTCTAGTATCCCACTGACCTTAGCGGTGGCCACACGTGCTAACAGACAGGCGGAGCTACTAGGCCCACTGCCATCTAGCTAGTTAAACTTTTATGAGGTGGAGGGGATAGAGAGAGCAAGTGAAAGAGGGAGAGAGAGAGAGAGAGAGAGAGAGAGAGAGAGAGAGAGAGAGAGAGAGAGAGAGAGAGATGAGAGGAGAAACTTTAGCTCACATGATCTGCATAGTCTCTTTGTGAGGCCTGTCTCTACCTAATGAGCTCGGTCTGAAACTATATGAAGAGAGAGAGAGAGAGAGAGAGAGAGAGAGAGAGAGTTGAAACGATGTGACCACTCAACTGAAAGGTGTAGTAGTATGTTACTATATGGTACTATGTATGACATTCCATTGTTATTTACATTTACATTTACATTTATGCATTTAGCAGACGCTTTTATCCAAAGCGACTTACAAAACGAGGATAACAATCAAGCTACATAGCAGAAACCTTAAGGAGCATAGTGCTAGGGGATAGTGCTTCAGTTCATTTTAGTGCTAGGATAGAAGATGTTCTCTGAATAGCTGGGTCTTTAAGAGCTTTTTGAAGGCCTCCAGAGATGGCCCTGTTCTGATTGTTTTTGGTAGGTCATTCCACCAGCGTGGGACGACACATGAGAAGAGTCTAGATTGCCTTGGGCGAGGTGCTGGGACTGCCAGTCGACAGTCATTGGAGGACCGGAGTTGTCAGGGGGTAGCCTGAGCTTTTATGAGAGCGCTTAGATAAAAAGGGGCAGATCCTCTAAGCACTTTGTAAGTCAGCATCAGTGATTTGAATTTGATGCGAGCCGCCAGAGGCAACCAGTGGAGCTCGATTAGCAGAGGGGTGACATGCGTCCTCCTCGGCTGATTGAAGATGAGACGCGCCGCAGCATTTTGGATCATCTGAAGTGGCTTGACGGCACAGGCAGGAAGTCCTGCCAGAAGGGCATTGCAGTAGTCAAGGCGTGAGAGGACCATAGTTTGAACCAGCAATTGGGAGGCTTGTTGAGTTAGGTATGGTCTGATCTTTTTGATATTGAATAGTGCGAAGCGGCAGGCCCGGGCAACAGAAGCAACATGGTCATTGAAGGTTAGCTGGTCGTCAATCATAACACCTAGGTTCCTGGCTACCCGTGAGGGAGCAAGAGACAAGGAGCCAGAGTTGATGCAAATGTTGTGATGAAAAGTTGGTTTAGCTGGGAGGACCAGCAGCTCGGTTTTTGAGAGGTTCAGCTGGAGATGATGGTCTTGCATCCATGCAGAGATGTCAGAGAGGCAATCCGAGATTCGCGTTTGGATGGTTGGGTCATCGGGTGAGAATGACAGATAGAGCTGGGTGTCATCGGCATAGCAGTGGTAGGAGAAGCCGTGCTGGCGGATGATTTGGCCCAAGGAAGTGGTATACATGTAGATGGAGAAAAGAAGGGGACCCAACACAGATCCTTGGGGTACTCCAGTAGCAAGGTGGTAAGGCGCAGAGGTGTGTCCTAGCCAGGACACTTTGAACAGTCGCCCAGTGAGGTAGGATTCGAACCAGCAGTATGCATCATCCTTGATGCCCATGTTTGACAGTATAGACAATAGAATACTGTGGTTTACCGTATCAAACGCAGCTGACAGGTCAAGCAGGATGAGTACAGATGACCTTGATTCCGCTCTGGCTTCTTTTAAGGCTTCAACCACAGATAGTAGAGCTGTTTCAGTGGAGTGGCCGCTCTTAAAGCCAGATTGGTTGTGGTCGAGTAGATTCTGTTGGTTCAAGAATTCAGTAACCTGTTTGAATACCGCCCTTTCAATAGTTTTTGCAAGGAACGGAAGGAGAGAGACCGGCCTGTAGTTTCCCACTTGGTCGGGAGCAAGAGAGGGTTTCTTGAGTAGAGGTGTTACCTGAGCATGCTTGAATGCAGAAGGGAAGATTCCTGTTGATAGTGAAGCGTTGATCACATGTGTGATAGCTGGTGTGATAGTTGGAGCTATGGATTGCAAGAGGTTGGTTGGAATCGGGTCCAGAGGGCACGTTGTAGGACGGCTGCAAGTGAGAAGTTTAGACACATTATCGTTATCACCCAACAACATTAAAAACAATGGAACAACTGGTTTTTTTGCATGTGTAGAGGAGGGGGGGGGGGGGGGGGGGGGGGGGGGTATTGGTATTGCGGTGTTGGGGAGGACAGTTTGTTGTATAAATATGGGGAAGGAGGTAACAGGTGAATTAGTGGGGGTGGGAGGTAGTGTATTGTTGTGTGTGGGGGAAGCTGTTGTGTGTGTGGGGGTAGCTGTTGATGTAGTGTTGGGTGGGGGTGGGGTGGGAGGGGGGTGTTCCTTGTGTATTGGGGGATATAATGGTTATGTTGTGAGCATGGAAGTGGGAGAGCAATGTTCTGGTATGTTATGGGTGGGGGGTGGGGGGCATACTGGTTTTGTTGTGATTGCGGAGTGGTGGAGTGTGTAAGTGTGGGAGCAGTGTTCTGAATGTATGGCGGTGGGTGGAGGACAAGTACAACTAGGTTGTGTTGTTACTACAGGTTGTTGTATTGGATCGTGGAAAGCAATGCCATGTGTGGGTGAGACTTGATGTGAGACAGTCCATGGACAATGGGTGGTGTACAAATACGGCGAGTTAGTTTTAGGTGTTTATGTGTGTGTGTGTGTGTGTGTGTGTGTGTGTGTTTGAGTCTCTGGGTGTGTGGGTGTGTGTGAGAAAGTGAGATTGAGAGTGGTGAATTTGTGTAAGTGTGTGTGTGTGTGAGAAAGTGTGTTCAGTTTACATAGCCAGATGGTGAAAGTTAGCAGACGTAGGCTACACGTAGGCAAGCTGGAATGATACGTCTGGATCCAGGTGAGGCGGATTTGTAGCATGCCAAAGCACACTGCCGCGTCTACGCTAATAATAGCCTTAGCCTTGCTGAGGAATACTGCCCTAGGAACACAGTGAAGGGGGATTGGGGTCAGGCCTTCTCGCTGTCCATAGCTTGGAACATCTTACAAGGTTATGTGATTAGCGGCGGGGCTAAGACTGGCCCACGGCTCCCCAGTGAATGAACACAGAGGGTTCCAAGAAAGGGAACCTCAAACAGAAAGCCACAATCAGGGAAATGTGCCCAGTCAAAAATAGCCCCATTCCTACTACTTGGGGATTAGTAATCCACTGTGTGTGCACCACGTTCTTGAAATAGCTTTGGACCAGTCTGTCCAACACTTCCTTCACATTGAGAAATGGGTGACATAATGATATTATTGGATTTGCCTTTGTGTTGTGCAAGGATAGCTGGTGTTGTGACACCCTAAACCAGATTAAAATAATATGGGTGAGCAGTAATTTGGTAGTTTTACATTCAATATACAGTTGGTTTCCATGGAATTGATTTTATAACAATTTTTTAATATAATTTGATTGTGAAACTCATCAAAGTTTTTTGTCCTAGTTCATTACAATATACAGTACAGTTAGAACAGTGGTACAAATAATTTAGTTTTAAACTTGGCTCATGTGTAAAGGCACTATATACCCAGTTGTAGTGTGTGTGTGTGTGTTTGTGTGTGTGCACGTGTGTGTGTGTGTGTGTACTAGTGCATGTGTTGAGGACCCCCTGATGTCAACAGAAGACACCGGCATAGACCATTTTCTTCGGCTCACGACGATGTCAAAGGCCATCCATCACATATGCCTCCAATAACACGGCAGTTTTGGGCCGGCTTCATTGATGTCCAATGCCCGCCATCTGCTCCCAGCATGCCTTCCCTCTACGACACCACCACACTATGCCCTGTTGCTCCCTGGACCTCTCCTCTGCCAACCCTCCAGCTCTGTGGGACTCAGGGGGTGGTAGGAGCTGGGCTCAGCACACAAGCAAGATGTAACTGCGTTTACATTGATCTGGTGCATCGACGTGAGGTCGTCCTCTGGAGGGCTGTCCTGAGACTGGGACATGTGATACAGTGTAGTTCAGACCTCTCTGCACTGGCAATCTAGAAGTTTCTCCTTTCGTTTGCACACTATCATCAGTGCTTTCCATACAGTCCAGCATGGTGTTATTAGATATGATTTAGATAGATGACATAAATGTAATGTAGCGTGATCCCCCAATTAGAACCATTTATGAAAAAATCACCAATGCTCATGAAGTTGGGTTCATGTTTTGAAAAATCACAGGAGACAGGAAGTTTTGGAAATAAAAAAAAGAATACACTGTTCCTTAAACTCTACCTTCATTATTTATCTAGACCCACTGAAATCATTGAACACTGAAAGAAAGAGCAGCAGTGTGTGCTTCTATAGTGATCTGGAATGTTTCCGTTTTTAGTCTGCATGTAGCGCTTGCATCAGACCAGCCCTATCGGGAGCTGTTTAAAACATGAGCTTCCTCAGGGCTTGTTGCTCATTTTCCAGCTGAGATATGGTGTAATAGTGGAAATTCTCCAAATGGACGATGTAGCGGTGAATCATTTGCCAACGCCATGTTCCTGTCGGGGGTTAATATGGATGTTGGGTGATGATGTTAATATGGGGGGTGGGGGGGGGTTGATGTGTGTGTGTGTGGAGCGCAGGGAAGTGGGTGGATGCTGTGAGGTGAACCGGAGTGTGTTGACCCCTTGTTTATAATGCACAGCTGGTCATCCCCACACACCTCCCCTCCATTCCCCGGCTCCCCCCTTTGCGGGTAGGATTGCTTTCCAAAAGGGTCACCTTTGACCTTCAGGATCTCCCTGCCAGATAGTACCCGTGGTGCCAATTTGGGATGCCACAAGCCATAGGAAACCTTGCCCCACATTCCCCGCACCCCTTTCCAACCCCCCACCACCACACCCACCCATCCTCCCCAACCCCTTTCCACTCCAGCCCTGCCTGCGTCAGCCCATATGTGACTTGGGCCCGCGTGGGGGGGGGGGGGCTGACGACACCTAATCCGCCAGGCAGGCAGGCAGGCAGGCAGCTTGGTTCTTGTGTAAGAGGCTTGGAGCGTCAGGGAGGTAGCACAAGGTGAGGCGTCGATCAGGCTGGGCGGCGGCAGTGGTGGTGGTTGAGGCTCTGGGATAGTGGAGTGGAAGGCCATTGCTTTTGGAGCGGTGGCTGTAACTCACTGAGATGGGGCATGTGACTCCTGCTGCTGCTCAGCTGCCGATTCAGCACTTCTGTGAGAGGGCGTCAGAGCTTGAGGGAGGCGATGGGCGAAAGAAGACGATTGGTCTGTTTTTGGCTGGGTCAGGGAGCATGTGTTTGTTTGTGTGTGTGTGTGTGTGTGTGTGTGTTTGCCTGCGTGTGTGTGAAAAAAGAAAGAGAGAGAAAGAGGGAATGAGAGAGTTTACTGCAACTGACTGAGGAAGCTGGCTGCAGGAAGTTTGGGCAGAAGGAAGCCTAGGGCAAGTGGCTGTAACTGACAGACTAACAGATAGAGAGATTGATAGACAGGCTGACAGTTACCTTCGCCTCAATAGCTCTGACAGAAACACAGGAACACGGCTCGTTTGGGAGCTTCCAGCGCATGCAGCACATTTCAATAAGACATTCTTTGTCACAGACTGCCCTGAATACAGATGCGCTGCACCTTAACTAAAGCACCATCAGTTTGGGCATACTTTCACTAAACCATTCTGCTGGAATTGATATAAAAAAACATAATAGAAATAGAAGGCGCTCAGCAATTTGGGGGAACTCATGTTGACTTCCCAGTCTGAACACCCCGGAGGCTCTGTGTGACAATCCAGCTGACCTTTTGTGCTGCTATGTCGAATTGCAGTTGTGCACACCTGCCGTCTCTCAAATGCCCGAGGTATATATCTGCTCCTTACATAAGCCCCGGCATAAATATTTCAGGCTCTGTGGAGCTGCTGCCTCTTTGCTCTGTGTTTGGCTATAAGAAGCCCCCACTCACTGGGGGAACAGCCCCTGCCTGAGCAAATACATTATCAGCATGTGCTCAAGTGGGCGGAAAAAAAAGGGATCTGATAAGGACTTCTCTGGACGGATTAAAATAGACCATGTTGTGGCCCTTTTTTTCTAAAAAAAGGTGTATGGGGTAGGGGGGTGGGGAGTAAAGTATTTACTGTATTTTCATGTTTCAACATCCTTATGTAACTTATCTAGCTTACATTTAGCCAGGTGCTACTGTAGTGGGCTGTCTACTGTTAGTATGTGCTTCATCTCACGGTGTGTTCACTGTGTGCTGTATGCATTACTAAGGGTGTATTCACACATGAAAAGTCCTTTGGTCCACTTGTTTGGTCCGGATCATTAGCGGCCTATTTTTTTTTCATTTGGTGTGGTTTGCATTCACACTGTACTTTTTGCGAACTTTATTCTGTACACATATATCCACGTGTGTGACGATAGCTGCTCCCATTGGACAGAAAAGACTTGAGCACCAGAGTCCGTTTGGAAGCGGACCGAGACCACCTCAAAAAGTGGGTCTCGGTCCGGTTGTTTGGTCCGCACCAGGATTCGTTTGTTGTATTCACACCTGCACAAAAGGTCAGGACCAACATGGGAAACGAACTCTGGTCCGTTTAAAGTGGACCAAACAGTGCAGGTGTGAATACACCCTAATTCATGATTAAGAATGCAGAGTTTAAATTTCCTTCATAGGAGCAGAACTACTTACAGTATTCTTGAGAGTATGTATACCTATACTGTGCTTAAAAAGGACAGCTAGCTGCAGTCAGAAAAGCCTGGGTGTGACATTAGCAGCTGAGGTCCAGCAGGTGTCTCACATATGTTCTGTCTGCCAGTGGTCTCACTGCCTTCATGTGTGTGCGTGTTCTTGTGTGTGTGTGTGTGTTTGTGTGTGTCTGTGCCTATTGAGTATGTGTTTGTTCTCTCGACCAAATTTGAAATGTGTGCCTTGTGAATCAATCTGTGACAAGAATTTAACACTTTTTTTTTCCTAGTCATTATGAGCTTCATTACTCAAACAAGCCACAGTAGAGCTTGGTCATTAGCACTGAGAAAGTACTTATTGTTTAGGCTTGTAAATGCCATAAAGATAACAACAACATCAGCAGACGTCACAACAACAGCAGAAGAAGCAGCAAACACAGGCTGCAGGCTGATTCAGATTGGTGACCGGTGATGGATCGAGTGTCTGGAGAAACACCAACATTAAGTCAAGTGCTAGGCTGGTAAAGGGGACGGGGAAATTGTCAGCCAGACATCGTTCCTCTCACTACACACATTTACCATACACGACACCAAGTCTCTCTCTCTGTCATTCTCTTGTGTCTTTTTGTGCATGCAGATATCTTTCACAGACAAGAGTCAGTCTGTAAAAGCAACGGTTACCTTACTGTTGCTATTACTGTTATATACTGTATGTTTTAATGTCCCTTGAGCAACATGAACAGGTTAAGGATGTTCTCAAGTAAAACCATTTTTTCACAAGATCTTACTATGCGTTGCATCAGTTCTTTCAAAAGCTGTCATTTCTCCTTTGAATTTTTCCACTGACAGACTTAACCAACATCAGATATTCCAGTTACTTTCTTAAGGCAATCCTCTCCCTACTTTTCACAACCCTGAACGACACTTGTTATTTTCTCGCTTGTTATTTTGGATTTGTGTTTTAATCGTGATTAGCCAAGGGTCCCTGCTGGTACACAGCCACTGTGGCACTTGATAAGGGACAGGAATGTGGGCTAAGAAAACAACCTCTATGGTTGCCTATTTTTGTGTCCGATGAGATAATAACGATAAGGCGCCTGCCTGGGAGAGGGAACAGGTGGGCCCCAAGTCATGTGACATGGGCAGATGGAGGAGACACAAAGTACACCTGCCTGTTGACACCGAGTTTGTTTTAAAGCTGCCTTACGCAACGCAGAGCCGAGCCTTACATACTAAGCCACATGGCCGCAGACCTGCGGTTTGTAATGTCATAATTAAGCTGAAACCATTAGGTGACCTCCTGACCAATGGAGGAGCTGTTTTATTTGTGGGAGATGCACACTGATAAAGTCTTGCCATGCTAGTGGCATACATGGTAAATGAAGGTTCTCTCGGCTGACTCTGCAGTTATTACATTTGCAGGATCTGAAAACAATGAGCAAAATCAAGAGCGAAATTATAAAATGAATGAAACTGTAACTTTTTTTTACCAGCTTGTCAGTCAACATAATGCACAAAAACAGCGATTGATGGTTCCAATTCTTTGGTCTGCAAGCAAACTCACATGGTTTGGTGACAATGTTCAAGGTACAGTAGTTCCTGTTTGTTAATTTGCTTGTTTTTTTAATTCAGTGACTGGAGGGGGAGCTCCAGAAGAAAAAAAACTTGCCTGGTAGGCCTTTAAATTCTGTCAAGTCAGAAGATGTGATGATGGTGTATGAACCACAGGCTTAGTATATACTGTATACTTATGGCTTCTGGGATGCTCTCACATGTGGAAGGGAAAAGTCTTACTGCAAAGGTTGTCATGAAAGTCTACCCTTTGAGAAAAACAAAAAAAATTCTGCGGATGCCATTCTGGGAGATACATTTAAAGCCCAGATGCGTCATGCACTCGATCGATGAAGCGATAATACAGCTGTTATCCGAGCCTTGGTTCTGGTATCTGCTAGCATGGTGGAGTGCTAGAGTTACCATGGTACCCAGTGCTGTTGCTTATTCCATTTGCTCGCCGGGTAGAAATAAACATGCTCATCAGTAATTGGACTCGGAGGATGTGCTGCTTGTCCGCTCTCGCTCCCCTCACGAACGTTTGGCAGCGGAGGCCATTTTCCTCTCGATCAGGCAAACACACTCATGACGCACGTCCCACTCGAGAGCGACACTTAATGCAACAGGAATAGCAGACGCTTGAATCAACGCTCTTTCATCTCCCAGCTTCCCCTTATTTACAAGGAGGCGAAAGAGAAAAAGCGGGAGAGGAAGAAAAACACACATGCACACACAGTGATGAAGAGAGAGAGAGAGAGAGAGAGAGAGAGAGAATGTGGAGGGTATATCATTCATCCACTCTCTTGTTTAGCACACTGATGTGTAAATAGCACCTTTGATCGTGCCGGTTATGCTTTGCTTGTTTTAGGGGGTGCCTGACGCAGGGCACTTGGAGCAAAAATGTGTGTGGGGGTTCACATCAGGCTCAGCTTGAGGTCACGGTACTTACTGTGTGGCGTTTAACATAATGGAAAGGCACACACTCCTCTGTCTCAAACGAGTGTGTGTGTGGGGGCACGTTTTGTTTTTTTCTGCTGGATTTGTCTGCCCTCCTATGTTCTCATTTTGTGCTTGGTTGTTTGGTGCTTGGATGCATGGTTGTTCAAACACGCACACACACACACTCCACAATCACACAGTTACCATCTCTTGCTGTGCAGGCAGCCTCCTCCTCTGCCATGGACCGAATTCAATGAGTTCACATTGAGCAGGCCACCTGTTCTCAAGTCACTGGACAGGTGGAACCAAATACCCGTATCACACACACACTCACACACACACAAATACACAGAGAGAGAGAGCTAATGGAGCATGTGTAGACCATACTTTGTGTAGCGCTTCCAGTTCTGCCATTTGTCAACATCAGGTGCTTTTATCCATCTAGATGGCTCATTGGGTCCCAGAAAAGAATGAGGGGGATTTAAGGTGGGATTTAAGTTTGATGTGTAAATCCCTGCCTACATACAGTAAGCCTGAGAATTGAAAAGAAAGCCCTTGACAAAAAGGGGAAAAAGTCATTTGTTTGAATCAAAGCTGTGTGTAAAATTGGTCTGTCTATAACTTGCTTCCGAACTAATCTTTGCAATGTCCTTTGTGAGCAGAATGGCAATTGCGTTTGCCCTGATGGCGAATGGGATCACTGCGAAGCCTTCACGAGGAGTGCTGTTTGAAATGTAAAAAGGATTTTCATTTACCATTCAACTGTCCCTGTGTGACCCGATCTGGCAGTTAGTCTATCTTACACAGACAGCTCTGGCTCGGCAGTTAATAAGGCAGCTACTGACGGCTCCCGGAAGACAGCTCGAACACCCAAAAGCAATTCTTCCCTAATGCTGGGAGGCACTGGAGTGGGATGGGAATGCAAGCAATGCCATTTGACGCTAGAAATGCTGCTTGCAACGTTGCCTCTCTCGGCTGCTTGTCAAGAACGATTGGTGCGATTATCATAATGCCCACTTAAACAACCGCGTGTTTCTTCAGACTGACCAGAATGACTCCCAGAGTGCTGCTTCTACAATCCACCATCTGAACTTGAACGTATCTTTGGTGTTTACACCTCAGTGGCAGGCATAGACACTGGAACTAAACCCACTGCAAACAATCTATTTAAAATGACAGATTCAAGCGCAGGTAATGTTTTCTAGTGAGCGCAGGCGAGAGAACGAGCCAGAGACAGCAAGTGGTTTTAGGTGCTGGTGCTGCTCCACCATGGGCATGTTTTGGGAGACAGATGGTGTGGGTGACTGCAAGAGTGCCGAGTCATCAGTTTTAAGACGAAAGTGGCAATAAGTCACATTCTTATTGCCACTTGGGTCGTGTTCCCTGCACACCCTGTCCCCGTGCTTAACTAACCCAGATATGAAAGCACACATTGTTCACTTGGCCGTCACCAAAGGCGGAATTCTCCCACATGCTTAGCTCCACACTTTTTAGCCTTTGCGCATTTTGCGAATGACTTAAGTCTGTCACTTACACGCCAGAGGGCCAGTTGCGCTTCCCAATGACAGACTTAAGTCACACCTTCCGATGCAGTGAGGATGACTAATCATTGTTAAATTGCAGGACCTCATGATACGAAAGCACTCACTGTAGCGGTTCAATGTTCACTGATGCACTAAACCATAGACTACAGATTACCCTTTGTGTTCATGGATTTTTGAATATGTTTCCCTAATCCAGTGTTCTCTAACCAAAAGCAGTTATTACATAATTGTGCCAATCCTCCCTCCCTCGTTCCCAGATTCCTTTCTTTCCTTCGCTGTCCCTATTCCACTCTTGTCTCATCCTTTTTGAATCAGGCTCTTTCAGAAGGCAAAATAATTCCATCTGAAGTCAAAAGAGGGTATTAACTTTAAAAGCTCTCAGCCTTACTAATATTAGGCTTGATAAAAGCAGTGACAGATGGTCTCTAAGCTGCAAAGCTGGATCGTTTTTTTTTTTTTTTTTAAATAACATTGTTAAAAATGGGCCTAGTGAATTTAGCAAAGATTAAAATTTTGATAACCCTTCAGATATGAAAAGGTTTTTAAATACCAAAAAAGGGCAGAATTCTGATAGACTAAATAATAAAACAAAACACTGTTTTAATCTACAGTGCATTTAATCTACATCACACCTCTTCAATAAAGTGCATTTACCCATGGTGAACCAATGTTGAGACATAACAAAAAGATATTTTAGTATTCCTTCCTATTTTGCATGTCTACTGCTTTAGCAGTCCATCTTCTGCTTCGGTGTCATTCAAGGTCATTCTGCTCTGCCTCTTTATGCTTGTAATTCTGGTACTTACCAACTATGATTATACATTACATATAATATCCCTCATCAAGGCCCTCAGTACAGGACTTGTTGTGTAAATCCAGTTTTTACTGACAGCTACTCTGACTATACATATGATATCCTTCGTCAAAAATGAGACATGAAATATCCTGTCGAGTGGCCAAAAGATGGGGAGGATCAGCAGAGGGTCTGAAGGCTGAAGATTTCCGTTCTTTTCCTGTGCTCGTTTGTCCTTGTCTGCCCATCTGCTCTCCTCTGCTGTGTCCTCGTGAGCTGGGCCGCGGTGCCGACCTCAGGGCGGGCACGTCCAGCTGTGGGGCATCCTCAGCCGGCTGCCCCGACCCTGACCCCCATCCTCCTCCTCCTCCTCTCCTCTAGAACCTCAGCCATCCCGAGAGCTGCTCCTCTTCAGCCAAAGCACTCTCACCTTGCATAACATTGTTATTCACACATCCATGCACACGCACACAACAGGCACAAACACGTTACACATGCATAAATAGCAAAAGGCAATGCATAAAATGCAGCTGTTTTACTTATGCACACACACACACCAAAAAACTGGCACAGAAGAACATCCACACACACACACATTTATGCAGAACAGCTATGTACAGATATTCAGTTTGAGCACACATGAGGTCAAGTAGTGTTGGGTCACACCTACACTTACACTCATGACACACACACACACACACACACAAAGGATAAACAGCTTTCTCTGCATAGCTCTCCCTCCTTTTTTCTCTCTGTCCACTTGTCAGCCTGCCAACACTTCATTGCTATTGATTTGATTTCAACTCCATCAGCATGCTCCATGTTATCACTCACTCAGCACTTGCCTCATTTTTCCTCCCTCTCTTTCTCCCTCTCTCTCCCTTATTCTCTCTCTCCCCATAATCGTCTCTGGAACGGGCCAGGGCAAGTTAAGTAGAGAGTGCAACTTGCCAGTATAGGGTGCTTGAGCCCATATGATGAATCAATTTCAATTATCTCTGCCACAGTAAATAATATTCTAATTATGGAACGGGAGACGTTTACGACCACTGTCCTTGATTGTGTCTACACCTCTGGCCATTCCCGCCCAGGCTCCATGCACTTAAACACGCTGGCTTGAGGCTGTGAGACTGCAGGCACCCATTGACTGGTGCGTTGATATGGCTCTCCGATGGAAATAGCTCTCGTATTGTGCTGAGCATCGAATGTCCTCCATCCTGTCTATGAAGCCGTCTCTGAGATTAAAAAATAAATGTAAATGTGTCTTCACTTAGACCAGTGGATCATTTGTGAAACCTCTGAGGAGGTGAAATCAGCCTATGTCTCCTCTTTCATGGATTTGAACTGTTTTGTGACAGTGTTGCAATACACAGAGTTGCATGTGAAATTGCCAGTCTCCGAGGAGCCAATGCTACCATTAGTTGTGAATGCATGTATGCTTATTGTGAATAGATGGCTCCCCTGATGTAACTGAAGAGATTGCTAGGCTTAATTGCACTGCACTGATCCCCTGGGTTGAGTGTGTGACCGGTCTATTAAAAGCTTGGATCCCCTCCCATCTCGTAGGCAGAGAGAGTCAACATGGCAGAGCTGCAAGCTGACCGCAGCCTTGTGCTCTGCTCTAAAGAGAACAGACCAAAACTGTACAAATATGAATAACGAAGGGAGAGAAATATGAGTAGGTTAACGCAGAGAGGAAGTGTAAAGACTGTTTACTTTCTACTTGTAAATATGCTGTGGTTTCACCCAAACGGCCGCAGCGGCACAGGCTCAATATGGCCTCTCCAAACAACTCATATCTCTATCTCATCTTGTTTAGTGTGTTGATCTTGTACGTCTGTGTTGACACGTCTTCATACATAGCTACATAAATAGGCAGTGTGTCAACATGAGTTTTTATAGCATCTCAAACCATCAGTCCAAATGATGCAATGGCCCTCATAAAGCAGATAAGTTGATATGTTCAGCTCGCCCCTTACCTTGAACATTTGTCTTTTGGGCCTGTACTTTGCTGGTCTTCTAGTTAGCCGAGTAACAATCAAAATCTTAGATCCTGTGTACAAGAACAAATCAACACTATATTATTGACATATGTAGGCCTATATATATATCACACAAACACATACACATTACATATAAAGATCAGATCTTAACCAATACAATTAAGAGAATGAAACAGAATTAAAATGGGTGGCACACTGTAAATTATTGCCCAGATGTCCTGAATGAATAGGGAATAGTCAGCACCACTGACTGCTCAGGATGTTTGTATGGTTCTTGAGTAGCTATGAGCGGTCATGGGTTTTATGCTATCATTTTCCTGCCCTGCATAACAGGAGGCCTGATAGGGCTGCTGCTGCTGTCTGTTTAGCATGTGCAGTTTAAATCACAGTTTCCTGTTTTGGGGAGCGGCAAGTGTCCCTTCTCATGTGACAAAGCTGCAGTAACGAGGAGGGTATCCTTGGAGTGGCCTAAAAAAATGAAAAAGGTGTTTGTGTGGTTGTGTGAAGCTGTTAGCAGGTGTTGTTTGTGTCTCTCTGTGGTGTTTTCTTGGCTAGCTTTGCACAGCCACATCTAACCTCGCTATCTGTGCTAACATAGACCAGAGTGTATTTTTTACTGACTGAAAAAAATTTCACCTACAACATTTCTTTACTGTATACCCATATAATTTTATCCATTTCCCCCACTGAATACCCAGTGAATACTATGACATTTACTATTTTTGGGGGGTTTTACCAGGTATTATCAATTCTCTCTAGAAATAGTTTAATAAAAAATGTTGTAATATATTCTAGTATATTTGTAATGCAAGATCATAAGAGTTCTTTGAAATGGTTTTACAGGGAGATTGGAGAAGTGTATGCCACATTATTTGGCCTTGTTTGTCAAATCAAGTTGTCAACTTGATTTGAACAAATTTCAATTACAAAAAATGTCCCAGTGGTTTGTTACTGTGGTATTTGTACACTAATCTTGACAATCAAATAGCATTTGTAGTATTTCGAGTCAAACAATGGATGCCAAGATTGCTAATTTTCTGCTGCAAATTGTGGTCTTTGATAATCCTCCCCTCTTCCTTACTCAACACTTTCCCCCACAACCCCTCATTTGATTTTCCCACACTCTAAACAGCATGCCCTTAAGCCACATCACATGACTAAATGTTTCATAATTATTAACCAATCTTTTATAGCTCATTTCACTTTATCCAGGGGATCTGTGGTATAGTTTAATAAGCTTATGGCCACAGAGATATAGAGATAGAGTGGAGGAAGTGCATTAGCTGGATGCACTAAGCATGTTCCCACAGAGGGAAGCTCCTTAGCAGCTAAATCTGATGAGAAATTCAAACTTCACACAGAAAAGTGCCAGAATCTCTGTCTGTATAGTCACAGTATGCTCTTAGCTGTATATAACTGTCCGGTTTGGTAATAATGTAAATGGGTTTTGTGTTCTCTGCCAGATTTCCAAATAAAGTGCACCAGGAGACTGTCTGTCGTTTTCCTCTGCTGTAGATACTCTAGCTCCTGTATCATCCCAGCACTCCCCTCACAGAGGACAGCACTGGCACTGCAGTCAGGTCATATTTCTCCCCCTGTCTCTCTCTATCTCTCTCTCTCTCTCCCTCACTCTCTCTCTTTCACGCTCTCTCTGTCTCTGATGTGGCCTTGACTTAAGTACAGAAGAAAGCACTCATCGTGATGAGTGTTTGATAATACTTCTTTAAAGCTTATATAATGGATTCAGTGTATCTGAGCACAACTTTATGTATTGTATTTTCACAAACAACTCACACTATACCATACAATTAATCATAGTGCTACACTATTAATATTATTAATAATATGCTGTGCATCAATTCAGACTTCTCAGTTTTTATGGCAACTACTCCTAATATGTTACAGTAAGTAGGCCCATAAGGTAATATAAGTCAAATAAAAGTGAAATAAAAAAAATTGGTCAGTTACAGAGTTACAAAGTTACAGAGGCAAAATACTTTGTTTACAATCAATGATGATGTCTCTTGTTGTGTATTTAATTCGTGTTTTCAGGAGAAGCTGATTTTAATCAGGCCTGTGTCTTGTAGCAATGAAGCCATGCTGCTGCCAGACTCTGTGGCATAGCGACACACTGGCAGTGTACTCGGGTGCCACACTATTCTGGGGAATGCGCGCTGTACTTGGTCGGCTTGGCAGAGCGTCTGCTGTGTGTGTGTGTGTGTGTGTGTGAGTGTGTGTATGTGTGTGCTGGGGCCAGCAGACGGTAAGCTAGCGGAGAGCTCAGTGTCATCAAGGAAGTGCAGGTGACCCTTGTGGCCGTGCCAAGCTCATGCCAAGCTGCTCGGCGCTCAGTGAGGCTGCCTACCCACTCCTCCTCCTCCCCTCCTCTCTGTGTCATCTGGGCATGGGGAGTAGGGAAGGAGGGGGATCAGGCAGGCTGAAGGAACATAGCTGAAGGAAAATCACTGTTTCTCTGTGTGTGTGTGTGTGTGTGTGTGTGTGTGTGTTTTCCATTTTTTTTAAGTCTCCAGAGACTTATGTCATTCCTGGGGTCCCAAAAGAGAGAGCACAAAAATAAGGTTGTGTGTGTTTGTGTGTGTGTGTGTGTATTTGTGTTTGCTTGAGTGTTAAGTCAACGAAATAACAGATTTTTTCTCTGTCTCTAATCCCTCCTTCACTTTCCAACCTTTTTAGAACTATAGTATTATGCCTTCAAAGACAAGAAAATGTATGTGTGCATTTGTGTTTGTTTGTGTGTCTATGTGTGTATGCGAGTGATATGTTGAGAGTTCTAAGAGATACTAGAAGTCGCTATCCTCACTGAGAACTTTTTAAGTCACTAGCATTTTAAATCCTGCCAATGATAAACTCATGCAATGCTTAGTCCATATAACCAACACACACAATGAATAGCCACTAATGCACACATAATATTATTGTGTAATTATATACAGTACTTAGGTTATATATACACACACACACACACACACACACACCACCTCTCTCTCACACAAACACATACAGAAGCACTTGGAGGCAGATACACTTATGCATACACACAGACAGACACACACACACACACACACACACACACACTCTCACAGAGAAGAGGAAAGGTGGAACAGAGAGTAGAGGTAGGTAAAGAAAGTAAGAAAAGAGAGAAGAGGAGAGTACTGGGCGAGGAGCGGTCCTGTCTGCGTGCTGCACTGGGACTGCAGAGAGGGGCAAGCACCTCAAGCTGCTCTGCCTCTCAATAATGGATGATTAATTAGCCAACTAAAATAGGGACGAAACCAAAGAGAGTCAGGAAACTAGAGAGTTAGAGATAGAGACACACAGAAAGAGAGAGGCAGAGAGAGAGCACTCCCACTGGAAGGGCAGTTTGCTCTCGCTCTGTATCAAAGTCATGCATATAAACTAAACACACACACACACAAGCACACCAGCTGAAGGGGAAAGATGTATGCTGTATATACATGCTCATGTGCTCAAATACACAGATGTACAGTGCATTCATATTCTCTCTCTCACACACACACCAGTGCATGCAAACATGGAAACCCACAGTGGCACCTATACACATTCCTGTGCATATGAATGCACGCACACACACACATTTTGAGAGCACAAGCACACACAATTTTTGCATTGAAGCTGTAAAATCAGAGAAGTCGAGTTGAGACCTGACTCCACAAGAAGCTTAGTGTGTGCTGTGGAGACTGAGAAGGGCTACATCAATGCCATTCTGTGCTGTCGGCAGGCACGAGTGTGTGTGTGTGTGTGTGTGTGTGTACATAATGAATGTGTGTATGTGCCTCCAAGTGCTGGTGTATGTGTTTGTGTGTGAGAGAGGGAGTGTGTGCGTGTGTGTGTGTGACTGTGTGAGTGGGCCCCAAACCCTCTTTAATCCTCATCATTAGTAAACATCTGCACTGGAAGCAATCCACCGACAGTCTGCTCCTGTAGTAGCGATGGGACTTTTCGCAGCCTGTGAAGACTAATCCTCTGTCAAGTTTCACAGAGAGAGAGAAAGAGGGAGAGACAGAGAGAGATGGAGAACTTGTGAGCACGCATCGGTGGGAATTATGTACTCAACTTCATAAACTTTCATACACCCCCGCCCCCCCCCCCCCCCCCCCAGTACAGTTACAACACATAAGTACAAATATTTGAACTGCTAAAGGATTTCTCAACTAATTTCTAATCTCTCCCATCACAGTTGGTGCCACATGTGATATTATATTATTTATATATGATTCCCGCTTCCTCTCCTGGAAGTCTGAGTGCTGTGTGCCTTTGTTCTTTCTGAAATAGTCTCCAGTCGATCACCTGGGCTGGTACCTCCTGTTTTCTACTCTTGCAGTCACTACTATTTACTGAGTCTGTCTGATCTTATTAGATTTGGTGTGTAGGGAATACAGTATGTGTTGGGGTTTGTACCTATGTGTGTGTATGTGTGTGTGTATGTATGTGTCTGCGTGTGTGTATGACAGTCACTTCAGTGGAGATTATTCCCAAATATAAAATCTGATTTTAGAAATGAGCATTTTAGCCCCCTTTACCATCACACACACACACACACAGAAATACAAGTACACAGTGACAGTAATGTCATTATTAATAGTCATCCAGAGGGTTGTTAGCCTTCAAAGATAAATGAAGATGAACTTCGTTACCTCCTCAGTCTTTCCTTATGAAGACTGAGTGCATATGGATTCACTTTTTTTTTCTGAGAGGAAATCAGGTAACAAAGTTTTATTATGGTTTTATTATGAATAATAAAGACAATAAAGCTTTCATTGGCAGAGATAACACTATTTTGTGCACAGCAATGTGGACAATGCAAGGGAAAAGCATTAAATTATTCATTAGGTGAAACTGAAAAAAATTGAAGTGCAATCTAGCATTCTGGGAACCAAATGACATTTCTTGTGAGTTGAATGCAGTGAATGCAGTGCCCCCCCCCCAACACACACACACACACACACAAATTGCATTGTGAGATTATTTCTCCAATCGGGGGGTGGGGGGTGGGGACCAGTGTCTCCTGCACCCAAGCATGTAGTGGGATGCTCAGCATACTGATAAGCTCGTCATTAGCCCTGTGCTGTTGTTTTCTCCTTGGATGGTGCTCGTTTCCAGTAATTGATTCAGGGAGATTGCTTTTGTTATCACACGTCACTAGTTGCTTGTCATATCACTTGATTAATGGGCTGTTAATGATCTCACGCAAGCAGAAAGGGCACAGTAAACATAAAGTGCACTCCATACAAGGGTTGCAGAAGAGAAGGAACATAAATATATGCACACTGGTACTGTACTCATCACGACCACACAGTCTTTGAGCTTACAAGATTACAACTTCCCATAAGGATCCGCCACAACATAATTCACACATCCCAATGGATGCAACGTCTTAGAGTGAAAATCATGCGTTGTATGTATTTATAGATGTGTGTGTCTTTGAGGAGGTGTGTGTGAGTGTGTGTGTGGAGGGTGCAAACACAGACCCTCCTTGAGTTAAGAATAGAACTCTGCTAGTTGGTTGGTCTGCTGACTGATTCAGTTTTAACTCAGTCTATTCTGAGCGGTTTATTTACTACACAGTCAGTCACAGCAAGCAGGCTTGTCTCAGCTCTTTGAAACATTTTGCCTTGTCTAATGTCTTCCGTCTATGCAGACGTGAAATATTTATGTTCCTTCTCTTCTGCAACCACACACACACACATACACACACACACACACATATTCATGACTAAGTGTGCATCACCCTAAAAGGAATTCTTGAGAATATTACATTCTTCAGTCTTTTGTCTTCAGAAACTAGTCATTACCTCTTTTCCAAACATGATGAGAACTATGTTATTATGGATAAACTTTAGCAAACATTAGCAAACGAAGGTTTGCTTTGTGAAGATGGTGTTTTTTTATTATTATTATCTCAGCACTTGGACTTGGATTGTTATCTCAGGACTTTGAGGACTCAGGACTCTGAGCACAGGCTATGTTTTAAATAGACACACCTCTATCAACAACCCTTTTCTATATCTGTCTTCAGCCTTTGGTTTAAATTCTGAAAAAAAAAATCTGTCTAGTGCAACAGCATCCATGTTATCATAAGAAGCCAAGACTGGGGAAACAACTGGGTCTTTTTGACATCCAGACACAAGCATGGGTGCCATTGGCTGGCGTGAGCCTACACTGTGGGGCTGTTTGAACTAGACTGAATGGGAAGGCAGAGGGGGGCAGCTCACTGCTTCAGCAGATCTGGAGGGTTGGCCTGCAGTGGATACCTTGTTTGCCCAAGGCTCAGAGCAGGATGCCTGGGAACAGGAAAGGCTGTGATGGAAACTAGGAAGGAGGAGGGAGCGACGGAGGAAGGTGGACCTTTAAGTGCTTTCTTTGACATGCTGTTTTTGTCTGTGGAAAAATTGGGTGAAAGAGAGAGAGAGAGAGAGAGCAAAAAGAAAATTGGCTGATGAATTGCTTTTAGCACCTGTGTGTGAGCAGTCACCACCTCCTTGCGATATTTTCCCCCGCCTCTCAGAGTTGACTCCATTCAAGAGACGCCAGCTGACAACCTGGTCAGGAAGGGCTCGCTCACTGGCCACACTCTAACTGGGTGGTGTTTGCAAACACTAGGGTGTGTGTGTGAGGCTGGAGGAAAGAGGAGTTTGGCCAGCATGAGGTAGAGGTGGGACTACAGGGAGGGGATTGGGGGGTTGGGAGGTTCTGAATGTGGAGCACTTCCACCTCCTTCTCTGAGGCACACTCCTGTGCAAATATCTGCACTGGCGCTAGTGTTGAGCGGCGCGCTAATATATGCTTATCGTGTGTACACGGCCCGCAATTACGCGTGGCACATTGGGCACACGTTTAAATGGACTCTTATCGCTGTACATTGGGACAAAATGGAGCAAAAGGTGGAAAAATAAGCAGAGTGCAGCCAATAAATGTTTAATCAGCGCAACAAAACCGCCAGCTCTGGAAAGAGCCCACTGCTGCTGGAGGTCGGGCCGAGTGCAAGACAGCAGCATAGGAGAGCTTATGAAAGGAGTCATTTGGCTGTACTGAGTGGGTTTGCTAATTGAATGTGTTGAGCACACACACACACACACACACACACACACACACACACACAGACATCCACACAAAGCCAGGGAAAGAACAAATAGAATGTCCCCCAGGCACTCAGCTGTGTATAACATGCCACTCTCTCTCTCCAACCTGCCAGCAGGACAGGGGAACTCTGTGTCCGGTTAGCATGTACCACTTCAGGTTTATTTCTTTCCACAAACCTGCTGCTATTACTTAACATATTACAGAGGAGGTCCTATTCAGGGGTGTTCAAGTAGTGCTAGGCACAAAAAATCCACCACTACCGTAGCATGAATACAAGTGAGGAACTTAGAGGAAGAGTGAGTCGTAGGGATTAAGAATTGGGCTGGGGGATGAAGAGATACAGGGTGGGCTTGTCAGCGACAGTTGACTGTTGACACGAACCATACCAAAACAAAAACAGCAATGCCATTACTGCATGGTTTACAGGCAGACAGTAGGCAAGTCCTCCTGTGCTCCGTCTCCTGTCAGGATGCAAGCCAAAGGTCTCAACATGGACGGGCAAGTCATGTTTGTTCATTTAAACTTCACTCCTTTGTTATAAAATTAATTCCTCAATTCATATGCCCTGTGTGATACCTTGGAGACAGGCGAGGTAACCATTAACCAAATTTCCAGAGGACTCGTAGGCCAAGCCGGACATGCCCTGACTAATCCCACCTCATCACCACCCTGGAGGAATCTGGCCAACACCATCAGGCAGGTTGCCCTCGCCAAACAACAGGTCAGCATGATATGACATGCCCCCGAAACCACTGTGCCAGACTATTCTCCCTCTTTGGGTTTTTACAGGCAAATAAGCAAACCGCTCATGAAATACAAAAAAGTATTTTTTTTTAAGGATTTCTGACACAGTATGGTTTTGCACATTGTGTAGATGTCGGGATTTCATAACAGGCACAATGTTTTTTTGTTTTTTTTTAAATCTTCTTTAGTTTTTGTTTAGTTTTTATCTTGATGTGTGTGGGCAGGTGGGCAGACCTGCGCTAGGCTGGGCTAAACACTAACGTGTTCCATTGGCTTGTGTAATGTGGAACCTCGGCAGAGGTCAAAGCACAGACCTGCAGCTACATTTCCACAGGCTATGACACTTTTGTTGTTATCGTGGTTGTTGTTGTTGTTTGTTGCTAGAAGGCTGTGTACTCACGGTGGAAGAAAAATGGCTTTCTGTGGGGTCCCTCTGTAGCACACTAACCATTTTTGACCAGATGGTGCTTTGTTGCGTTTGTAGTTTTGGTTACATCACTTACATAGTGGTTAAAGGGGCGTGAGGGTTATGGTGATAGAGGTTCGGAGTGGCAGAATTTCCATTTGCGTGGCAGTAATTCCTGAGTGTTTTCGGGCCAACTGGGCAGGACATATTTCTCAACAAGGGCAGCATTGCAGGATTGTCACGGCTTAACACTGATGTCCTTGAATGACCTCCTCCCCTCACAGGATGATGATGTGTGTGTGTGTGTGTGTGTGTGTGTTTATCCAATGGTGAACATTCTCTCTGGGGCTCTGGAAAAAAAAAAGTGCTGAACGTTTGTACCGTACACAGCACACATCAACTTGAAAAGCCAACTCAGCCTGCTCTTGCCCTGAAAGCCTGTGACCAATTACAAGAAATTGGTGTGAGGCCAGTACTACGGTTTGGCTGTCGAGTGCAGAGACGAGTACACCCACCAGCTTAGCATAATGTTTTCCCATTGTTTGCCATAGAGAGAGAAACTCCACATGTAGCCAAACAACACTTAAAACGTATGCAGCCATGGCTTCATCGAATGATGTTTTCTGGGAATAATCATGTCAAAGTCAACCACCTTATTGCCCTCCCACCTCTCGTTCAAGGGCTTTGAAGCAGGTTCCTGCAGAGGAGGGGAGATAAACACTAATCTTAATTTGCATGGACAGTGTTCACAACCCATTACTACTGGTGCAGGTCACCCAGTTCTCGTTTTTTTGGGGCTTTTATCCACAGATTTGCTAAGCCTCTCAACTTTCTCCTCTCCACCACCCCAGTTCCCCCACCCCTACAGGCTCGTCAGCGAAATTCTGCTCCAACCCATCTCATTACGCCTGCAGTATCGTGGCGGTGCATCAGTAGTTGTGGTGCCGATGGCTGAGAAGAAGGAGGAGGAGGAGGGGAAAGTATGCTGTGAGACCACAAAAGCCCTCCCTGTTCTACCCCGCACACAATGGAACCCCCTTTTTTTGGAGGCGGGCAGGGAGTCACGACTCTGCTCGGATTGATCAGCTTTTTTCTGTTGTTTTTTTGACATGCAAAGCCAGCTGAGAATAATAACAGTGATTAAGTCTCCAAAAGTACACTCCCTTAAAGAGCTCACTGCAAGTGCTTTGTTTAAGTATTTTTGTTCACAACAATTTGCTTGTTTTTAACCCCAAAAAAGGCTTGACAAGTACAGTAGAAAGACTTGACAAGTAGTTTATGTTAGGAATGTAAAGGATGACTTTGATAAGGAAGACTCCAGGTGACTGAGGTATGTATAGGCTTCCAATATTCTATGCTCATTGCTATGTACCAGAGAGACCTGGGTGATGTGGATGATGCAGAAGAATAGTTGCCATGGCTACACTGAAATCCATGCTGGGAAGCAAGGGCGAGACAGCTTGCTAAATGTACGTTTTCTCTGCCTCCTTTATAATATATTATAAAGATGATAAGGGCATATCTGATACAAAATTTTCAGTTAGCAGCTTACTCGATTACAACCAATGTCTGAGAGGAGAAACAACATCAAATAAGGCCTGGACTGAAGCATACTTGAAATCCAGATAATTTCAGACCCACAAGTGCATTCTTCATCGCTACAGCAAGGGCCTTGACGCTTTTCAGCACGAGTTCTAAATGAGTGAGAAAGTATTCTTTAAACACATAGTATACTAGAGCTACTTAGTATATGTTGTAGAGTAGACTCGTAGTCTGGATAAAAGTAACAGTGTAAAAGTAAGAGGTGAATAGATGTACGTATTTAACCCAAAACCATGTGCAATACTATATACAAATTTAAGAAAAGTAAAAACACACAGAAAGCAAATTTAAACAATGGAGAGTTGCCAGTCGACTTGAATAAACACCATGCACTGAAAAGAAAATCCCAACAACCCGGTAACAGCACCTCTGTACTTTCAAAAATGAGCCTGCCTACTCTCCCTCCATGAGGATTTTAATAGAGCAGGTGCTCAAGTAATCAGCCAATCACAGGGCTTTACCAATCAGACTCCAGTCAGGCTGACAATAACCAATCAACAAGCCACTCCTCTATATAACATTCAGTTGAAACAGAAAATAAGGTCTACATTCAATATGAAAAGAACAGAACAGAACCAAACCCATGTGGATGGGTTACACTCTGAAAATCTAACAAACAGAAAAAGATCACCACTTAAGGACAAGCAAAAAAAAAAATATATATATATACACGGTTCACACTGTCACAAGTACAATAGTAATGGTAATCCTGAAACTTAACCTCCCTACTCTGTGCCTCACGGATTCTCTTCATATACATGTTAGAATGAGCTCAAAAGAGCGTATAAGATGACATGATGCTGGGCTATTCAATACAAAGACACACTAGTGTACGAGCAAACGTGGAGACGGCATTACTTTACCAAGGTGGGCGTTTTCATCACCTGTCAAAAGCAAGTCAAGGAGCCCTGCCCAACCTCCCAGCAGTAAACAGAATGACTGTATAAATTCCATTTGTCAATAAACCCCAGGAAAATACAAATGTGTGTGGCACCGCCAGCAATTAATCACTTGTCATGAATCTATATTAAAAATGGGAATGTTGCATTTTTCATTTCGTAATTATGCTCAACCCAGATGCGTGGGAGGAATATCTAGTGCTGAGCACTAGAGGGTGACTGATGTTGCCAGAGAGTCAGACAATAAGGACAATAATGAAATGTCTTTTCTTGATTGATAAACTTGTTAATGTAAAGGAGATTATAGTTTGCCCATACCAGGTTGTGTGTGTGTGTGTGTGTGTGTGTGTGAGTGTAATGGGTAAAGGGCAGCTTTTCTTTTGACAAATTATTTCAAAAATCATATAATTAATAAAGTTTGTTCTTAACCTTCACTTCCCTTTTCTTATAACTTGAATTAATTTACTCCTATTGTCCACCAGCAGAAATCATTATGGAAAGGATAGCATTTGTCCCAGGTCAGAGTCAACTATGGGGTGACATGTCTGATTCAGCAGTACCACAGCAGGATGTGTTTACGCATTAAGACAACAGCCCTGGGAAGTTGATATACAGTACATGTGTGTTTTGTTTGACTTCCAAGTAACCGTGCTGTTTCTGAAGGGCAGCCGATATCTGCATGCTGTGTTTCTTTATTGTGAACTGCAGCCTATCACCAGCAGATTTTTGTACAATGATCAGCACAATCTTATTCACTGAGAAATGTAGACAAGGCATTCTTCTCATTTGACCATATATGGATAATATATATTATATTATATTAGGATACAGGAGTGCCAGGGTAGTGTGAATACTGTACATAGTTTAGTTTTCTTTGGCTTATATTCGGGTAGTTAACATATAGTCCTATCAGAAATTAGGCTTACAAATATATTTGGCATTAAAACATTTTAAAAGCTGTTTATCTTTTGGCGAGATAGATTAATTTGAGAGTTTTTATATATTTTTGTCACATTGAACAACAAACACATCCATGAAGTCACAATCCAATGTTTGGCATTAATATAATCCATTAGATGATTCATGGGTGAAGCATCGAGTGTGCACACACTACGCATGAAATTCAACACTTAACATATCGGTGGGTTTTGAATGTATACCATGCCCCTCACATAATACCCCTCTCACCTGAGTATGGTGTCTTATTGTGTACAGGCAAAGTGGGCTCATATAAAGCTGTCACATCTACCTTTCTCTTCTGTCTTTCACACTTACTCACTCTTTTTTGCTCTCCTCTCTAGTCCACTGCAGTGCTATGTAGAAGTCAGTACCTTGCTATGAGTACTTGTACAACATAGAATAGTCTTCAGGTATTTGGGCAAGGGAATTGAGGCTGAATACTATACTGAGGTAATTGGTGGTGTCAACTATATCAAATAGCGCACAGCTGGGAACTAAAACAGACAGCATTAGCATTCTCTCTTTCTAGCTTCAGTCTTATGGACACACACACACACACACACACACACACAGAGAGTTTATTTTCTGAGGGATTGTTAAGACCAGAATGTCTTACACCACATTCTTACAGCCAGACACACAGAGACACACAAATCAAGTGGAAAATAATTTTCCTGGAAAATAAGCTTCCTTCTAAGTATTGACAATCTGAGTTTAGTTTCCATTTACATAAACTTTAAACATAAGCAGATCATTAACAGTAGGTTAACAGTAGGTTAGCAGTATCTATCAGTGACCTGTCAAAGCCCCCTCATCCAATAGTATTTCAAAAACATTTAAACTACTTAGTTCAAAGCTTAGCTAGGTGACCTGTGTAGTGGAATAAACATTTTTTGTTAATAAATAAATAAATAACAAAACAAAAAAAGTCTGCAGTAACTCTAGGCTGTGATTTTAAATACCTCCACAGTGCCAACTTTGTAATGCACAGCTTGGCTAACTGGACAGAAGTCCTCCCTCAGCTGTCCCTGTCAGTGGCATGTGCTCCAGCACCAAAACAACGGAACAAATCCTTCAACAAGAGTCCAGCCCCTGAGCTGGCATCTGTAATGACCCGGGGAAGAGTGATCATGACTTGGCACGCCACCAACACTCTAGCCGCACTCTCAGTGTTTCTCCTGCATCAGCGAAATTGCCTTTAACACATATGACAACATCCAGGAGTTCACTCTGCCCGACACTGTATTCCTGCCACGCAGAGCCGAGCCGAGGACGTGCTAAAGTCAAAACGTGACCATGTTGTGGGAGCCTCAGAGGGAGTACATAGTGGTTAGTTAGACCTGTGACAGACTCAAGTGTCCGGATAGACCTGAAAAACGAAACAGTCTTGTTTTGATGAGACATGGTCTAGTGTCAATGAAACTTGAAATAGACCAGTGCTATATGTTCCCTTTCTTTTGGTGCCTCTCCCTAAATGCCCTTTCTTCAAATGCCACTGGATAATTCATATGGTCTATTGTGCATTGAAGATACATGTTAGGTAACACACAATGAGTGACGTCAAATGCCTCAGACTCGAGTTTGCCCTTAAGCCATCTTCACTGACAGATCTCACACACAGATACTAAGGCTAGGCCACTTGTGTTGATAATCGGAGGGTATGAATTATGCCATGGTCTTCTAATTTTTGAAAGATCTTTTCTGACCTTAGTCAAAATACTTCAATTTCGATATGAAGTCTATGTAGTATCATGTAGTCTATTTAAAATAGCAAGTCAAAGAATTGAAGTGGGCTTATTTACCATTAACAATAGGCCTAAGTGGTGGTGGTTATAACTTGTTTCTTAGACTTTTCAAATGTTTATAAACATAGGCTAGTGATCATTGACAATAACCTAATATATAACTGTTAATAAGAAAATCAGAAGACAATCTAAACCAGGCACTAAAAAACACAAATGCAATCTTAAAAAAAAAAAAAAAAAAAAAAGGCAGTGGTACAAAAAATGTTAAAGGCCGTTGTGAGGGGAGGGAGGAGGCGTGAACAATCAACAAGGTTCCTAGTCACGGTGAGGCTACCTATCTGCATGCCTCCACCAATGGGCATAGCCTGTTTTATCACAGTGAAGAACACACTGACAGAGCACTTCCACAATCCCAAATGACCAGTGTTACTCCGCCGGCAAAAGTACTAGTTTCTTTTTAATGTCACATTTTGGTCACGTAGATTTTTGTCAGTAAATGTTACACTCTGAGCTTATATGCGTTTTATCAATAAATGTAGCACTGTAGAAAATAATTCTTCACAATAATAGGGACTGTTACTGTATTATTGTATGATTTGTTTGCATTCTTCGAGCGCAGAGTAGAAGCCTTCTCTTTAATGATGATGAAGCTTCTCATTAATGATGTGGATAAAAAGACAGGAAGAATGGTGACTGTCATAATAAAATGTTCGGTGTACACAACTTCGAAATAATAAAGACTGCATTGACGTTTCACTGCTAACTGCATGAAGACCTCCGTTCAGATCCACTGTTGATAGGCTCTGAGAAATAACCAATCATGAGTCCAGTTTTATTGTGACGACAGACAACAAACTCCAATCACATGAGTCTGTGGTTTGTTGACCTCCGAGGACCGCATCACCGCCTCCTCTGTGTCCGTGGCGGAGGAGTACTATATATTTAAGTCAAGCCCCACATTAAAGGACAGAGTTGTAAAAACTCCCAGGCAGACGGGAGTGGAGTGACCTGCAGATGCAAAATATCCCCCACTTGTTTGGAAAAGAAGTCACCAACACTTACCTGATTTAACTGGAACAAAAAACCTTGCTGAACTTCAATTCAAAGTAAAAGAATTATTTATTTTATTTGTTTTTGACGGCAATCACTGAATCTTTGAGGTGTTTCCAGAATCCCTGAGACGCCACCTTGAATGTAAGTGTTGACATCAGTTATATTATTTTTAGTCATATATTATGTGTTTTATCTAAATACCTGGGTTTACCAGTGCAGTATCTAGTGATAACCATGTCTTGATTTGGTACAAACCTGCTGCTGTGTTTTCCGTCCAATTGGCTCAACCACTCCTGTGTGTGCAACCTCGTCAGCTGATGGGTAGTTAACGGCGTTAGCGTTAGCTGACAGCTAATACGTCAACAAGACTCTTGAGTCTAATGTTAAATGCACTGAAACACAGAGACTGTCCTAACTATAGCTCTACTTCACCGTTAGGTATAGTCGCCTCTTATAGATAACATCTCGTGAAGTAACGTTATCGTCACGAGTCTCACGCTGACCAGAACCTATTAGTATTCATTCAACGTGAGCTTGCCAGGTTTGCAGCCAGCTAACACTGAATAAGTCCTTACATTTTCGCCAGCAATGTCGGGATAGACGTTTGTTGTTGTTTTCTGGCGATTAAATGTGCGTTTAACGAAATTATCTGCTGTCTACAAACTCGTAATGGAATAAGATGCACCAACAGTCGGGGTGTGTGCCGACGATTGTGTTGGCTACAAAGTTGCATATTGTGTGGGGGATTCTATTGTTTTACATGAGTGGGCACCCGAAAGTGTTGCATGCCTGGACTAGTCTGTTGTCCACGGTGTGGCATGAAGTCATCTTCAGGTCATCTAGCAGACCCAAGCTGAGTCACTTCGTCATAAACTAATTACAGATAGGTTGGCTAATTGCGTCCTGACGAACGTAGAACGCCCGCTATTGGTCGCTGCCCAGAAGGGAAAGGAGATAATCTATTGCGCAATATCTTGTGTGTCGCAGTGAGTTGAATACTCAACATTTCCATTAAGGAAAAACGTTATCCGTGCAGAAGTTTGTGACACGGGCTGAATGCGGGTTATGTAACCGATTTATCTTCTGTTGTCATACAGTTGGAATACTAAGTATTTCGTAGCCTGCGTTTCCAACAATAGAATGATGGTGTTTCACTTCGGGATATTTCTACTCGAGCTCTTATTTTGAGACCTACTGTATACGGATGCTTTTGTTATTATCTGTAGAGCAGTGACATTCTCTCAAAATCTCCTCATGTCAAAGGCCGTTGTCGTTAAATATTATTGTGAAATTTCACTCAGCATCTCTGGTAGCCCATGTTTGCTACAGTAACATAAGGAGTTCCCTTGTTTAGATCAGTTGCATGTGTTATTTATAGCGCATCCTATTGCAACTTTCCACAAACTGTATAGCTTAACCAGCCTAAGTCCAATGGGTATGTTTTGTTTTGTCAATGTTGACATTTTTTTTTTAAAGCAATGCACTTAGACCTCACACAATTTTGAATATTTTGCCTGTCTTTGCCTCCATTTAAGGATCGACAAGACTACTACCCTGTGGGACAGACATTTTCACCATCACCAGCACTTTTCACTCCACCCCCAGACCCCAGCTCCGAGTTTCTTCACTCAGCCCTGACTCGCCATCGCTGCCTTGGAGCTTTCACACTCTGCTAGAGCTACTCTACTCTTAGGACGACCCGAGTGACACCCCCTGCAACCGTGAAGCAGTTATGCAGCTTGAAATCCAAGTAGCCCTCAACTTCATTATATCTTACCTTTACAACAAACTTCCACGGCGTCGCGTGAACATCTTTGGCGAGGAACTCGAGAGGCAACTAAAGAAAAAGTATGAAGGGCATTGGTACCCAGACAAGCCATACAAGGGCTCAGGATTCCGGTGCATTCATATCGGGGAAAAGGTCGACCCAGTGGTGGAGCAGGCGGCCAAAGAAAGTGGGCTGGACATCAATGATGTGCGGAATAACCTGCCCCAGGACCTGAGTGTGTGGATCGACCCATTCGAGGTGTCCTACCAGATCGGCGAGAAGGGGCCCGTCAAGGTGCTGTACGTGGACGACAACACCGAGAACGGCTCCGAGCTGGACAAGGAGATCAAGAACAGCTTCAACCCCGAGGCGCAGGTCTTCATGCCCATCAGCGACCCTGTTGGCATCGGTGGTGGCTCGTCTGAGTCCAGCTCGCCCTCTCCGCCTTTTGGCCAGTCCTCGGCCGCCGTCAGTCCCTCCTTCCTGCCACGCTCCACCCAGCCACTCACCTTCACCACGGCCACCTTTGCTGCCACCAAGTTTGGCTCCACCAAGATGAAGAACAGTGGCCGTAGCACTGGCAACGGTGGCAGCGGCAGCACTGGCAGCAAGGTGGCTCGCACCTCCCCCACCAACCTGGGCCTGAATGTGAACAGCCTGCTGAAGCAGAAAGCCATCTCCACCTCCATGCACTCACTCTACAGTCTGGGGCTGGGTACCCAGCAGCAGCAACAGCAGCAGCAGCAGCAGCAAAAAGCCTCTGCTCTGTCCCCTAATGCTAAGGAGTTTGTGTTCCCCAACCTCCAGGGCCCGGGTGGCGCTGGAGGAGCGTTCGGAGGTGACAACCCCCTCAATCTTAGCCCTCTCCAGTACAATAATGCCTTTGATATGTTCACAGCCTATGGGAGCCTCAATGACAAGTCCCTCATGGAGGGCCTCAACTTCAGTTTGAGCAACATGCAGTATTCTAACCAGCAATTCCAGCCAGTCATGGCTAACTAATAAATGAAGGTGTATTTATGAATGAATGTTGGCAAAAGAGTGAAGGAAAAAAAAACAAATATACACAATAACGCACATTAGAAGTGGATTTTGGGGAGAAATAAAATCCTATATATAAATATATATATTTAAAAAAAGAGAACTATATGGACATCAACCACAAGGTCCTGTTAGTCACTGGGAAGAGCATGTGCCCAAGGGTGTTTCTCTTTTTTTTTTTTTTTTTTTTTTTTTTCCCTCTATGCCCCCTTGAGTTAGTCCTTAGAAAAAGCTTGTTGTACGAATGAGTCCAAGCTTGGTTACTTGCGCATCAACACACATTATTGTTTTGTTTTCCTTTCTTGCCAACCAAGCACAAAATAATTTTTTTTACTGTGTTTAAAAGAAAATAACTCTAAAACAAGAAAAAAATAGAGGCTCAAGATCTTACAGTGTTTTGAAGATGGTAAGACTTGGCTTATTTCTAAAACGAAATTGGCACTAATAAATATTATGGGGTTACTTGGTCTGTTTTCTAATTGTATAATTTAATTGAGTACAAAGTTTGTAAAATATCAGAGTATATATTGTTTCTACGACATGGTATTGCATTTATATCTTTTTACTACTCCAGTGATCTGTGACTGCTGCTGCAGCTTTACGTTGTTATTTGTTTTTTGTTTTTTTTATGAAAATTGTTAAAGAAAATCATCTTTTAGATCAGATATTCTAAAGATTGTGTACAGAATATTCCTTAGTGTAGGAATTAAAGGATAGGAATATTTGCTTTTTTGAAACATAAGAGTTGTATTTTCTGTTAAGAGTTTAAAGGACTTTTATATTTATATATAAATATGAGCTGGTATTTATATATAAATATAAATGGATTACCGGTAATTTTGTACCTACATTGTGCAATACTTGATAAAAATACAGTATAACAAAAGTATTTTGAGTCAGTGTCTTACATGTCAAGAGGGACTGAAATAGTTTATATTGTTAAGTTTGTATTAAAATGCTTAAAATATATGCTTGTCTTTATTTTTTTTAATTTCATATTTGCACCCTGGCCTTTTTCAATAAAATAAACTTCCGTCAAAGCATATCATTCTGATGTCTTCTTTTAGTTTCATGTGTACAATGACTGTTCCCAAACATGAATAACGGAAAAAAAATTTGAAAGCTACTAAACTTCTGAGAGTTCTGAGTTCATTTGGGTCAAAATGGTCTTTGTCATAATGGAGTGTCTGAGGATTTAGAATCACAACTGGCATGACTTAAAGCAACTTTGCTTTTTGAATCTCTCAGAGTACCCTTGGTACGAGGTAGAAGGAGAGAAATTTTATTAATCAGTTCTTACTACCGGCAATCTTGTGAGTTGTAACCTCTTAAGTTTACCTTTGTCTTCCACAGCCATTATGTGATCTGAAGTTTGCACTGCTCTTAGGCTTATTGTACATCACACTAAAACTTCAGTCTGCTGAATAAAAAAAATGCAAGAGGATGTTTCTGCAATTCCTGAACGTCACAGTTAATCTGCTTTTGGCATATGTTGGCCAGAATGTAATTAACATGGCCTCTTTTAATAGCTGGGCTTTCGGTTTACTCATATATACTTGTGCCTTTTGCGGCCGGCTCAGTATTTCAGAGGCTCCGCTCAAGCATGCCAGCTGCCGAGGGTGTCAGCCCTTTTTATCTCACCCCATGACACCTGCAGCCTTCACTGCAGCACAGTACAGCCCTGACTTTTGTGCTGTGCATCTGTGGTCAGTCAATGGCAAAATGACCTATTACAGCAAGACAGGCTTGAAGTATCTAGCTAGCCTGATACAGGGACAGGGATGTTTCGTGATGGTGGTGGCGGGGGCTTGTTTTGCATCTCCTGGCTACAATGGGGTGCCGAATTTAGCACGTATGAGAGACCTGCATTCCGTACAGCACAGGAGCAATAATAGCAAGAGTAGCAGCAGCCCCCTTTTTGCAGTCGAGTTGATCCATGGGTGACCCATTAAAACAAGGGCACACCGTACCTCATGTCCACCCAATTTCCTGTCGAGAGAGCCCAGTTCACCCCACTGCCAAACAGCTGATGGTGAATTTTCTATTCTGTTCTAGCCGCGGCGCAAGGAAGTCAACAGGGTGTAATTTGGGCCTTTGTAAGCGAGCAAGCCCTTGTTCTTTTTACGCACGAGGTGGTCATGTGAATGTCTGCGACTGTACACATATAAAAGCGTGCCGAGCCCCTAACACATGGAACATTCATTTAGGTTTAAAGTTTCAACAGCTTAACTCGTCGATGGAGTAATTGCGTTTGCTGTTCTATATGTGGTAAAGGTCGAAGCAAACAACACCCTTCCCCCTCTTCCATTTCCCTGACACAAACACACACATACACACACACATACAGTACACCATAACCCTGCCTTTATTCACACTATGAAGAGCCTGTTGCCTATTAGGCCACGCCAACAGTGATAAGCAATCTTCTGCCCAATGTGCACTTTGTTTTCACAGCTGAAGTGCAAAGCTTCACTGAGCTCCCTCTTTGGGGAGGCCAGATTATGATATTTGTGGTGCGCACAGAGCCTGTTTGTTTATTTGCTAGCCTGCTCTAATGGGAGGGCTTTGAGAGAGAGTGAGAGTGAGCGGGATCAGATCCAAGTTAGAGGCCAGATTTTCCCAGCATGCCATGGGCCTAGCTGTTGGTCAGTGTGCTTGTGTGTTGTGGCTTGAAGATCAGTCAGTTTGGTGAGGGCTTACGCCTTACGCGATCCACCCCTAGACATTGATGAGTGTGTGACTTCCTAATGGAAGTAAACGCAACCCTGTTCACTAATGGAGAAATCTGTAAACTGTATTTTCATATTGATGTTGTATGAGATTTATGACTGAATGTGATCTGATGAGCATCATGGCTCTGCTGGCAATACTGACTATGGCTGGGGTTGAAATAACTGCCAAATATACCCACAAATATGGCTCATGCGGTGTGTGGTGTTGAATGACATTTCAAGCCATGTTTACAGGACCAACACACAGCAGGTCCAGCAGATTTCAGTGAACAACTGTTTCTTGCATAACCTCTAATATCTTTATGGCCTGGCCTCAGTATTTTTAGTCAGTGCTAAATCTCTTGCACTTTATCATCTTTAGCTCCTTCTGTGCTCCAATGTAATTTCAAAGTTGGAGCATAAACATTTTATCAAAAATAAGATCTTTGCTTTCAATGTTGTGAGTAAAAAGTGAATTGAAATAGGCTTGTTTATTCTTGTATGTCATGGAATCTGATAGGAATTACCTCAGTGTTTTATGGACACGCACTTCAAGTCCAATCGTCTGTTTGTACCAGTGATGACCTCATTAAGAAGCACTTGGGGGGAGTATGTATATGCATACATGTATTCATTTTGTTTTGAATAATATTAATGTGTACATTTTATGTACAGTAGACACTGATCTCTGTAAACAGATTGATGGCCGAGCTTGAATCAGTAGTACAGAATAAAAACTTGAGGTATGTGAAAAGGAGACTGCTTATACAGTATAATATATGTTTTTTAAAATGAAGAAGACATTCCAAAGTATATTGCGACCAAAGGTCTTGCTTCCTCAAGCCTCCCACAGCCTGTGAGTTACAGACGCAGACATTGTGACATTGCATTGAACTGGAAGAACCAAATCACACACATCTATGCTCGTCCCAATGTTGTCTCCTGCCATCGTGGTTCAAATAATATATGATCTGAAAGCCTTTTTCTCTGTGACATCCCTGGCATTGTCGTGTGATGTCAAATCAGAAGGGGTGCGGACTCACATACAAAAAGCTATAATGTCCCATGGCATCCAGGCTATAGGTGGTTTTTCAAAGCAATTTCAGCACAGGCACTAAACCTGAATGCGAACCATGTATAGCAGAAATGTCTTTGGGGGCCCTGGGAGAGATAGCATATCTTATCTGTAATAGATTTTGCCTTTCATTTGAGGCTTTATGGGCAATAGCGTCATAGAATGAGTTTGATTTCACTGATATTTCCAGCCTTGCATATTAAAAAGTGAGGTCCAGTAATGAAAGAGTTTATAACATACATAGATAGAAATACTCCAAACCCCCAAGTTGTATACGATGGCATCAGCTGATAAAGAAAAATTATTTAAAAAAAAAAAAAAAAAAAGAAAAAGTGGTGTTGGTAGCATTGCAATGTGGATGGGTTTGAACTTCGCTCTGAGCTTGCTTTCAAGCATTGCCAAATAATTTTCGCCGTCAAGTCCAAGGATCATCTCTCCTTGCCCCGTGGTGGTTTCAAAAGCTGGGCAGGGCCCCAGCCAAGAGGCCCTCTATCAACCCATGCCATGTGTCAGGCTATAAAACCAGGTAATATCAGCAGGATGTGGCTCCAGGATTTCATCAGGCATTTTTGCCCTGAAATACCATCCAATCTACTTGGCCCCCGGGGGGACAAGGAAGATGTGTGCGGATCCTTGATGCAAGATGCAAGACATGTACTCACAGATACTAATATATGCACTCTTGGCATATCTGTGGAAACTCCTCAGCAAGTGCGGGATTAGATGATTTGCTGTATGTTCTGGGGGTGGGAGGGATGAACGCTCTCTCCCAGTGCTGCTGGGACGCATTAGCACCACTCTGTGCTAAGGGACCCGACCCTGACAGTGTTCACAAGGAGGTTTTTTTTTTTTTATCTGGATGAAACTGGGATCATGATATCAGGGCAGGGCTCTCTAAATGTGTGTATGTGTGTGAGTGAGAGAGAAAGAGGCCTTGTTTTTTTCTGGAGAAAGGAGGGGAAGCCATTTATTGTTTCTTGGGCTTGTATAGCTATATATGTATAGCTATATCAATCTTTCTAAATTACATATTTATATATACAGACCCTTTCCAAAAAATTTAGAATATCATGGAAAAGTTTATTTATTTTCACAATGTCATTCAAAGCTTTAGATAGAATTTAATTGGTCTTTGTAATAGAATTGATTTAGAATAGAAGAAGTTGATGGTGTCTTGAGTGACTAACTAAAGACTGAGATTCTCTTTGTGCTCTTTAAGGCAATGGTGCTGAATAAGTGGGGAGAAACCAGTAGTTTGAAAATATGTGAGCAGTGAGAAATGCCTCTCATATTTCCTCTGGGTGTTTACACTATTGCCACACCCCACTGTGCATGTTGTGATTACCATGACAACACAACTTGTTTGCCATAGGCAGCGATCTGACGTCACACTAAGAGGCACTGGGAACTCCTGGGAAGGTGATACCACAACCAAATTCTTTCTCTCTCTCTGTGTGTGTGTGTACATGTATGTGTGTGTGTGTGTGTATGTGTGTGTGTGTGTGTGTGTGTGCAGGCTAGGAAAGGGACTGGCAGGCCTGGGATGTATTGGTGACAGATTGCAGGCTCTCCTGAATTTAAGTTCTGTGTTAGGGGAGTGCTCATCTTGGCATGATATTTAAGCACTAGTAATTCCACCGTCCATCAAGGCTGTCTTCAACCTTATGGCGATTCCACCGGCGTGACAACCAAATAGACTTTGCACAGATTCAGAAACCCTTCTTCGCGTGCTTGTGAACTACATCTCCGAGTCTGGACAAAGTGTGTGAATTCACTGTGAAAGTAAATGGTTAGGGAGAGGATAAACATTAAGAAGAAAATACCCAACAGTTTATTTGCCCAATCTTCGCTCGTCTCTGCCAATGAACCTGTGTAATCCCTCATAAGAGCATGAAGTCTGCCTTCAGCTGAGTAGCCATTACAGCAGCTCCCAGGGAACCACTGTCTTGTCATGAATCATGGGAAAAGTGCCTGCACAATGAGACGCTGCAATATTGATGGATTTCATTTGGCATTGATGTACAGTGCCCTCTCCTCTTCTTCTTCTCTCTCTCTCTTTCTTTCTCACTCGTCCTCCCTCTATCTCTCTCATCCTCCCTCTCTGTCTCTCGTTCTGTCTTTCTCAACAGTGTATATCAGTAGCAGACTGAGGCCACCACTCCCCCTCCCTTTCACCCACCCCCACCACACACACACACACAAACACACACACACATACTACCTCCAGGTCCCTGAAGTATTTGATGTTCCTAGCCTGTGTAATTTAATCTCGGATGACTCCCTGCAGCTCTCGCCCATAAAACCCCAGCTCCTATAATAGGAAGCCGCAACACAATTTCTCCTCTAATCTCAGCGCCTCTGCTCGGCAGAGATAAGACAGCAGTTTGTTTTGGCCTCGTCGGTGCCTGCCTGCCTGCCTGCACCGTGAGCGTCCCCTCCCCACGTCACCACAACCGTCAGTGTGCCCACACGGCCTGACCACTGTCTTGGGAAAAGTGTGACTTGCCTTCGGGTTCTCTGTTGTCATTGTCACTCCTTGTTCTGTTTGTGTGAGGCCTCCAGGGCACTTTTAGGGTAAAGGTCCCTCTTAACATTAAGAGGTGGACATTAAGAGATGAGGAAGAGATTTTTGTTCCTGCAACACACACACTCACTCACACACACACACACACAAACACACACACACATGCACACACACACAAACACACACACACACACACACACACACACACACACACACACACACACACACATTGTGCCACTGTCATACTGGGCTGTCTCTGTAGTTTGGGTCATGTTTTCTCAGGGCATTCTTATGCAACATCCATTGTTGCTCCACAGAGAGACAGTGTTCAAACTGACTGTCTGTATCTTTTCATGATGGGTCTGCTTATCACAACATCAACGCATGCTCACACACACACACACATACAGTCACTCCTCTCTGGCAGAAGGTTGTCTGTCATCCTACCCTGTCCATACTCGTTGGCCTGGTCGCAGCCTGGTCTCTTTCAAACTGAGATTTTCCTCCACCCTGTCACAGCTCCGAAGACAGACAACAGTTTCAGGCTTTGGGTGGGGATGTCTCCCTGTGGCTTGCTATCAGTTTCCATGTCAACAAATTGTGTGTGTGAGTGTGTGTGTGTGTGCATGCACGTCTGAGAGAAGGGCTAATAGGAGAAACACCCCATGACTCAGGGCTTAAGAATTCCTCACTGATTCAAGCCACTGGAATCTCAGTCAGGAATCCTACTCAGTGTTCTAAGGGAAACCAGCTGTCATGTATGCAAATAAAATGTCGTGTGTGAGCGTCTGGGTATGATTTATTTGTGTTATGTATATTTATCCATTTATCTCACATGCTGCTTTGTTTATTTTTGTTTATGTCTTCCCAAGTCGGGGACCATTTTGGGCACCACGATCCATCTTCAAAACATTTTTGCTTTTACAAGAGTGTTTATTTCTGGTGTTTTTCCTAGCCTCTGCTTTTAAATCTATCTAACGCTGTTTATGCTTGAGAGAAGAGACAGATTGCTTTTGCAGTGTCATACGACAAGCGGGAGTTCAAGAGAAATCAGCACAGCACTCGGAGGGACCCAGCTAAAGTCTTTCCAGGCTAAATTATTTAGCACCAGAGAAAGTAAATGGCACAGAGATGTGCAACACCATTTCCAATAAAGGTCAGGGGGAGGGAGGAACGGATGGAAAAATCCATCCAGAGCAACTCTGCCGTCGCTCACTCCCGCTCAACAGTCTCGGACCGAAGGGCTTTTTGCGGAATGTAATAGGGACGAGCCGTGGCAGAGCACAGGCTCCAGTCGTCTCATGAGAGAGCTCAGGCTAGCCAAAATGGGATTGAGGCCCCACGTATTAAAAAAATGTTCAATGTATTCAAAATGCCCGGAGACATTTTCCTTCCTCTGAGGAGTGTGTCTGCACTGGTGAAGATTGGGAAGCGACATCATGCTGCATTTGAATACAGTCGACGAATGAAAGAGCTGTGGCCAGTCCCTCATCGGCCAATCATCATCATTATTCCTTTAAGCACCTCCTACTATGTTTTAACAGTCAGTAGTTAAAAGTTCACTCTAAGTCAAATTGCAATGGAAATTATGGCAGTTGAACCTCCCAGCTGATAGGAAATTCATTTACGGAGTCAGATATGTTTTTGGTCTCTTATGAGCACCCCCCCAACCCCCCCCCCCCCCCCCCACACACACACACACACAAAAGGGACACAAACACATTCATACTTTCTGATGATAAATGATGAAATATTCCCAAGTCTTTTTTTTCAATTTCCTACAGGCTCTCAGGGTCATTTATTTTCCAGTTCCAAATAAAGGAGGTAGGCATGTGAGAATAGCACATCTGTTGCATCATGTTTGTCAAACCACAGTGCAGATTTTGATGTGCACATCATGCTGTGTACGAATCCTTTGCATTGAGGCAACTGAGTGTCCCCGTCTCTGGCCCAGATTCTTCTTTTCATATCAACCTTCTTCATCTTGTTCGCTTTGAAACCCAATCCAAACGCATCATGTCTGTGGGTTAAGAGAGGAACAGCTCGGCATCTTAATGATGATGTGCCAAGTGATGCCATGCTTGTGTTGGTGTGTCAGACCCCAGGACTATGCAATGCTTGCATGATAAAAGGCAAATACTGTGTGGATGTGTGTGTGTGTGTGTGTATATGTGTGTGTGTTTGTGCAATGTGTGCTGTAACTGTGGCTTGGCGCAGCAGTTGTCTGATGGTTGGACATGCTGAAGTCATGCGAGCAGCATTACATGCCATCCTCAACTCCTCTATCTCATGCTACAAGACACGCTAAGCTTTACAGACTTTCAAAAAATGAAGAAAAGGATTATATTAGTGTACATTTTCAACAGAATTTCTACAATATCTCTGAAACATCACTTAAAGTATACTGTACCTAGAGGGCAGACATTATATCAGTGGTTCTTAATTGGACTGGCCTTGGGATCCACAATTTCTTACTGCCAGCAAGTCATGGCGCAAATTTTCTCGGTAACAACAGTGGAACCTGGCCGCAAAATACATCACATTAGATCATCGAATACATCTCATTTTGCTTTTGACTTTGTTGCATAATATCAGAGGTTAATGGGCATCTCAATGGACTGAATTTTTTTCTGTGTCACTGTGTACCTTAAATCATCTGAGAGGTCCATACTTGGGCTTCACTGTGAGGGTTCTGTGTCTTAGAGAACAGCTGGGCTACTATCTGTGGTTCACCAGAATCCCTACACACTCAGTCTGGTCTGCAGACTAAGTTGGGTTTTGCATGGATTCCAAGGCGCTTTGTTTGCTTTTATCACCAGTGTCCCAAAGACAGTATCTGAGTGGATTCCACAAGGGCAGAGACTGTAACTTGTTTGGGTTCAAATCCTTTGTCCTTCAGCTACGTCCACTGCACGAGATCATCATAACGATTTGAGGCCTGATGAGCTTATGTAAAGCAGCAGTTGTGATTAACAGATAAGAATGGCTGCATTTCGAAAAGAAATAATGTAGAAGGCATGTTTAGGGATTTGTATGCACCAACTGCTGTTGAGCTTGTTTTAGCTTGTACCTAATAAGCCTTTCATGCTTTTGGGAAGGGTGAACATGTTCCACTTCTCTTGCACGTTTTATCTTTCTCCCTCTCTCTCTCTCTCTTTCCTCCTGGCAGTCGGAGGCTACCGAGGATCCTGTTCCTGAAGCTTAAGGGCTGTCGCACTGGCCAGGGCAGCACATGTGACCGTGGGATTGAAACACAGAGGCTACGCCTGAGCACTGAAACCAAACAACAAACTCTAGTTGTGTGTGTGTGTGTGTATGTGTGTGGCTCGACTCCCCTCCCCACCACCACGACTGCCTGTGAGCCACTGGCTGGCTGTGGCCCCCGCCCCCCGTGGCTGGAATGAGAAGTACTTGTTCTCCCAGCCAAGTGCCCAGTGTTTTCCTGCCCAGTGTCCTCAAGCAAAGAGAGAGAGGGAGAAAAAGAGAGAGAGAGAGGGAGAGAGAAAGATTTTGTGCATACACCTGTTCTTTTACATGCCTTGGCAACTCTGTGTTATCTTATGGCTATGGTAGTAAAGCTCCTTTGGATTGAATTAAATTGATTGAATAAAGAAATAGAGAAGAGAGAGAAAGAGGGGGAGAAAAATGGGTGAGGGAGAGAAAGACAGAGTAAGTGACTGATATACAGATGAGAGAGAGAGAGAGAGAGAGAGGGTGATGGGCTGGACACCTGGCAGGAATTCAAGCAGGATGAATTACGTCCTAAGCCGCACTTCTCTGTCCTTCATCCTCTGTCTCTCTTTCCCCCCCTCTCTCCCTCTCTAAGTGTGGCAGAGGTCGCAAACAATTGCTAATGTGTTTATTTGGGTGTAAGTTAAGAGTCCAGGGAATACGAGTAGTGTGTCCTCTTGTCTATCCAAAAGGCATCTTTATTTCAACATAAGAGTTTATCTGTATGTGTACAAATTTGTGTGTGTGTTTGTGTGTCTGTGTGTGTGAGAAAGAGAGAGAGTAAGGGGGATCAAGACCACCAGCAGCCAAGGATGTTGCTGTCAAGAGCCTGTGACATTTCCATATGCTTGCTGTGGCACTTCAACCTGTAATTAATGGCTGTATTCACTCGATTTCCGCTCTCTTGTGATTGGGCAAGAGTGCGTGTGTGTGTGTGTGTGTGTATTGGGGGGGGGGGGGGGGGGGGGGGGGTTGTGTTTGGTTGCTCTGCATTGTGTGAGACAGGAAAAAGCATTGAGCTTATTTCGCATGGGATCACTGCATTATGCATGAGCACAGAAATGGTCATCAGCAGGGCAAGGGGGCCCAAAGCCTGCCTGCCACAAGACAATGAGGGCTTTTCACATCCACATATGCATGTTTACAGTCCGTGTGTGTATATGTGTGTGAGTGTGTGTGTGAATGTGTGAAATAGGGGAACTGCCTGCCTTTTCCGCACTGCATCACTGGGTCCTGGCTTGGCCCCCGGGGGTAGATTAATGGTTGTGGGAGTGAGAGGGGAATGGGCTGTAGGGCCCCCTATGAGTGAGACGTTTCCCTGCTTACTGCTTCTAGGTAGAGCCCTTTAGGCTCAGGTGAGTTTGTATGTGTGTACATTGTACTGTATAGTATTATGAGTTACCATTCATCCATCTTTCTGTCTATCTTTCTATCCATCCATTCATATCTGCCTAGTGTTAAATGTGTGTGCAGTGTCAGAGGCTTTTCAAAAGCATATTTTAAAGTGTCTTTCCTCCTCTGTGTTATATTTGAATGTGAATGTATCACATTATACCCTGGGGATGACACTGACGTTATCTCTCATGCTGACAGCACTGGCAAGCACGCTCTTCTTCTAAACGTTTCTGCGCAGACATGGAAGTGCATGCCGAGCAAGCATATTCGTACACATGTACAGACGTGTGCCCCGGCTAAGCTAAGGAGACGGGCCAGCAACCCTTCAAAATGTCACTCGGTTTAATCCATTATTCATTCAGACCTAGATGTGCAGTTCCGAGGCGCGGATACAGTCATGACGTGCTTGTAGCGGATGGGAAAATGAGCCTGTGTTTGTGTACCTCGAACATGGCGAGGTACAGTATACAAACCTCCTCTACCATCTTCTTTAAGAACTCATCTAATCTGGTCTGAGATCCATGTTCCGTTACGCCGTTGTACTTCCTCGGCCGTGCATATTTTTGGTGCCTGCTGCTGAGTGAATGAGAGTGCCATAATTAGGATTTAATCCCAATCCTTTTGGTGTAAATATATCATAAAACACATGTGAATCATGCGGATAGCAATTCCTCAGAGCTCCACTCTGAAAATGAGCAAGACAATTTAATAACCCCCATACCCCCCCCCCAACCCACCATACACACAAACTGTGAATGATCTTCCAAAAGGGAGCACATTATAAAACTTCCTTCCACCATAGATATGGCTAAGCTGGAAGCTCCCTTACTATCTGCTGCAGTCATAGCTCTTGTGCTGAGAGTCTTGGCTCGCAGGGATGCAACACTGCTCCCAGGTCAATCACTGGACACTTTCACTTCAGTTAGCGCGTGGACTGACTTAGTGGAGGGAAATCTGTCAGTGGCAGTGAAGGTGCTGTGGCTCGAGAAGTCATGGGACGAAAGCCTCACCTTAAAGCCACTGACCGGGCCCTGTCACTCTCAATTAAAGGAACTCAGCATCACCCTCTCGCCCCATAATCCAATCTGTGCCGTTAAAGCCAGACAGAAAAGTGCTCCCACATTGTCCGCCAATCTGAGACATGACACTTCTTGTCTGACACATTTGTCTCCAGCATGAACTTATGATTGGCTGTCTAAACTCCACACACACACACACGCACAACTGAAAAGTGACTTATGGGAATCAGTTAAGGGACATAGGGAAGTAAGCACAAATTACACACATACACACACACACACACACTGACTAACTGGGCCAATAGGGATCCGGCAAAGGAGGAGCTCAGCTGCAGAGCGGTTGGCAGAGCCCCAGTGGAGCTCTCAGTCTCACAGGCTGTCTCCAAGCATCACCCAGATCCTTAGAATAACCTGATGACAGCACATAATTCAAAATAGCAAAATGCCAGCAGATCTGACGAAATGCTAAGGAAGACAGACCTGAGTCCGTGTGTCAGTGTGAATGTGTTTTGTTTTGCGGCCTGTCATTCCACACTCTGACAGTGGCTACTTAGGCTAGATGTTATGCAAGCTAAGGTAAAGGACGCGCCGCGCGTTGTGGAATGGGAGAGAGGAGGGATAATTGAGGGCAAAAAACACAAACAAAAACAGCGTGACAGCATGCAGGCTACCGGGGCACAACCTGACACCTGCCTTTGAGGAAAGGTTACGGTGGAATGAATGACTTCAGGGTGCTCTGCTTACGAGACGCTCTCCAGTTTCCTGGTTCAGGTGAGCGGCGCACAGGTGAGAAGAGGGGGAAACCGGAGCTGTGCGGAGGCCCGTGAGACAAAGCTCTGTGTTTTTCTTCCACTCGTCTCTCCCGGCCAGTAAGTAATTGCTGGCCCATTCTGTGCTTAAGTGTCTCTCGTGACCCAGATGAAGAAATCAGCTGGGTGTCAAAACCAAAGCCTTTTTAATGGACCTCATATAAATCACATCTTTTTAGAGCCCCCAAAAAACACGGTTGGAATACACACAGTGTTAGAAACAGTCTGTTTACTTATATAAACACATTTTATTTCCTCCCGCACCCCCATCCCACCTACTTTAGAAGAGTCAGACAATAAAATAATCAATTATGTCTACTTCTTACTGTGGCCTTTGAACAGTGTTCCAAAGCATTTTAAACCAGATCCCCAGATAATGAATGCTGGAATGAAGCCCTCCTATCTATCCACAAATAGGTACGGCACTCTTTGAGTTATTTGGGCAATTACTTTTTAAGCCAGATAAACACCCACACAAATCACAGTCAAGATTAAGCTGAAGTTATGATAAGTGTTGATAAGATTCCCAATCTTGATATTTAATCATGAGGATTTCCTTAGCTTTATTTTTGGACATAAAACAATGGCCTCTGTCGGGGTAATTTATTTATTTATTGCCTTGCAGCCATTTACCAACGATCTGTTCTGCACTGCCTGAACATCCAGAGGCCTTTGCAGTTGTTCATCAATCTTGCCTTGCATGACAAGACTGTCAGCAAAAATTCACCAGAAAATTTCTAACATGATTCATTTTGACATTTCTAACATGAAAAAAGTTCAGGTGTAAAACACTGCAACACACCACACAAGAGATTCACATGAGCCACACAATAATCAGTTTTAACAAATGTGATCATTTGTAGCTTTTCTCAAAGTTTTATATACATACTTCGATAAGTTTTAGTTAGACACCCCTGTTGGCATTTGCAGAAAAGCCCAATATGCGGTAGTCGGAATAATGAGTTTTTACTTCTTTTAATGATTATAATTTCAATTAAAAGTCCAACAGTAAACAGGCCAGTCCACCCATGTAAGGTGAGCGTTAGTCTCGTAAGGCCTCTCAAAAATGAATTAACAATATTATATAATATATAGTTTACAAATCGACTATTCATTATGCAGTTTGTGTTTTTTTTTTTGCATGATGTGTTGGTGTGTTTGAGAGGGTGTGTGTACTTGTGTCTGGGTCACGTCAGTCCTCTGCTTGTCCCTGTCAACTTCTGCAACCATCTAAAAATAGCCGACTTGCTCTCCTGGTGGGGCTCTATCTCTTAGCATTTTAAAAACGGAGGCTCAGTGTACCCATTTATTTAACTGGATGTCTCCAGATCTTTATCTCTGCACACCTCTTTATCTGTTATCTTCCACTTTTCTCCATCTATCCTGTCTCACCATTATTTACCATTGCTTATTCTGGTCTTTTGTCTGACACATGCTTAGGTCGGAGAGCGATGCCATTACTTTTTATGTCACATAATATTTGTGGTGCACATCTGACATATCCAGCTATTTCACAAGCAATACGTCTTTGAAATTTGTCTGCATTTTCCATCCTCAAAAATGCATGCATTATAAAGACCAAATTAATACTACCTAAACATCTTTATTTCCCATAAGAATATACATATTTAGGACTTAACAAAGAAACAATAATCTCCACCATTCAGGCACTACAAATCCTAAATAATAAATACCCGTGTTAGTGTTGGTCAGGGTTTGCAGAGAATACTGTAGCCGGTGTCTGGTTGCTGCAGCTTTCAATTGGGAGGTGATGTTCACGGAGCGAAAGATAATTAAGGACTGGGGCCATAAAGCGTGGCACGGCTAGCCACTGCTGTTTGTTGTTGTCAAGGGGAGGCCACGCTTAGCCGAGCCGCATGCTAAACAGAGGGAAGAGCGTGAGCACAGAGGCTTGCATGTTCTCGTTGCAAGTTTATTAGTCATTACTCCGAGGTACACTCTGGTGCTCTTTTTTTGAGATACAAGAGCTCCTTGGTGTCAAGTGTATGGAGGCTCCTCACGGGCTATGTGGTTCATTTGAGCCAAAGGGGGAGGAAGGTTATCAGGTCCTTAATCTCCCAGAGAGAAGCGGACAGCACTGGGTACACACTGCACAGTTATCATGGACTTCTTATTGGAACCTGGTATCACATTTAATGCAGATTAAACAATGGGTGGATTATAAGTAGTGTACTGCACTATAAGTAGACTATAAGTACTTTAGTATCAGTAGCGCTAAGCATCTATAGGTTAGGCTAAACATCTTTTGTAGTCCATATCTCTAACTCTCACTGGTTGTATTCAAACACACCCACCTCTCAAGCAGACTCCTGAAGAACAGTGTTGACTCCAGATTAGCAAACAATTATGCATCTCAGTGTAAGCATGGTGCAAATTCTGAGCCAACTGTGAAATGTCTGACATTAGCATCAAGAGAGAAAACACTGAAGATGAAAACATTTCCAGTTAGTAACAAGTAACTTGAAAGTAAAAGATCAATGCAACGGATTCAAGCATACAAACTGACACCGTTCAAACCAGCCATTGTGCTAAAAAAATAAAAGAACACAATGTGCCTTTCAATTGATTTTACATATTATTATAAAACTAATTTATAATGTTATACTCTCTTCTTCTTCAGAACTCCTCCCATACCAAGATCCAGGTCTGTAAAGTTGCTATTGCTTGCTGTAATCAATTCACCATTCCCGTCTGCACAGCAGGAAAACCCCCTCTCTATTCAGATGGATTCAGCATGCGTGGCCACTCACGCTAAACAAGAAAGACGTTGTCTTAAAGACAAAGTGGTGTGCCATAGTCTGAAAAAAAAAAAGAAAAAAAAAAAGGAAACTTTTATTGATCTTACAAGGTAGATCTTACAAAACCTTTCATTCCCTGGGGGAGCACAATTCCTGTAGGCTTGAATTACGACCTCTCTGAAGCATAGTTTGCATAGATTACCTTTTAAAGGATGCAGTGGCAGAGTGTCTTGGCTCTTTTTCTGTTGAAAGGGAAAAAAATGTTTGAATAGATTTGTCACACTCATGAGGGAGTGTGGAAGGAAAAAAAGGTGCTTGTGTGTATCTTTTCATCTGAACTGTGGCAGTGGAGGGCCTAAGAGTAGATAATGGCGATATGGAGAGCAGCTCGAGATTTAGGATTTATGATAAGCTTTTATCTGCTTCCCCAGAAAACACTTTAAGACTGCATGCCTTCCACTTGGGCCTGCTCGGTTCTCTCTCTCTCTCTCTGTCGCTCCCCTTCCCTCCCCACCTCCTGTTGCCCTCACATTTTTGTGCACGTGTCAAGGACGGGTGTGAGCCAGGGATACCAACATGAGTCAGGGCACCAGATCCAAAATACCCTGCCCAAATGCCCACCATCAAGTAAACACACACACACAAACACACACACACTGAATGATACATACAGGACCGACAACCAGACACACGCAAATAAGCATGCCCACACACTGTAGTTACACAAACCTAACCACAGAAGCCTTCACACACCTTAGACCAAAATAAATGTCAACCTTCAATTCACCTTAGCAGAGGAAGGAATCAGGTAGCAAAGATGGAGGGTTATTTGGTGAGTATTTATTTAAAGACGACAAGGTGTTCTCTGTTTTGACGCTTTAACAGATTGACAACTGAGACCATGAGTGATATTGAATGTGTAGCCTACGTGCTGACGATGTGTGTGCTGGTTTATGTGATAGTGTAAATTTGTGTTCAAGTGCTGACCAGTGCCGTGAGTGAGAGAGAGAGCACCTGTACAATGAAAAAAATAATGCATGAAAATGGACAACGTTTATTTTGTGTGCGAGTGTGTGTGTGTGTGTGTTTCTAATGCAAGTAGAAGTTAGTAATGTCAGGTGCTGCCTAATCTCATTTTAAATGTACTGCCTAGCAATATACAGTATATGACCCCTGCACATTGTACATGTTCCATTTAAAGCTCAGTTGTCACATCTTTTGATCCACAGCTCTTACAAGCTTGTTTTTTTAATACAATACTCAATACAAACACTTTCACCTCTGAATTCAGTCTAAAATGTTGCTTACAATGCATTTATAATGTGTGTGAATGAGTGTTTATAAGTTTGTTTGTAGGAATGAATTGTGTAATCAAGTACAGAAAGTATACTGTATGTGTTGTTATGTGTTTACGTGTAAATACTCTTTTGATCCCGTCTTTGGTCTCTCCATGTAACTAAAAAAAAAAAAAACTCAAGTGGATCTACTTGTCCAGCAAGTTTCATGTGGCCCGGTGACAGATAACCAAAATGTCTGGGAAACAAAAAGACATGAAGAAAGGACACTCACACAAGACCTACAGTATATGAGTACTCTGCTTGCTTCGCTAGCGGTGGTCATAATTATTTACATAACACATGCAAATTATTTTTGCGTGCAGCTTCTGAGCTCTGTCTCTTCTGTATTAATGCATATGTAGCTTCAATAATTCCTTCTTGAGCATACACCCAAGAAATGCTCTGTAGACTTTGATGACCTCATCAAGTGATGTCTAATTTGTCATGGTCTGTTGAATTTATACTGCAACATTCTGCTGGTCTGTTGATCTTTCTAATTAGGTGTTATTTATACAGATAATTGCAGAAATCTATGTGTCTGGGTAAATGCTGACAGAGTGCCTTGTAACATGTCTGTGTGCTCCCTGGGAATTAAAGCCTTGACCTTAAACATTCAAACTTCTTGTATAAAAAAACAAAAAAACAGTGACATTATGACATTGTGAAAGGATAGCCAAACGTCAGCATCAACCAGAACAACATCAACACCCAAGAGGCCTCTTCCTCAATTCTTCCTTGCACTCACTCTTTTCCTAGTTCTCGAGGCTCTAACCCCCTCAGTACACACCCACACACGCATGCACCACTCAACCCATCCAACTGCCACTGACAGCAGGCCTTGGCCCTGGCTTTTTAAAACCCTGGCCCCTGGGGGCACCAAACATGGAAAGAGCCACATCACAAACACATCAGAGGCTATTTATAGCCACAGCCACTACCAGAGGGAGTGCGGGCACCGGGCTGTCAGCAAGCCCCCTCTCTTCCTCGGAAAACACCACCAGAGAACGAATGAAGAGGGACAGACAGGGGGAGAGAGAGAGAGAGATGGAAAATGAAAGAGAGAGAGAGAGAGAGAGCGAGAGAGCGATGTAGTCACTGATGCTACCACCAGCCGACACAGAGCTACCATGGGAGTCACATGAGAATAGTCCCAGACAGCGGCGGCAACTGTCATTACTACAATGGCTACGCCACGGCATGATGTGCTAGATGTCAGGAGTGCCACACTTTTATTTGGTTTCAGTTTTACTGGCGGTTGTTGATGTTTGACCTCAATGGCCAATCAAATTGCACTCCTCCCTTCTATGATGCTGAACCACTGTGATTATTGGTTAGAATTGTTGATGGCTCAGTCTAAGGGCACTGCATGTGCTCTCTGTACACAATGTCCCCAATGTGACTCAAAGCACTAGACAGATAGGCAAGGCAAGGAAAATGTTTTTATATAATATATATAATATTCTGACTCAAAGTAATCGTAATGTGCTGTACAAAATAAAAGCAAAGTACAGTATATAGGAAAAAAACACATAAAAGATGAAAAAATGAATGAAGGCAAACAATGATTCAAATATAATTTAAAACATACAGAATGTAAAAAGAAAGATGATTGAATCATTTGGAGAAAGTTTGGTCTTAAGTCTAGATTTGAAACTGACTGACTAGTTCCAAAGCTGAAAGGATTAGTTTGGTGTTTAACACTTTGAGCTCGACTTGACTTCATGACTTGTCTAAAATGCAATAGAGGTCAACACCAAAATTTTGATGCCTGGTCCTGACTTGACTATTTGGGAAATTTAGAATCCCCCCTGCTTGTTTCAGAAAGGCTACCAATGGTCACGTCTACCAATGGGCGAAATACAGCTTCTGTTGTGTTTTACTTGTGTCGGAGTAATATGAAAAAGTGAAGTGTCTTCTAAAAGAAACTAATGGGATGTACAAAATGCCAAATAAAACATGACAGAAGCTTAAAGGAGAAATCCGGTGTGATTTGGACCTGGACTGTATTGGAAGATGTTACCGAGTACAAACATATATCAAATTCCCACCTCCGTTCACCCCCACGCATTCCGCAGTAAACCGTTTTTAGCCGAAGCTTTCATTAGCCTTACACTGCTAGCTATAGGGGCATCACAGTGCCTATGCAGCTAAATCGCTATTTTTACACCATTAAAAAGGTTCAAAGTAACTCCACGCTTCATTGGTAGACTTCTGAGGGCCCTGACATTTAAAACGAGACAATGATAACTTTGAAAGTACACCGGTACTTTATTAAAAAGACAGTTTATACAGACTGTACCTTCATGGAATATTACGTTCGCCGCCATCTTGAAATTAAGCCGAGATAAGTCTACTGCTGAGTTCCGACGAACAAATACGATAGGGAAACAGCTTTGAAATAAACTCTGTAGAAGTGCTTGGATTCGAGCTGAAAATATATGGAGACTGTCTACATGAGCACTAAAGCACCAACAAATTTAAAAGAGATTGGCCAGACATGTATAAGATTGTAGGCTGCCGCTACTCACGAATCTCGCGGGTTGAGCATGTGAAGGAGGAGATGCCAGTGTGTTCAGGCTACATCTGTAACGTTAGCGGTCAGAACGGAAAAGACGGTCTTGAAGAGCAGACAGAATGGTTTGCCTTTGCGCATTTTCAGGTTGTGGCAAGAGGATGAAGAGCTATAATCCGGAAACTTTTCACAGGCTACCTCTACGTGAGCCAACTTTGAAACAGTGGCTTGTTTTGAAACTCGACGTTGAGACACCTGTTGATATTCTAAAACAAAGGGATTACCGTGTATGCAGCCGACATTTCGATGCAGACGATTTCACTGTGCCTCCAACGGGATCACACCCCCCAAAACGTACACATCTGAAGAAAAATGCCATCCCAAAAGCAACGCTAATTACTCCAGAGGTATGTATGAAATAGTTTGGTTATTTGCATGTAAATCACACCTGTGGAATCGTGTAACGGTATCACCAAACTTTGTGCTTGGTAACAATTCGCTTAGCTTTGTATTCTGGTATGCTATTGGCAGATTATTATAACGTTACATTTATTTATTAGCATCCGAAATGTAGTTTAGGAGGAAGGAGTGGGTGGGGGTTGTTTTATAATGCATTTGATAATGTGTGCATGGGGGGCCTTGAATGTTTTCCTGGTAAGATAACCTAGCCGAACGTGACTTTGGGTCTGCTGAGGTGGGGGAACTCTTCCACTGTATACGTGGGCTCAAATAAATAAGGACGGCCATCAAATTCAAACGCGTCGTCTTCAAATTCTTCATAAGACTCTGTGGCCTCATATTCTACCATCCTTGCATGATTTGCCAATTACAATCGCACCAAGTCCAGTCCACGACTAATGTAAATAGTTTTGTGACTAATCAGATCACCGTAAAGGACGCGAGATTCCCATCACTGAGTAAAACCTTTTACAAGTTACATTCATAGGCCTACAGTTTTTGGTATGGTGCTCTTCATTCTCATATAGACATCAGAACCATATCTCCATATATTTTCAGCTCGAATCCAAGCACTAATACAAAGTTTATTTCAAAGCTGTTTCTCTGTCGTATTTGTTCGTCGGAACTCAGCAGTAGACTTATCTCGGCTTAATTTCAAGATGGCGGTGAACGTAATATTCCATGAAGGTACAGTCTGTATAAACTGTCTTTTTAATAAAGTACCGGTGTACTTTCAAAGTTATCATTGGTAGACTTCTGAGGGCCCTGACATTTAAAACGAGACAATGATAACTTTGAAAGTACACCGGTACTTTCAAAGTTATCATTGTCTCGTTTTAAATGTCAGGGCCCTCAGAAGTCTACCAATGAAGCGTGAAGTTACTTTGAACCTTTTTAATGGTGTAAAAATAGCGATTTAGCTGCATAGGCGCTGTCATGCCCCTATAGCTAGCAGTGTAAGGCTAATGAAAGCTTCGGCTAAAACGGTTTACTGCGGAATGCGGGGGGTGAACGGAGGTGGGAATTTGATATATGTTTGTACTCGGTAACATCTTCCAGTACAGTCCAGGTCCAAATCACACCGGATTTCTCCTTTAATTTCGCTATGATACTTAGTGGAACATCAGCAAACACCATTAACCACTCGGTGAGCTCTAGCAGCTACATTTTGGATCAGTTGAAAAAGTTCTATGATCTTTTTAGAAAGGCCTGTGAAAAAAACATTGCAGTATCCAACCCTGCTGGAGATAAAGACATGGATAAGATTTCCCTTTTTTGACACTAGACCTCTTAGTTTAGCAATGTTTCTTAGGTGGCAAAATTCTGATTAAGTGTTGCTTTGATGGGACTGTTGAAGTTTAGATTACTCTTTTAGGTTAGCTCATTAGTTTAGACCAGGGGTGTCAAACTTATTTTGCTCAGGGGGCCACATCAAGGAAAATCCATTCCATAACTTAAAAATAACAGATTTTTTTGTTTTAGTTTGTTTCAAAATGGAAATTGTACACAAAAACTAGTAGGCTAAACATAACAGCGACAAACACTTGAAATTACATTCTGAGGACAAAATTGGTGCAATTTCAGGAACTACACTATTGATAGAAAAATAAATTCTAATACAGTTTAATAATTTAAATAAAATTTCAATAAAACAAAACACAGTACTGTCAGTGTTAAGTTGGAGGAAATTATGTGACATCTGGTTGTTAATTTGGTTCATACTTTTTTTGACCCCTTTAGTTAGGGATGGTGTATGGTAAGCCACACCTCCTCAGGGTATTATTGGAAAGGACTGCCTCTGCTGTAAGCTCTCATCCAGGGCTTGGTGGCCACTGACCATTTCCTTTGGTGGTGTTGGCTTGTTATACATCATACCTTAGTTATGCTGCTATAGTTTAATGCCACCACAATCCACCCATCTGTTAACCCGTACAATTTTCACTCTGCCTTTCTCCTCCTCTCTCTTTCCTCTCCACTTATTTCTCTCTCTTCACTAAGCCAACATCTGTACATGGTTGCACATGCAATATAACTCACATTCTCTGAAATCTGATGGAGACTATTCTAACTCATCTCCTCTCTGATTTTCCTTGCCATTACCACCCTGCTGTGAGTCATCACTGCCTTCTACTGCCTGCGCCTGCACCTCCTGGGTTCTCCTGGGACCTTCTTCCAACGTGATCTGGCGGCACTCCTGAATGGTCCTCAACCCACTCCACTGTCCATGCCACTGCCTCCCTGCTGAGGGTCACCCCTGCCTTCCACTGCCTGATCCTGCATCTCTGGCTTCCTGGGCGGTCTGCCTTCAGCTTCACAGATGACCCTGACATGATTGATACAGCCTCCAACTGGCCCCTGGCTTGACTGCACCTAATGACATGGGACTATATCCTGGGATTCTAATGGGACTCCTATATTACTTTATTTACCAAAATTTTCTTGTAATGTGTATCTAATGGAATAATAGTGGACTACTCACCATCTGAGAGACTGAAAACCTGCCCTAGGCAGTTGGGTTAGCCCCTTGAGCCGTCGGAACTGCCCAAGGTTTCTTCCTTTACCATAACAAGTAAAAACAAAAAACGCTGCTAGGGAGTTTTTCCTTGCCCGTTGCTCATTGGGCCTCTTGTGTTAAGCGCTTTGTGACATGCCTTTTGTGAAAATGCGCTACATAAATAAAATTGAATTGAATTCCATTGAAAAAGACATTTAAGGACGAAGTCATTAGGTGACAAAGCAAAGTAAATGTGAGTCTCAACAGCATACTGTAAGTGTGATGAAGTAGTGGTCTAAATATTGACCCCTGGGGTACACCACAGGTCAAAGCCATTGGTTTTGAAGTATAGTTGTCCATGGAATCAAAGAAGCTTCTGTTTTGTATGCTTTGTGCTTAGAGGATCTGCCCCTTTTTATCTAAGCGCTCTCATAAAAGCTCAGGCTACCCCCCGACAACTCCGGTCCTCCAATGACTGTCGACTGGCAGTCCCAGCACCTCGCCCAAGGCAATCCAGACTCTTCTCATGTGTCGTCCCACGCTGGTGGAATGACCTACCAAAAACAATCAGAACAGGACCATCTCTGGAGGCCTTCAAAAAGCTCTTAAAGACCCAGCTATTCAGAGAACATCTTCTATCCTAGCACTAAAATGAACTGAAGCACTATCCCCTAGCACTATGCTCCTTAAGGTTTCTGCTATGTAGCTTGATTGTTATCCTCGTTTTGTAAGTCGCTTTGGATAAAAGCGTCTGCTAAATGCATAAATGTAAATGTCTGCTAAATGCATAAATGTTAACTATCCCAGAGAACCAAACCCAGTGTTGATGTGGAAGTATGTTTTGATCAACAATCAAAAGCAGCTCTAAGGTCCACTAACACCAAGACGGATGTTTTACCTGCGTTAGTATTCAGACGTTTTGTAAATGTTTCATTGTCAAAAAAGCTAAATGTTGACATAAGGTTTAATTCCCCTCTCTTTTAAAACTGATGTGATATGGCCTGTGGCGTTGTTAGGCCTATTTTGGGGGGGCTGAAGCACCTCTATAATATTCTTAATTAATATAATATTAATATTAATATAAAAACCTGTTGCTGTTCATTTGAATATGATCATAAATTTTGTGGTTTCTTTCCCTTTACAGCTTTAGTGCTTCGTTATCAAATCCGTTCCAGTTGTTCACACGGAACACCCACATTGAAAATCCAGTCCACGTTTTCACTGCTACTTTTCTCTCCGCTGTATCTACACATAGGGACGCACTTGCGTAGGTTATATGTTGTACACAAGACAAGACATGGCTATACGCAAGTTATCTCTCGTCATGACTGACTTTTCATTTAACACTGTCACGATCCATCACTGACGACTGTCTGTCCGGCGGCAGCTAAGCAAAGCAGGGCCCGGTGTTATCAAGAAAGTAAGTCTTCATCACTAGCCTTGGCCCGCCCATACTTCCTGTGACGCTACATTCAATTTCACGAGCAAGTCAGTATTTAGAGGAATTATTTTTCCCAAATCTGTGGGCACCAATGAGAAACGAGCCTACGCATACGTCATCGGCATAAGTGGTATGATTGGTTGTAGATTCGTCAAGTAGTATACAGAGGCATCTGATGGACGCAGGATAAGCCCGCCTCCCAGAAGACGTTTAGTAATGTAGGATGGCCAGACTAAGCTCCTATGAGCTTTGTCGCGCAAGCCAGGCTACTTCATCACTGCTGGTAGTAACAATTAGTTAGCTCCAGCTAACAGCAAAGAGCCCCATGTAATTAATGAACCAGGTGCTCCCCTTTGGCATAAATAAAAAATCTGGCTAGCACGCCAATTTAAATTGTTAGCATAATGTTGATTTCTGACACTTACTTTAGCTATGAAAAATCGACCTGAGCTTATTCAGGTAGGCTATTATAATCATTATTCATGTTTAACCAAATAAACAGTTGGTAAACAAGTAAGTCTTGTTGAACATGATTTATTTTTTATCTATAGTATTGTTTATTTTTGACCTATAGTAAAACAGCTTTATCAAGCAGTTAGTAATGCATTTTGAAAACAAGAGATGGACCCCTGGTCTAATGTGCCACCTTGTCGCACACATGTTCTGAATGCCTTCAGCAGAATTCAAATGAGCCATTTTAGATTCATCTATATTAATTCCAAGATTACAGTGAGGTAAAGAGTTTTGAAGTATAAGCTGATGCTTGTTAGCAACTGAAAAAAAATGCATCTGGATATAGCTTTTGCAGAGCTGCCTTTCGCAAATACTATATTCATGAATTAAAAATCAAAAAAAATATTTCCAGCCAGTCTCTTCAGTGCCTTTCCATCTTGAGCTTCAGTGCATTTCCATCGTGAGCTTTGCACGCTCTTCAGGTGAGAGCATCTTAACAACAAATAATCTCCCAGTCCAACAAATCACTTAGCACATGCAGCAGTCTGTAGACAGGCCGCACACAACACTCTCGTGTGCAACAGTTTTTTTTTTCTCCACACACTCACACACACACACACATACACACACACTCACACACACAATCTGCCCCTTCCAATGCATCTCCACAGCGGTCTGTCGGCCCTGTAGAGATTTCATTAGGGGCAATCAGAAGTGGGGGCAAGCGACAGTAAATATGCATCCTGATAAGACTTGGGCGATATGTCAGCTAGTATAGCTCATGCGCTACGTCTGTTTGTATCTACGTTTGTATGCATCTCTTGGGGGCTAAGCCCCCCCGTCCTTAAAACCTAATGACTCCCCTGGCTATGGCATTGATAAAACAGTACATGAATAAGCATTGTTCATGATTCTATTGATAACTGAGGACTGTCTTGCTTCACAAAATTCGTAGTTAGAATTTAATAAAGAATGTTTTTACAATATTATTTTGGTAATTGATGTGGAGATTAGATTTGCACATTTTCTCTCAGTCTTCTTGTACTCTCTCTTTAGCAGTGTAACAGTTCTATTTTGTTTCCATGGTGGTTTCTTATTGCCTGTGACTCTTTCGATTTTTAATGGAGCAATACTATTCATAATTTGTGTCATCTAGCTTTAGAACTGTAAAACGCATTCACATAATTAAGTCAGATATGCTAATATAACCAATTGGTCTTTTAAACTAAGAAAACTGGTGATTTAAAAACTTACACACTCTGCAGTCTGCAAGACTGAGTGCAGAAAAAAAGGTTACATAATTTTTTTACCCCAGCGACCCACAGTAATCAACTGTTTTGTCAGAGGAAAACCCATTACCCAATCCATTCTGTGTACTGTAATGCTATTCAGAACATCCCTTTGTAAGGCTTTTTCTTTTCGCACTTGGAGGATTATGGACTTCATCAATAATGTGACGAGGACGTGTCCTCCTTCTATGGAAACCGTGGAATAAAGATGGCTCCCTGGACTTGTTTGCAGTGAATAGGGGGCATGCATCGCACACAATTGATGCCTGGGAGCTTTTCTCTACTTTGGCATGATGGGAGCAGGAGGGGTGGGGGGGACCCCTCATGCCCTGTTATACACGTTGCCTCTTCATTGCAGTGCTTTGGTGTAGACAAGAGGATGCAGCTACTGCCTGCCCTCTCAGGTATGAATGACAAAGTCACTGCTGGGGTCTGTGCTGAAACTGAAACTACAACACATTGTATACACACTACAGCTTATGTATGTACTGTATGTATGTGTGCATCTTATCTAAGTGTGTATATATGTTTTGCTTTTTTTCCTTTATGCTCAAAAAAAGTACACTATATACATTAAGGGTGCTTATATATAAAGCAATGTTAGTTTGAGTTAATGTACTGATATAATATTGCATATTTCTCAACACATATTGTGGTTGGGCATGCATAATAATAATGTGTGTTCAGCTGTGCTGTGAGGCTGAAGGGACTGATGCAGTGGCCTTAGTGATAACACCGAGCAGCACGCAGCAGGAGGGTTTGCCAGCCATCCTCCGCCACAGGGCTTCCAACACAAATTTAAATCGTAAAATAGGCCGACCATAAATCACGGCCGCCGATTCCAGCCAGCCATTTAAAGGACCCGGCATTAGTCTACCTGTATCCTTGTGCATCCCTCTACTGAGTTTTTGTCTTTCTGTTAACACCACCATCAAATCTATTGATTTCTTCTCTCTTTTTTGAAAAATTGATTGATAAGAGACACCAAGAATGACAAATCACAAATTGAAGTTAATTTACATCCACTTGGACATGAGTTCATGATGATTTGGTAATTACTTTGATGGGACTGTTGAAGTTTAGATCACTTGGTTCAACGAGGTTAGCTCGTTAGTTACAAGGACAGAGGAAGTCATGAGTCTTTCCTCCTTTCAACTTCAGTTCTGTCAGTGTTAAAGCAAAACCAAAGAGTTTTTAAGACCTTTAATATCGTTTTGGTGGTCCATCAACTCATAACAGTATAAACGTTACCTTCTGCATCTGCTTTGGGGCCCTCTATCGGCTGTAATAGCACTAAACTAGTTCGCCCTGTCGGGTCGAGGTCCTGTAGTCCAAGTGAAAACTACAGTCGACTGGCTTTGCGGCCAGCCATAGGTTGGAATATAGCCAGAGTTGAGCTTACTCGACAGATATATAACGGGAGAAAATGCGGTTGTGTTTGAATTGCAATCATGGCAGATCTACCAAAGAAAAGAAGGAGATCTGAAGAAGCAAAAAAAAAAACGGGATCATGATTGAGAAAGAGCTTGAACTAGAGTGAAATATTGGTCCGGCTTTCATTTGTTGGCGAGAGCTAAAGGAGGCTACACATCGGAAAACGCATGGTGACCTAGCTTTGTTGCTACAGGACTTGTAAGTTATAATGGTATATCCGACAGTATTCATCATTGATTGTTTTATCTATCGATTAGCCTGTGATGGCTATAAACAGTGGATGAATTTTATAGTCTTTGTGTTAGCTAAGGCGCTAACGTGGTTAATGCTAGGTACGTTTCCTATAAGTTGTTTACAGCTTTAGCGGTTTTGAATGCCATCATCCGTAAGTTGTGAACAGATTTATATGTGATGCGGATATTTGATTGTGAAACTAATGGATTTAGAATTGAAAGGTAAATTGAGTACGCATCCATGTTACGGTTGTAAGTGTAACGTTACACATGCAATCTTTAGTCCAGCTAACGTTACCAAACACGGCAGGTAGCGTCAACACCAAGTAAGCCAACATGTTCACAGCCACCACAGCTGCCGGTGTCCAGCGTCACAGAGGAGTCTGATGGGTTAGAAGCTATCTATTTTGGCTTTCGAAAGTACATAATTTTTTTCATATTTTCATAACTTCATAATTTTTTCCCCGTTGTGGTTTAGGGGGGATTATCACTCGAGACAATGCAGGCAACTAAATGCTAAAATGTTCAACGTGTTTTCTTGAGCATCCTAGTGTAAACATATCTTGCTATTACGCTAGACCCTTTGACAAAATCCAAAATGCACAGCAAGCGATGTCATATGTATATGTGTATAAATCAAAATAAATCATACTTTTACAACAACGTACATACCTTGTCTGTAGACATGATTTCTAAAGCCGATGCTGATAAACAAATTGCGGTGACTGTACATAAGCAATAGTAAGTGGCACGCTAAATTATTTACGACAGCAGTAATTCCGGTTTCAACCTGTAGATTTTGAGGCTCTTTAGAGTTGCTTTAAGCATACTGTAAGTATTATGAAGTAGTGATCCAATTATTTGACCCCTGGGGTACACCAGTGTCTCCCTCTAGAGTTCTTGCAAAGCATCTCTAACCTCCATTGGCCTGAACAGGTTAACCGGTAAAAATCTAAGCCTATATGGACAGATCCCTGACACTGGTGGAGCTTACAAAGAATGTAGAATCAAGTAGAATCATTAGGCAGTTCTAGCCATGTTACTGAGTCCTGCTCTTCGTCTAAACCCAGTGAAGGTGTCCATAATGTTATAATTCACATTTCACAAAATCTTTGAACCCCAAAAAGGTTTTTTTTTAATCACACTGAGCTCCCTATAGTGTTAGAAGCCATGCAGTGATAATTTTCATGGGAGCCTTGATCTCGCACAAATTGCTATCTGGAGGCATTTTCAAGATGGCTATCGGGCCTGCCTGTCGGCCTTGCCCATGAGGACTTGGGTGTTAAGTAACAAACCCCACCCCACACCTACCCCACCCAATCTCTACAGCCGCCTCATCCCTGCCCGCCCGCTGGCGCTCTGCATCCCTGGCAGATGCATCCTGGCGATTGCCTTATGTAATACAGCCTCCATCATCGGCGCTCTGGAGGAGAGAGAGAGAGATGTGTGGGAGGGAGCAAACTGTAAATGGGCTGTTTGGACAACAAGCACCACTCCCAGCACTTAGGATCATCACTGCCGCATATATGCGCACAGACACTCAATCACAAACACACACACACACATCAACTAGTGGATTAGAATCTGTTGCTAGCATCATATATACAGTATATACACAAAAAACAAGATAGAACCAAATTATCAACATACATCCTTTTTTCATCACAACTTTTGCTCATCAATGGCAGTCAATCAAAAATAATCAAAGATGGTCTTTTTTTGTAGAACCTAGGTTCTCATCAACCAGCACAACATTATCTGACGACCTGTCATCAGCCCTGTATGTGGTTACCTTGATAAATAGTCAGGGTATACAAAGCAATACGTAAAGTGTGCACGGTAGATAACACCTTTAGTCAATATACTGCATGCATCCTAAATAATTAACAATGGGAAAGTCTGTGTCTTTGAAAGTTTGGTGTCAGATCAATATAGTCCTGGAGGGTTCAGTGTATTTGTATCCACAGGGCATCTATTTGAGTCATAGGTATCAGAACTCTATGATACTTCATCTGAGGTATCCTACAAGGTGAAGCTTACTGCATTTTTAACACCCAATACTATATACATGATGCTTCTAGAGTTCCGTGAACTGATGTGAAAAGAAAAAAAAATCAATACCCAACATGGGAAAATGAGAGAAGATACCAGATGAAATCAGCTAGTTCAGGTTATTGATTTGGAAATGCCAGACAGCTCCACACAAAACACAGCAAGAGTCTAGGGCAGATCAGGATATTTTCAAGGTTAAGTGGCTAAAGTACATAACAAACTTTGACTTGTGGATAAAGTTGGTAAAACTTGACAGGTGAGCGCAACACGTTCCTAGCAGCTGTTTTAAATTGCTCACAAAGCATTCATTACTGTTTCATGATTCAACATTCATACCCAACAAGTCAAAGTTTGATAGTCTCAAAGCAGCACTGACAATGTGTTCGTTTAAAACATTGGATCTTATCATGTTGCTAGGTATTTAATAGAGATCCTATGAAGACTACAAATATCACTTTACAACTGAAGTATTTATAATCACATATGAGTTTAAAACTGGGAGATAAGGATACAGAGATGGCCCCAGACACCCTAAAGGTTGGGCACATTCCTATTTGAGTGTAGGCAAGATGGCAAAAGATGATAATTACCTGCAAAGGTTACATGAGTTTTTAATAAAAGGTGCTCATTATGTGCTGTCTGCAACACTAGGGACAACTGCAACACTGAAGTCCAAAGTGACGTTTGGACTGGAACATTTTTTCAATTATGTTTGCTCAAAAAACATTACCATTTAAACCTATTGTATGTCACTTCAGGGTCAATCGGGTCACACGTTCTGATGATAATCATAACCTCTTGTTTCTCTATGTAGTTGTTTCTCTAAGTATGCTTTGTGAGCAATGGCAGCAGCTAACAGCAGTGTGTTATGCACACATTTGTTTAGTAAAATGTCAGAGTAAATTTGAAGAATTTAGTTATCTTTTCTCTCTTTCTCTCTCCTCCAGGCATAAAAACGTGAGTGGTGTGAAAATAGACGTTAGATAAACAGAGACAGAAAGCGAGACAAATGGAAGCTCTCTGTCAGACTGTTATGTGGAGTGGGCCCAGAGGAAGAATACCCAAGTCTGATCTTTCCTCAAGCACTGAAAGAGGGATTGAGCACTGGCTGCAGACATTAAGCCAACAAGAGACACTTCTGAAGTCAGGATGCTTCACCATCTATCCTGTGCACTGCCTGATATGTGTGTCTGTGTGTGTGTGTGTGTGTATGTAAGAGACAGAGAAGAGAGAGAGAGAGAGAAAGAGAAACAAAACAAATGAGAAAGGGAGAGACTTTTCAGCCTTCATAATGGATGCAGTCCAATCAGTTGACGGCTGCCACTTCCTCATCCAATCAAAAGGAGGACTGCTCTTGCATATGCAAGTCTATCCAATCAAGTTCAGTCTAGTGCTTGTGCACAGCACTGCTGTGCTGCTAAGAAAAAAAAAATACCTCCTCCCTGCTCCATAATGCAAGACTTGCATTTTAAAGAATCATTTTTTAAATGGTATGTGTTAGAGCACGGGCCATTGCCTTTGCCTTCTCCAGAGGAATTTAGCCTGCAGTAAATGGACTGTGTTCAGTTAACCTTAAGCAGGAAATGGAATAATGACTTGCCCCGCCAACATTCATATAATTCATTTTACACACCTGATTAAACACTTTAATAAGAGTTTTTTTTTTGTCATTGGGAATATTTTAACCTGAACTATGTTTAGCAGACACATGTTCAAAACAAAAGGAAAATCAATAGCAACCAACAGGAACTCAAACTGTACCTCAGATAATCCTTTGAAGTATATGATTAATGCTCAAACCACCAGCTCCTATCCACTGATTTAATATGACAAGGTTATGCCAGGTCGTCCCACATATATGGACGATAGTCGTCCCACATGATATGGACTAAGCTTCAGTCCATGCACCAACATGCTAACACATGCTAACACCAAATCCCACATAGTTGAATGGAGCTAAGGGAGGTGACGGCGTTGGCTGTTGCGGGGGAGCTGCAGGTCAGGATGGCCCCACCTCCCCGCCTTGTTTGACCCAGGAAGTTCAGATGCATTCCATAAATGGCAGCGACTCAATGATTGCATTGCATAACGGAGCTGTGATGTCAGAGTGACACGCACATGCACACACACTCAAAGACACATGCAGACATAAACACACAGGACTACAAAACAGCTGTGCCATCGTGAATGTCAGCCGGTCTTAGTATGTTTTCATAACATGATTACCCGGCTTTCAGAGAAACACAGACCTGTTTAGCCAATAACCCTGCAGATTTTGCATCATTGCTAGTTTATGTAAGGGCGGTGGGATCAAACAAGTGAGAATATTGCTAGTCCTAACCCATGTCTCTAAGAGCGAGCATGTACAGTGAGGTGTACACTCACAGCCTTCACAGAGACACGTTCCAATGTCGAGCTGTCAGTGTAATCATCCCATCATGCAATGTCAGTCTGTCACCGTAATCATGACATAACAAACAGAACTCAGAGTGACATGCTGGAGTCAGCTAAAAAAGGGCACATTAGCATTGCAATAGTGCGAGGCTGTGGCATAGCTTCAGTGTGTGTGTGTGTGTGTTGGGGGAGGGGTATCTTTTGGATCAGCTCTTAAGAATAACCTCAGATGAACAAATGAGAAATACTGTCTGTATCTCTGAAAACATCAACAACAGAAGGTGCTGTTTCAGTTAACTCACCCCTCTCTCTCCACACAGACACACACACAAACACACGCTTATCAAATGTGGGTTCCCAAATAATGGTCTATAATCTTGCAAAAAGAAGACTCTCTTCCACTCAATGAGGCCATATGATGTTCATTAACTAATTAAACTCCCATTATGTAGGGATACTCCTGTCCTCTTTGGTCATAAAGCAATAAAAATCTCTGTTCTAACCTGGCCTCTGAGACAAAGAGTTCTTGGGACTCCACTTGGCTCTGCTCCCGGCACCCTCAGTCTCTTATCGCGTGAGCTAACGATATCAACTTTGGCCTGACACTTCCTGAAAAGCTTGCTTACTTCAGCCACAACACCACCGTTTGAGTCTTTGCATGTGTAGCTTCTTGATTTTTTTAGTTTGTTTGTTTATTTTTACTCTAAATCTTGTTTGCATGAGACCCTTATTTACAGTGTACACTTCAGCCCTGGCCTTTTTTTCCTGCTCCACAGGGACAGGAAGGGTGTCATATTGACATGACAATCTCATCAAGTAAGGCCTCTACTTGTCTACTGCATCCAATTCCTACTGATCTCCTTAAGGCTGCTCTCCCTAACCTAGCTGAGCCAATACATAATATTATAAATCACTGTCTTGGAGCAGGACATGTTCCCAAACCTTTCAAGACATCTGTCATTAAGCCTTTAATCAAAAAGCCCAACCTTGACCCTGATGTCTTGGCTAACTATCAACCTATATCCAACCTCCCATTTATATCGAAGATTCTTGAAAAAATAGTGTCTAAGCAAATTTGTACCTTCTTAGACGCAAACAACATTCAGGAAACCTACCAATCTGGCTTTAGAGCATACAAGGTCATAAAGGTCAACAATGATCTCCTTATGTCATCTGATAATGGATGCACATCATTATTAATCCTACTGGATCTAAGTGCTGCCTTTGACACTATCGATCACAGCATCTTACTACATAGACTTGAGCATATGATTGGCATCAAAGATTCTGCATTAGCCTGGCTCAGGTCATACCTTACTGGATGTTACCAGTTTGTACATGCACATAATGCAAATAAAATCATGCCACACTGAAATTAAGTGTGGTGTACCCCAAGGATCAGTACTGAGACCTCTGCTATTCTCCCTGTACATGCTACCTTTGGGATCTGTTATTAGAAAACATGGCATTACCTTCCACTCTTATGCAGATGACACCCAACTATACCTTTCAATGCAGCCTAATGATTGTACGCCGTAACAAAACTTGTTGCCTGCCTCGGTGACATCAAAAACTGGATGACTAATAATTTCCTTTGCTTAAACTCTGACAAGACTGAAGTCATGTTGATTGGCCCTAAAAACCTGACCAACACTCTATCCCATCATCAGAGCTTACTTAGTAACCTTTCACTCACACCTAACACAAAGGTCAAGAACCTTGGGGTATATACTGATCAAGACCTCTCTCTAAATAGTCATGTAAAGCATATCTCCAAAACCTCATTCTTTCATTTACGCAACATTGCTAAGGTTAGAAAATGCCTTTCTTTTGAGGATGCAGAAAAACTAAGACATGCATTTGTTACCTCCAGACTTGATTATTGCAACTGATCCTGCATCTCTGGCTTCCAGGGCGGGCTGCCTTCAGCTCTACAGACGACCCTGACATGATTGATACAGCCTCCAGCTGGCCCCTGGCTTGACTGCACCTAATGACATGGGACTACAGTACATCCTGAGATTATAATGGGACTCCTATTACTTTATTTATACCACAATTTTCTTATAATGTGTACCCAATGGAATAATCACCATCTGAGAGACTGAAAACCTTCCCTAGGATGCCCAAGGTTTCTTCCTTTAAAGGAGACATATTATGCAAAAACTCACTTTTTACGGGGCTTTGTGTTCATATTTGGGCCTCTACTGTTCTTATAAACTCTCCAAGCGCGAAAAAAAAACCCGTCCATCCGTTTTCTGATGGTCAGTAGACAGACTTTGGTGTCAAGAATATTATGCTCCTGTGAGCCATTTGGATGGCTCCCTTATTTTCACATCACACTAAGGGAATTGGCATAGACCAACCCCAGCACCTGTCGAATCCCCACCCATTTAGCCAAAGCTAATGTCTATCTGCTTAGATTGAGAGATGTTTCTCTCCGTACTACCTGGGCGCTTTTTAAAACGCTGCCGCCAGTTTTTCAAGTTGAGAAATTCGTCGGGTTCTTTTTGGAACAGCTGACCAATCATTGTCAGGAATCAAAACTCTGGCGTCCTGTGGCAATCAGCAGTAACAGGAGACGGTCGAGGTAGAGGATTATAAAATGTCAACTATTAACACCATGAGCGATATGATATGCCAATTTCACTGTGTAATAGTATTGATCTATTGAGTAAAGTTATCCATATTTGGATTTTTTTTTGTTACTAGTTGTCTTTATTTCAGTCCTTTCAAAAGTTAGCATGTTAGCTAATATAAGTGAGATTAGCTCACGTTCATGACATGGGAAAAAAAGTTATCAACTGATAAATACTGCCAATGCTTTTTTTGAACTAGAAAAAGCCTCGGGGTCTGTGTTTTTTACTTAAAAAAAAAACCCACCCAGTGTGAACACCTTCTAATGCTTGTTAAAATATTGTCTGGGTTTAAATGAAATGTTTATCAAGTTATCATCAGTGGAGGCGCGCCATCAAGTAACGTTAGTCTAAAAGCCCATAGTCCGACGTTAGCAGTTGTAGCCTCACTTTATAAAACGTTACTTGAACTATTCAAGCTTTGTTGAGTTTAAAATGTTAGCAAATACTAAATGTTGTAAAGAGATGGCATTGTTTCTTAAAAATAACCTTACATTAGGCTACATTGTTGTGGCAAACTAAACATGGTAGGCTAACAACTAAGGAGGGATCCAATGGTAACAAATATGTTTATGAAATAAGTTTATTAAAAAAGTTGACTAAACATTCAGAAACCGCTTGCTGCATTCTTTCTGTTTGTGCTGGTGGATCCTCTTGTTCGGCATCAGGGTCTGATACCTACGGTGGCCGACAGGTGCAAACGACGTGCAACTTATGAAAACACATGCAAATCAACAAAACACGTGCAAATAGACAAAACACAAATGCAAATCAACAAAACACCTGCAAATAGACAAAACACAAACGACTTAGGAAAACATCTTCATCTTAATTTGACAACACATGAACATCATTTAGAAAACGCGCTGCATTTCAGAAAAGCACTCCGAAACTCAAAACACATGCAGATCAGAAAACACACCCCGAAATTCCGAACAAAACTGAAGTTTCCAGTGGGACACTTAAAAGTGATGAACACCTCTGGACAGATGGTGAAAAGGAACAGGGGTGTACGTGTGACAGAGATAGCTAGCGGTAGTAATCTGAAATGTAAGTATTTGGGTTTATTTCAACATTTTAATGGCATTTTAATTGTGATCACACCTCAGATCACCACCAGTTTTCACAATCTGTTCAGAGGTGTTCGTCACTTTTAAGTGTCCCACTGGAAACTTCCGTTTTGTTTTGAGTTTCGGGACGTGTTTTCTGACCTGCATGTGTTTTGAGTTCGGGGTGTGTTTTCTAATCTGCATGTGTTTTGAGTTTCGGAGCGCGTTTCTGAAATACAGCACATTTTCTAAATGATGTTCACCTGTTGTCAAATTAAGATGAAGATGTTTTCCTAAGTCGTTTGTGTTTTGTCTATTTGTAGGTGTTTTGTCTATTTGCACGTGTTTTGTTGATTTGCACGTGTTTTCATAAGTTGCACGTCGTTTGCACCTGTCGGCCACCATAGATACCGGCTCTATTTGCAGTAATTTTCGAGCAGCGTAAACAGTTCACGCAGCCGGAGGCTTCTCATGGGCAGGGCGGGGCGTGACCAGCAACAGCTTATTTGCATAAAAGTGACAGAGCTCTTAAACGGCTCAATTTGGGAGAGACCGAAACTGGCAAGAATAGAGCTGGTGAAATCTATTTATGTGAGAGTGATTTTGTGCAAAGAACTTCATGAACTTGATTTGTATAGCCCATAGACCCATTCTAAATGGTTTAAAAAGAGGTATAATATGTCCACTTTAAGTTAATTTTATTGTCAATTTCTCTACATACAGAGGAATCAAAATTACATTTCTAGCTATCCCACAGTGATGGGCACGGCCAGGAGACCCAGAGGCCACTGCGTCTACACACGCCACCTGCTATGGCATTCACCCATTCATTGGAGGTGTGTTACCATACAAGGCTCCAGCCTGCCACCAGGAGCAATTTGGGGTTCAGTGTCTTGCTCAAGGACACTTCGATGGTGTCAGGTAGAGCTGGGCTCGAACCTGCAATCTTACGGTCACCAAATGGTTCCTCTAGCACCTGCGCCACCACCGCCCTACCATTGCCTTTACCAAAACAAGTAAAAACAAAAAACGCTGATAGGACATTTTTCCTTGCCGCTGTTGCGCATTGGGCCTCTTTGTGTTAAGCGCTTTGAGACATGCCTTTTGTAAAAATGCGATATATAAATAAAACTGAATTGAATTGAATTGAATCAAACTCACCGTCAAATGTCCTGCTAACTTCAGGTAAGGGTCTGTGCAACAGACTATGGCTTCATGTTCCCTTCACTATTTGTATTGTGTTTTTGTCATAACTGGAACCAAAGAGTAGTGTTGTGACAACAAACCTACCCTATACCCTTTTAGTTTCTCAAATGCTCACAGATAAGTGTCATTTGTATCATATATATCATCTATATTATCTTAATCACCTTGGTTCTCTCAAAAAAGGCTCATTTCTGCCTCTTATGGAATGTCAACAGTAAATAATTGAGCATGTGCATGGTTAGTGTGGCTCAGAGAACTCGCAAGGTTGCCTTTGATAAATAATGCACAGGCACTAACTTGAGCGTCGTAGGTGTGATCTAAATGCATCTCTAGCCTCTAATGGTACACACACACACACATACTGTACACACACACACACACACACACACTAACATAGAGAGAGAGCCCTTCCAGCCTTTGAATGGTCATATCAGCCCCTTCTGGATGGAAGCAAACCATAGCTGACAAGCAAGGGCAGCTCCCAGGGATCTAGCAAATGTAACTTGTTTGTGATTAGCAATCAGGGCCTCTTATGTGGCTGTGTTAGCTAACTGTACGGGACGGCACGGTCACCGACACGGCCGATGAAGTCCACTCGTGCCTGCGCTGGCACTCGCTATCAGTCTGGCCTCTGGTCTTATCAGCTGACTTTGCCACAGAGGAGGTTATTGATTGAGCTAAAGTGCAGTTTCCCCTGTCTCTACTACTGTAGTGCGGACGTTGTTTCACCCTTGCATACGTGCGTCTGGCCTTTGAATGTGCTTAGCAGCCAGATTTACAAGACATAGGACTTTCTGTACGTATTTTTTTTTTCATTCAATATGGCAGAATGTTCTAGAAAGCAGTCCGCATCGGAGCAATGGCTGAGTAATTAGATGTTGAAATGGCTCCTATTCCTACTGCTTTAATGTATTCTTTACCAACGGATAGAAAATGAGATTACAAACTTGACATGATGAGTAGTATCCCTCTCTATCACCCAATAGAAAGAACACATATTCGCCAACAACTTATCTGTCTTCTCTAAGGTGACAACTCACTTTTTGTATAGGCTATACGTGAACATAACGCAGATGTACTTCATTTATTTCTTTAGATTGCTTTGTGAGCGACACATGAGAGCGACACATAGTGTGTACTGCACACGCTTCGTTCAACCTTTTGACTTCACGCCTTTCTTCCCTGTGCTTGGCGACTGTTCTGCAGTCTGTGTCTGCGTCTGCACCGTTGTGGCTCGATGGCTTTTGGCTCCCCTTGCAGTCTATTCTTTTTTTTTCCCTTATTACTTTCTTCTTCTTCTGGCTTTTTTTGTGTTTTACCCAAAAGCCTGGAGATAAACGCCAAAAATAGCTAAGTGAGGAAGACCAAGGGAAGTGAGCGAGAGAGAGAATGAGTCATGCATATCAGCTACCCGGGCTGCATGCTAAGCCCTCATATATGTTGCCTGAACACATACACTTTCGCTCACCCACAACATGCACTCACACACACACACGCACGCACTTAGATATGCAAAGAGTGAGGAAGAGTTACTCTTACACAATTACAATGTACAGTATGCAGGCATGTCTGGACATAAACACACACACACACACACACACTGTCACACACACGCACACACACAAACACATGCATTGATTATAACACCAGGGGACCGTCTGTCTATTAAAGCATGAAGATGAGAATTTACTAAATAATCTGTGACTAATAAACTTAATCTCTCACAGTCATTCTGGTGTCATCTTTTAAAACTGTCTCATTATTTTTTTTTTACTCTCTATACTATACTTTCCTAGGGAGTCCTACCTGTTATCCTGTCTACTAAATAAAACACAGAGAGGAAAGCTACAGTATGTGGAGATATAGCATAACTCATCTTGAAGATTTAGAACATTGTGTGGATCAGGGAATGCATTTCCAGGGACCATGATCATTTGTTTCCATAGGTTGGAAATCCACTCATGCTGTGCCATATATGGGTATTCATACCATACAGTCATGGCCAAAAGTGTGGACACCCCAGATTGTTTTTTTTTCTCCCAGGGGTCGATTTTCTAAAAAAAAAAAAAAACTGAAATCCTTCCCTAGCATGTGCCTCTTAGGACCTTGTATAAGACATGCTGTCCTGGGGAGTGGGTATGCTCCTCATCACATTCTCATATTGTAGACACACTAGAGTGGCTCCCCTTGTTCCAAAGCACCGGTATTTGTGATGGGACTAAATCAGCAGACAGCAGCCTTGAATTACCTTTTCAGTTTTCAGTTCTCTCCTTAATTGGTCTGTGCTGTTGGGGGGTGTTGTAGCGTTCCAAGTTGTTCTTGGTAGCAAAACCAGGGCAATAGTAGAGAGAATAAGCAGGTGGAACTTTAAGTTCAGGGGGTATGGGGGGGGGGGGGGGGGATTGTTGGCAACACAGTCTGCAGTCGGGGGAGGTGTTTGAGTGGCTGCCGCAAAGGCGTTAGCAGGGGTATTAGCAACACAGATATCAAACCAAGACTTAATGTATATTTATGATGTTTAAACTGTTTTCAGGACCAGGGTGCAGGGCAGCTTCATCAGCTTAACCTGGTTTCAGGAACAGGGAAAAATGATCATCTTTGTACAAAAATCTCTAACTGCATTGTATTATTTGTATATGTTTTACATCTACTTGTAGATGTTACACATTTACATTTATGCATTTAGCAGACGCTTTTATCCAAAGCGACTTACAAAAAGAGGATAACAATCAAGCTACATAGCAGAAACCTTAAGGAGCATAGTGCTAGGGAATAGTGCTTCAGTTCATTTTAGTGCTAGGATAGAAGATGTTCTCTGAATAGCTGGGTCTTTAAGAGCTTTTTGAAGGCCTCCAGAGATGGCCCTGTTCTGATTGTTTTTGGTAGGTCATTCCGCCATGTCACACATATCTGTAAACTCTTGCAATTCCAATTTCCCAGTGAGGCTGACTCACATTAAAATCCTGTGGACACACATTGTGAGAATAGGGGTTCCCTTGGTGCCCAGGATAAAGTCCCACGCTGCTCATTCAATCTCACCTCTTAATAACCATCCCCCAATGCAATTTGCTTATCGTCTCGTATATTCCCACACACTCCATCTTAAGCTGGTGTGTGTTGTGTGTTAATTTAGCAAAAAACTATGATTCCCTTCACACTGTCAAATTATTTTTTTTTCTTGGGATTTTCCCCGAAAGCTTACACTTAAAAACGTCTGACCATACATTTAGATCACAAAAATAGGGGACATTTAGCCTTACCATGACTTGGGAGATGTCAATTTTGACAGTGAGAAACACAGAGTAACTGGTTTGGTAAATATTTTGGCATTTGCTATGACCAGGAATTACACATAAATAAAGACATATTGTACATGTTAGCATCAAAAATGGCATCAAATCTCACAGGGCACATTATAAAGTTCAATGTGCAGACTTTTGCGTGGAAAAGGTGCAAATAGAAGAACAGCTACACTCTACTGAATAGCACTATTCTGGCTAATGGAGAGCACCAGAGGTCAGAAGTGCCATTGGTTATGATCTGGTTGAATATCATGACAGCGTTATTGAAGAATAGACAGTTGCTAAGGTGAACAAAAACGTTTGTAGACAACATTATTACAGCTACATAACAGTATAACCAATTTTCTAAAACCCTAGATTCTTCTTTACTCTTTTGCCTCCATTAAATCCTATATTATAGGTGAAAAAGTGCACAACTGATACATGTTGACCTTTGTCATTAATAGGAGGCTAAATTATCCATCTAAACTACATTTCTAAAAGCCTATGTTATCTACATGTGCTATAATGTATATTAAGAGTTCTTTCTCCACACATATATAAATTAGGCTTGCATTGTGAGATGTATTGGGTTTAGGTATAATAACCAGCAAAATACAACTAATCTACCCCCTGGAAAAGGCTATCATACTGAAACATGTTCCTCAGGATTTTTTTGCCCCCGTGGGTGATACTGATCTGTGATTTCTCAGGTCCTGGCCCATGGAGTAACTAGCCTAGACTAGCTGTCTTCACTCCAGCTCCCTTTGCCCTGTTCAGGTTGCTTAGCAGTCTGGGTGCTTATGTCAGTGGTACAGCTGTAGCAGTGTGTTCAGTTATTGGGCAATTCTTTTACCTTAATGATAAGATGCCATGTTGGAGGTCAGATAGACCAGATAAACTCTCTATAGACAGACAACTGCTTTAGGCAGAGTATACTGCTTTAACTCAAACTGTGTGGTGTGTGTGTGTGTGTGTGTGTGTGTGTGTGTGTGTGTGTGTG
>JAGFZM010000118.1:353359-365280 GCA_017657215.1 Limnothrissa miodon | reverse complement strand
GTGTGTGTGTGTGTGTGTGTGTGTGTGTGTGTGTGTGTGTGTGGATAGAGGGAGTGTGTGTAATGTGTTTGTGTGTATGGTGTGTGCCTTGGTGAGAAAGAGAATGTGTGTGTGTGTGTGTGTGTGTGTGTGTGTGTGGACTGTACACAATGTACCAAGGCACATTTTCCTGGCAGGGAGTCAGACGCAGGAGGTTTGCTGCAGTGTACAGGGGCACCAAGAGTCATGTTTCCTTCACTCATTTCTATTTACTCACACACACTCAGATGCAAGTACATGCACATGCAATGACGCTCACACACACACACACACGCACACACACACACACACACGCACGCACACACACGCGCACACACACACAGAAACACACACACACGCACACACGCACACACACACACTCTTATGCTTCTAATTCCGATGCCCCTATTTGCACGCACAAAAAGGTGACTGCAGCACGCGCACTTCATTTGTTAACACAAGTTTATTGTGTTTCGAAGAAGCCCTCAATGAAGCTGTCCTGCACAGAGAAGGCAAGAAACTCCTCAGAATGACAGAATGGCAGGGGCTTTGTCCCACGGCCCCTATCCACACACGGTGTCCTTGGCATGGCGTGGTGGCAGCAGTCTCCTCACACGACCTCACGACTACACTATTTGGTTATTAAAAGGGTTGAGCGGAGCATAGAAAGTGTGTGTGTGTGAGAGAGAGAGAAACAGAGGGAGAACTACAAATCTCTTTTTACAAATTCAGAGGCTGGCTTTGTTGCTTTGTGGGTAAATCCAACACATTGGCAAATTCCAATTACACTGCAGGGCGATGGTCACTTTCTTTTCACCTGCCCTCTAACACTTTCACAACCTTTCCTCATCCTTGCTGCAACCCTCACGAGCCCCCACCATGCCCAAGGGGAGCGCCAGGGTTCAGGACTCCCGGCTTAGCCCTCTGTACACGGTTCCGAATCCTCTTTCTCATTCACATTCCTCCAGCCTCACTCAAGTCATTTCTTTTCTTTTCTTTTTTTTTTTTGCTTTTCTCATCCCCCAACTTTGAAGGCTGGCAATTCCCCTTCTAAATATGATTTCATAGTGCAAGCGAGTGTGAGAGAGAGAGTGAGGGAGAAGGGAGAGAGAGCATCACCTGGTAAATTTCACTCCAGTGTAATTCCAACTTCAAAGCCACTCTTTGAAGCGCTCGCTCACACTCTCTGTCTCGTTCCCTCCTCGTCGGGGGCCGCATCGGCGGCTGGCTCGCGGGCCCTCGAGGACGTCTCGGCGGAGAGCTGGGAACCCGTCAGGACATGGCGCTCTGTTCCGCTCTGTTCAGTCGGGGTGAGCTTAGGGAAATCATGGCTTAACAGGCTTTGCTTCTGTGCAAATGAGCAAATTATTCAGAGCTGGCAAACAATGAGCCAGTTACAGATGAGACCCTTGCGCATACTACAAATAACTACAAAAAAATGCTCTTCTGTTTCTTTTTCCTGTAATATATATACATGTGTATATTTTCGTTTCCAAAGGTAGTATAGGGTTATTGAGTGTCTGATGACAGCTGCAATGTAAGAAATAGAGTGGCGACACATGCCCACATCTAAGTAATAGTTTCCCAAGGACTAATCCTAATTTAAACATACAGACACTACTGGGTGTAGAATGAGGCACCGTTGCACAGTTGCAGACAACAAATGCCTTAACTAAAAATAAGCATGGGAGACACACACACAGAGACAGACAGACAGAGAGAGAGAGAGAGAGATTCAAGCCACGGTGCATATTTCATCATGACATTCTCCATTGTTTTGGTATTGAGCTGAGCAAGAGTAAGGAGACCCTGCAATGCCTATGGCCATCCATTGATTACCCCTTCTCTCTTTCTCTCTCTCTCTCTGTCTCTCTATCATACTTTTCACTCACTGTCTCAGTCCCTCTGTCTCTCTCTGCTCTTATCTTCTATGTCAACACCCAGTGTGAACTTCAAAGCTGATTGCATAATTGGTGGAACAGGGGCAGTGGATATTTAGAGCAGCGTGCTGTTGTAACAGTGCATCTCCAATGGTGCTATTACATAAGGTGGCAGGCAGGGATGAATTCAGGTCGAGGAACAGAACGAGCGAGAGCATGTGTAAGTGAGAGAGAGAGAGAGAGAGAGAGAGAGAGATAATATGAGGGAGGGAGTTGGGGAAAATGGAGAGATGGAACAGGAGAAAAGTTGGAGAGAGAGACAGCCTGTGAGAATGACTGCATGAGACACCCAGAGGAATCACATATGGGTAGGTTCCAGAGCTCAGAGTGTGGGGTGAAGAGAAGAGAAAGTCTGTGTGTTTGTATGAGAGAGAGCGAGAGACTGAGACTCTTAGAGAGAGAGAGAGAGAGAGAGAGAGACAGGACTGGGGGCAGGGGTGAGAGAGGGAGGAGAGGAGAGGGGGGGATTAACCCCAGCTCGCCTGGGGGGGCCCAACAACAGCCTGAGCAGAACAGCGTTACACAATTGTGCAAGAGTCTGTCACGCTCTAGTGGGCTCGATTCCTGCCTGCCTTGCTGGTGTGCTGTTCCAAAAATAAGATGCAATAAAGGGGTAAAATGCACACACACAAACACACATACACACACACACACAAACAAACATTCACTCACAATGCTTTATTGACGTCAAGGTAAAAAACCTCTCCCTCCCTAGATGAGAGGCGGAAAGGAAAATGGCAAGACCTGCTGGGGTGTAGCGCCACGTAGTGGATGCTTGGAGCAGAGGTATTCTCTCATCTCAAAATAGTATGTGTTTCCTCTAGGTGGGCTATCAAGTCACAAACATGCTAGGTCTAAGCAGACAGACACTGCGTCCAGGCAATGCAGGCAGTCCAAAAGGCAAGTTACAAAAAGAACAATGTTTTTGTTTGAAATAGCAGCCTAAGCAGCTAAAGGCCAAAGTAATTTTGACAATGGTTCTTTTAACGTTGTAATATATTGTTGAATGTATGATTTTATGACATTGAAATTCAGAAAGACATTCATGAAAAGCAATAATCATAAAACCACAGCTCCCACTGAATTCCCCTTGGTGGGGTGATTTAACGAGACCCTGAGGTGCCGTAAAAATTAATGACGGAAACATTACAGAGAGAAGAGATGATGCAGAAGGCAAATGTCCTCCTCCGCACTGTTCTCTGCCCAGTTTTGAGTAGCTTTGGGCCTGGTAGAGATGCACACAAATATACACCCACACCAGCCTGAACATGCACATACACACACACACACACACACACATTCTGCGTTTATATGAGCACAATACAAGAATAACACACACACGCGCATATGGAAGGGCAAATGCACAAAAAATGCAAGGCATACCTTTTACATCCCACCACCCACACACAACACACACACACACACACACACACACACAAACACACACACATCCTAACACACAAGAGTGAGAAATCAAGTCTCTATCAGAGGACAGAGCAATGCTAATGCAGCAGCTTTGCCAGGTCATTACTCTGCCAGGCCCAGAGAGCTGAGAGTGCTGCAGCCGATTCAGTAATTGTTCTAATGAGTAGGGCTGTTAGAGGTTGGGATGTGTCTGAGCAAAGCAATCTACTTTTGTAGCAGGGGACAATTTCACTTAAACTTGTTCTACGAGGGAAAAAGTGAACTCATAACTACAGTACTTCTGGCCACTTCTGTAAATTAAAAAATGGTCCCATGTTAACGGAAGGATGATGATGATTACTGTAAGATAATGTTTTTCTTTCTGTCTTTCATTCTTTATTTCTTTTCTATCTTGAAAGATCTTCTCTATCTGAAAGCTATGTCTAAATCTCCTCATGTTCTTGAATCTCTTGTCACTTTTCTCTTGATGAAATCGCACTGTACTGTATAGCCTGCATGCTTAATTTTTAAGCATTTAGTAAGAAAAATGGCCATTATGCTCTCTGTCCATTAGGGGAAGTCCTGGCAGTGCAATGATAGAGGCACACTGACATCTTGTGGTTGTTATTTCTCATGTGCCCATGGCATTTGGAGTCATTTCTTTACACGCACGAGTTTGTTTATGTTGTTATGGCTGTGGCACAGTTTAGCTGAGATGTTTGTATAATATATAGATATATTCAGACAAATAATGATAACAACATGACTGTTAAATGGTGTAAAACCTGCAAAAATGGCAAATTTACTTATATCAAAAGCACAATTGAATAGTTTGTTTACATTACAAATGATGTTGTTTAATGTCTAACAATATCCTTTATGATGCCTTTAGTGATTAAAGAAACAGCTTAAAGAGATGTCATAGGGTCATTCCTAGTAGTTACAAAATAAACAGAATAAATCCAAAACCATTTCACTGCAACATATTGATAGACCAAAAGTGGTACAAATCCTTAAAATTTTAGTGGATCTAAGTGCTCCAGCAAAATTTTAGTTGTACTGTAAATAAGCCTTAATTAACTGCATACAAGCCCTCAACCTCACATGTGAGTAATGCCACCTATGACACAAAAAATAGCACTTATTTGGATCAATTACCATTAGTGATTCCCAGAACACACACACCGTAACACTGTGATCACTTCAAACTCGCAAACCACAAGGAACTCTCCCCTGTGTACAGTTTCAGGGGCACATATACTGTAGGGTTGCTGATACATGGTGTGCATATCTTTACCAGGCTTTAGAGCATGTAACCTATATTGGCCTCCGCGGGTATTTTTACCCCTCGTGCTTTATAACACAAATCGTTATGGAAAAATGGAAATGAAGATGATTATATAAAATACATTTGAGTGTACACCTATGAGTAAATCATAGGGACAAACCTGTGAGATTTGCAGTTCAAGATGTGTCAAGAGTACAAATTTGCATTTGTTTTCATCAGATGGAACATGCAGCAATACACATACACAAAAACGACACACACACACACACACACACATATAGTGTACACAAGACTACATATAATAATCTGTCTTTGTTTTATTAAAGGAAATGTTGTACACTCTCTAATTTAGCTTTTTTTGTGTTAATATCAGGCAGCAGGCAGATGTTCATTGGTAGCCCTGTGTATGCTATCGCTCTGGTTCTTGTGAACTTCATATCATTTTTTCTCCAATATTGCACTTTGTTTCCTACGAAATCTGATTTAGACACATTGCATGGGACTAACACCTCTGTTTGGCCTGGTGTTCCTCCAGTCTTGTATTGATAGTGCGGTATGTTCTCTATCTTTCTCCCACATACTGTTGGAGGTGCGTTTGTTTGTATGTATACACTGTAATACCCCCTCCACCCTTCATACCTTTCTGGGCTAGAATGTTGTGAACTGGTCCGGGCAGATCCAAGGCCGAGGACGGCAGAGAGGGCTGCAGCCTCCCTGTAGTTCCACAGCACAGAGCAAGCAAAATGGACTGTCAATGTCAGCAGGTTGCTGTCCACACGCTTTCAAATGTAAGAGACCCTTTATATGTCGGCAGGTACTGGAACACAAGTTAGCTAAAAGCATTAGAGAACTGGACATTTGGTTCCAGTAAAGCTCATACAAGTTCAAACTGAAGCGGATCAAGAAAAACAAACTGAACCAATTTCAGATGCTGTGCACTACACAAAGTAAAACTTTATTGTTTGTTGTTGTATAACTGTAACAGGCAAAACAAATGTATTAAAAACAAATTTCATTCTTATTTTGTCCCAAATTAACCTAGTGATCAAAGAAAACTGTCAGTCTGGTGTTTTACTGTTTACATGATCTGACCATATGATAGATAAAACATATTTACTACCCTGACTACCCTGATGAGGACTGACCACCTTTGAATGGAAATTTATTTAATTGAGAAAATATTTTTCTTTAGTGATACGATGACAGATTTCTACATAGTTACAGCATTTTGCAGAAATGGCTATATGAAATTGCATAGCTATCAAGCATTGCATATTGAAATGATTGATTGTTTACACTGTTATCATACAGTACCCCTTTTGGCCTGTGTCTTGTAATAATTTGGCCGATGTGGAAAACAGACGTGGGGTATGCCACTAGCTTCCTTTGAGGACCAGATGGAAGAAACAGAGGAGCGCTATAGGAACAAACCCAGTGTGTCCTCAGGAGCAGGGCTTTGCACAACAGTAGATTGCGAATGGACTTGGCGTGCTTTCAGAGGAACACTCCCGACTGCGAAACACACACACACACATACACACATGCATGCATACACACACACACACATACACACAGATGCATGTGCGCATGCTGCCTTGACCATCAGCTAGTTACATGGAGTTGGAAGACCATACAAAACACAATAAACCCAAGCTTTATGACTCTACAATGGTTTAATGGTGCAATGGATCATTGCTGCTTTGAGGAGGAGAGCAAAGACACACAGAAAGGAAAGCAAAGCCTGAAGTTTGGAATGAGGGAAGAGGGAGGGAGGGATGAGAGTGGTATTCCCAGGTCTCCTTTATCATTCTGCTCACACGCATGCCACCCAGAAACCAGGACCACCTGTCATGTGCGTAGACTTACTGAACTTCTTCAGGTCATGACAATATCTGGCTTTTACATGGACCCAGCTGCACTGTTTCAGGGCCGTAAAGGCTGCTGGCTGAAGTTGAAACGTTTCTTTTTGACTGCATTCAGGACCATTACAAAGTTGAGGCCATAAATTGACAGACTCCATTCAAGATATCAAATCAAAATCAAACATTTCCAAATTCAATCAAAGACACTCCTCCAGGCCACTCCTAAAACAGAGATATTAAAATAAAATCTCCAATCTCCAGTAAAACTTCCAGCAAGACAACTGAAATACTAGTCTAATGGACTATTGCTCATAAATTATAAGAGGAAAATAGCCAGCATGATGTTACGATACCGTACACTTTCTTTTGAAGCATTTGGCCATTCCACCAAAGGCTAGTTAAGGGTTATCTACAGCATGTATTCACCTGTGGTGGGATAGCCCGTTATCTGGAAAGGAAACATCTGTACACAGACATGGGATCCACTAGAGTTCAAACCCCATATGTAAACATGCTTCATCTTCCAGGGCTCCTTGCTGCCCGCCTTCCCCGTGTGTGACCCGCGGGCTGGGCCGGGCCTATCCTCCACATCTGCAGACCAAGAAAAGCAAAGGAGAGGTTTTCACAGGAAAAGGCAAAAGGGTCACATTATGGAGAGCTCCTATCATTGGAAGACTGTGTCTATGTGTGTGCTTCTGTTTGAATGTGTGTGTGCGTGTGTGTGTGTATGAGTGTGTGTGCATGTGAGTTTCTGAGAACTGATGTTGTGTATGTGTATGGGAATGCATCAGTGAGTAGGTCAAAGACCTGCTAGCCCCTAACTTTATCCAGGTGCTTCCTTTCATCAGAAATATTAGTGCCTTTGGTCTGCAGTTGTGAGGAGGAAGAAGGGATGGGGGTGGGCAGTGGGGGATAAGGAAGAAAAAAGCACAAGGGTGGGTGAGTGGGAGAGAGGAGGGGTGGTAGGGGAGGGGGGGGGGGGGGGGGGGCTCCCTAAACTAATTAATGAACAGGGACCTGCACTGATGACATTCACAGATGCTTTTTCTGATTACATTTTTGTCTGGTATTTTTGGCACAATGGCACTATTTTGCTGTAAGTAAGTAATGAATTTGACTGTAAGTAAGAAATGAAAAATTCAGCAGGTGCATAAAAAAGACACAGGCAATATAAATGTGAATCCAAATGTTTATTTTATAGTTAAGTATGTTCTGTGTAAACAATATTTATATAAATATACACATAATGTATATTATTTTTACATTAACACAAGAAATGTTTCTAGGTGTTTGAATTATGCTAAAAGACTGATAAATTTGTTGATATTAATCCCAGAGAGTGAAAAGGTGCAAAATAAATACAGAGAAGGTAAAACTACCTGCATTTGCTAGCTATAAATGTGTATGCATTTACATTCAAATCTGAACAGAGCAGCAAAATGCCTGAGGGTACAAAATACTGTAGCACTCTAGTAGTAGATTTTAATGAAAATATTATACAACTTGTGCAAGTCAAAGGCTAACTTTATATTACAAAGAGTGAGATGTATTATATGCAAGAAGGTATACAAAAATGGTTATTACAAAAATATGATTTTTTTTTCTCTTGTTAAATTACAACCACAACAAAGAACTCATTTCCAGTATGGTACTTTAAAAGATCCGGCCTCTACAACTTAAATTTGTATTGCAGGCATGGGGTGCCTTTTGAAGCAGAGGGAGAGAGGAACAGTGAGGAGCAATCTCCCAGGGATTTGAGCACGCACATGGATTTGATTAATGTTTCCTATGTCCACAAACATGTTCTTTCGTTCTAACATGAGGGATACTAAAACATGCTTCCCGTGAACATGCTTTTACATAAGAGGTCTAGTTCTTGACCTGCAACATTGTTAAGAGGTTTTGTGTAAAGCAGAAAATATCAACACTAGCGATTATAAAAAAAACCTTTCAGACGCAAAAGGGTTAATGAAAACAAAGAAGAGATCCTACTGTAAAAACAAACAATATTTGGCTTTTAATCAGCTCCACAGAGCTTTTCGTTTTTTTTTCACTGAACTGAAAAAAATGAAGGCCTCTTTTGTGAGATACAGCTCTAAAAGAAAAAGTATTTTGACCAGATGTAATCTGTGTTAAGCGTGTTACCAGGAGGGTCTCACTGAGTGAAGTCTTTCAAAATGTCACAGGTGTTCTTGTTGATGACCTCTCGTAGCTTGCGAACGCGTCGGACACTGGAGACGGTCACAAAGCTGTCCTGCTGCAGCACGGCCATGCCGTTGGCCACGTCCCCCATGATGATGACCTGGCCGTCGGCGGCGGTCACGTTGGGGCACGGGCATGCCCAGTCTATGCCCTGCAGCGTGATCTCCAGCTGCTCCTTGCCGAGGAAGCGCAGGCCCATCTTCTCGTCTTTCAAGATCTCCTCCACTGTCACCAGGGCTTGGCCCGAGTCCGGCTGCTCGGCCATCTCTGTGACCCGGCCCAGGATTACGAAGTCGGCCCGGCAGAAGCTGGTGACCATCTTGTGGCGTGCCTTGCATGGCTTACAGTGGTGGTTCTTTGGGAAGGGGCACGCATCCTCGCAGGCCTCCTTGGTTTCGTAGTTGTTCTCGTTGCCACCACAGCCCCCGTAGATGAAGGACTGGCACTGACGGAGGGCACTGCTGTATGCCCAGCGTGGCTCGTAGGCCTTGCACGGCCCCTGGAGGCTTGGCTGGGTACAGGGGGCGCCCAGCTCTGGTCGGCAAGCCAGCATGCACGACTCATAGGAGTCAAAGTGGTTCTGGTTCTTTCCGCAGTTGCCGTAAGTGAAGGTGAAGCAGTTGTTGTGCTTGGCCTCGTAGTACCAGCTCAGACGCTCCTCGCCACAGTTCTCGTTGTCTGGTGTCTTCAGGCAATCCTCAGCAGGAAAGTGTGTGGCGTTGACCTGATCCACCTTCTTCACCGGCTCCCTCTGGTGGACGGACAGAGGATAGTGAGCCTGAACGGAGCCAGCGGAGTTGGTAGCGGTACAGGTGTAGATGCCAGCATCCTGGAGCTGAGCATTGTAGATGACCAGCTGGCCGATGTTGGTGACTACTACATTGCCTCGCACGTGGTTGGGCCGCATCACAACCTTCTCGGACCCTTCCTCCTGCTTCTCCCAGGTGATCTCCGGACGCGGCCTGCCAGTTACCTCACACAGGAAGCTGGTTGTCTCCCCAACATGCGCAGACTGGGGGACAGGCGTGCCCACCAATACCGGGCCGTGGACGTCCACAGGTGTGGTGATCTGTTGCAGAGGGGTGGTGGGACGGGCGGTAGTGCCCTCAGGCAGAGGACTCGTGTTGGGCCATGTAAAGCGGCAGGTCACCACAGACAGTGAGATGCCCTTGGAGCAGGCTTCTGCATCCATGTAGCATTTGTTGTAGTAGGTCATGCCGTCAGAGGCACAGGTGAAGTGGGGCTCCCTCTCGCAACGGTCCTTGCACTTGCAGACAGGCTGGCCGTCCCAGATGTCGCACTCAGAGCCCTGCTGGCTGCACATGAACTTGTCGCAGGTGGCCTCCTTGGGCATCCCCACAGGACCTGAATTACCCTCTCTGATGTATCGGGCTGCCACACAACTTCGGTTACCACAGACATTGGAGCAACACTTCTCAAAAGTTTCACATTCCTGTGTGGAACAATGAGAGCGTGTGAGAGTGTGCTAAATGTCTCAAAAAATAATTGTATATTAATAGAACTGCTTTTCATTGTCTTTAATTAGCTTAATGGCTATATTATTGTCAACATTATATCCTACACACTAATGAACGAATTACCTGAGCACAAACGGTAAAACTGATAAAATACACAAATACTACATTATACATTTAAAACAAATTAAATATAACTTAACATGCCAAAAGACATACTAGAGGTTTCCAAAAATGCGGTGATTCTAACGCGTAAAAAGATTTCAGTCTGTCTTCAACAGTAAAAACTTACCTGGTCTGATTCACACTCTCTTGTGCAGGTACTCATAGCATCCACCCAGAGGTTAGGGTTCATGTCATTTGGACAGATGCCCGCGTGAGAATATGTAACTCTGGGCAAGGTCATGGTCATTACGCTGTTATCCATGTGGAAAATTACGTAGTGTCCAACCAAGAACCAAATCCAGCGAGGAAATAGCATCCACCACATCTTTAGAAAACGTATACCTTTTAACCACTCACCAAAAATTGATAATTTGCGTGGTCAATTTAATTTAAGATGTAACGATTTAGAAATGTCAATTAGTGTAAAATATCAGTAGTCTGTTAAAGCAGACTTGGTTGTAGTCGCAGCAATGCAAGGTCAAGCAAAAATCTTTTCTGTTCTGATTGTACAGTCTTGAAAGATTAGGTTGCCGGTATTTATACTGATACTGTCAACCAGAACTGCTTGTCTATAACGGCACAGGCGATTAGCCTGACCACATAACTCGTCCTTGCGCGCAAAATGACAGTTATAAATGGCTTCTGAGATCTGAAAAGAAACTCAAAAACATCTGTGGTAAAGTTGGGTTGGTACTGGCAGGACACCTGCCTGTTTTAAGAAACTCTGTTGACTTACATTAACCATTTGCGTGCCATCAGATACGCTCGCGCAACAGAGAGGACGCTCTGTACAGTGCGCGGTTAATGCATTCAGAAAGTTGTAGCCTTACATTAATCACAAAAGTAAAAGTGCATGCAAATTTTGATGATATTCTGACACAATGAAAAGAAACATTCACAAAAATATGAGATAAAACAGTGTAGCCTATAATGGATCTCATTTGACGGAATGTTGTCTTTACGGAAGGCATGGAACGCCAGCTGAGTTTTCTGTTTTGCTTTTAAATGAAATTGCAAAAAAAAAAAAAAAAAAAATACATAATTACATAATAATAATTTATTTTCATACATAGCGTCTTTCTAGCAGTACCAGGTAAATGTTTTAAACTAGAAATATCATATTTCAAAATCCCAAATGCTGCCTTTTGATTAACAAATAGAAAACAAATTGCCTTTGCCAAAAATAGCTCCTGACATAAATTAGGCCCTACTTAAACTTTTAATATTATTAAGCATTTTAATATTAACTTGAACATATTGCAGAGCAATGTTCTGTAAGCAATAATCTAACTTGATTGATAGTATAAAAGTTTTGGAGAGTTACAAACCATTGCATTTCGCTTCAATAGATAATTTTTTTTATTTATTTACAGGGACTTTTTACAAGGCACTTTTCTCAAGAGGATATGAATGTATAACGGGCTATAAAACACTTAAGGAACACATGGAAAATATTCTCATCTTTATAAATGGTGGCTGCAGACCTCATGTGGGATTTGTAGCTTAAGCTTATGCTTAAAAGAGAGAGAGAGAGAGAGAGAGAGAGAGAGAGAGAGAGAGAGAGAGA
>JAGFZM010000118.1:310930-353349 GCA_017657215.1 Limnothrissa miodon | reverse complement strand
GAGAGAGAGAGAGAGAGAGAGAGAGAGAGAGAGAGAGAGAGAGAGAGTACTTGAGAAAATCAGAGTGAAAAAAATCACCGTAACTTAAATCTAATGCAAGGCATATGGCCAGGGTTCTACTGAGGACACAGAAAGATGACCACACTTTTTTCTCAGGAAAGACCACCATGTGTCATAATTCTGATGAAAAAGCTCATCCCGAGAAAAGTTGTACAATATCGCAAGTGAATGTCCATCAGTTTCTTAAGAGCAGGCATCGCCCAAATGAGACGTTTGAAAAAGATTTCTGTCATGCATGCATATAATGGAGTCTTGTACTGTAAGGAAAATCTGCATTTAAATTGTTTTAAAAGACATTTTCTTATGAATTTAAGGTCAGATGCCCCTGGATAGCAATAATATGCTTGATAAACCTTTTGAGACTACTGAGGATAATAACCAGCTAGCAGTCTTAGTTGATTTTTAAAGGTAAAAATGTAATACTTACCTGTGCTAGCACTGTATGTTCATGTTTATTATTTCTTAGCACTTTATCCAAAATTATGTACACTAACAGCATGCTACATTCACAAATTGGCTAAAAAGACCCAAAGATGAACAATCATAAGTGTAAGACAAAGCACATGCTAATTGTGCGTAGTGAGTGAATGGAGGCATGGCGTGCAATTCCTCATCAATTTCCAGAGATACTGAATGACAACCTTTACCTTGGTATTATTCATACAGAGAAACTACAGGAAACTACAGGATGATGAATCTGTATGTGCTGATTATTACTCAACCCTACTTAAGATATTTTGACTGGTGTTGAAGTTGAATAAAACTGTGCAGCTGTGTAAATTTGTGCATGTGTGTACTTTGCAATGCAAGCAATGTGAAGCATATCTATATATATGCTCAGTCAAATTGATATGTTACTGTTTTTTAACTCTCAGTATAATTTATTACCTGTATATAATGTTGATAGTAGTATATTGTGGATATATGATGGGCATCAATTTACAATAATTGTCTATTGTCTTGATGCCCATCATATATCCACCTCTTGCACTGTATGTATAATGATGGATGTCCTTGTTGCATGTCCAGAGAACATAACACCTAAGGTCAAATTCCTTGTATATGCAAGTATACTTGGCCAATAAAACTCTGATTCTGATTATAAAAATAATGCCTCAACTAATTTATGTATATTCTGATACAAACTACATACGATACTGCAATGACTTAAACTAGCTATTGCACACAATTGAAGCAGGAGACAGTATTCCAATTGTTGTGTGAACAAGCTCAGCATCCCTTTCCTAACTAGCATCACAAACTACAACAAACAAACTTCCGAAATAGCAGATGCAAAAAAAACAAGGCAGTAATGCTCATAGTGGCAAGTAAAAACAGGTTACACAATACACAAGACCAATTTCTTTTATATCTCATTAATCCTCATCACACATGCAATGCATCAGCATTTACAATACTTGTGTTGGTGCCACGGATTAACTCCTCAGTAAATCAAATGCCTTCCTTCAGGCGCCCTTTCATGAAAAATGTTGTCCTCGTATACCCTTTGCCGAAAAATGGGTGCACAATTGGTTGTGTTTAGGTGTCAAGTGAGGACACAGAGCGCAGAAAAATCTTTAATCAACATTCAAGGAAGTGTTATTTGTGCAAACAAAATTTTTATGTCCTCTTATGCGGACAATCCTGCTGGAATGTTAATCAGCATCCCAGGCTCACACTCAAAGCTCAAACCTCTGACAATGAAGATGAAGATGAGAATCTGGAATTACAATAATCCGAGAAGGTGATTTGAACAAGATAAACTATGTATATTTTTCCACCAAATGTATGCTTAATCTTGAAGCAAGAAATTGGAGGAGTCACCAACAGCAACAGCAGTTTGCCTATTCATTTCATTCATAGTATGCTCTATGCTGTCTCTGCATAGGAAAATGAGTGGTGAGGCCTTGAGGGATGTTTTGCACTACTTACTAATAGGTTTTCAAACCCCATAGGTCAACAATATTCTGTTTTACCTATAAACCTAGTTCCCTAAGGTCAGAGAGAAATAGACCATGAAAGGACCAGATTTGCTGTCTGCTGTATGTGTTCAGCTGTGATTGTATGAATGAGACAAAGGCATCTGGCTGCTCATATATGCACATTTCTTGGACTGATGAGCCTCCGTAGTTCACGCTTTAATCAAGTCAGCCATGGCCAGCAACCGAGACGGAGCCAGTTGCAAAGTCCACTTTAATCACTTGCCACAGGGAGATCATGGCGTTATCATCAAACGGATACGTCAGTCTGTGATGGATCACTGGAGGGGGTTGTGGGGTTGTTGGTGGTAGCCAGAGCGTAGCACATTCTTTCATGTCTGTTTTATCAGAGTTGGCTTTACCTGATTTGCCCCCTCTCATAACGCCACCACATGATCCATGATTAAATACCTCTGGCAGCAGGTTGAATAAACTGTTGTCGATCTGTGTTTAGGCAGAGTGAGGAAAGATCCATCTCAAAGGAATGAATGGGCAGACAATAATAATCTGATTCTTCCAGCAGATTAAGGGACCAAAATAACAATGTTTTGTAGATGGCTTCAAAACCCGTGGGCTGATGTGTGCGTTTGAATCCTTAAGCCACACCTTCTATTTTCACTGGGAGTACACAGGGAGGGGGAACAGACTTGTTTATGCTCAGTGAACAAAACACGTCCCCGAAATAAGGATTCAGCAGAAGTCTGATATTCAACAGGAATAAAGTGCACTGCAAGTTAGCAGGAATGATGACTCACAGAAGCAAATGACATGATTATTATTCTTCTACAATTAATCATTGCTGGCCTTAATGTAACTGGCGTATAGCAGATGTTTTCAAAAGTAACACAGGCTCACAACTAGGGCTTCATGAATCAAACACAACCAACAATCATTTGAGGACATTAACACTGCTCCTCCACTTTCTTACAGTAAGTGTTCCTTTTTTGTTGATGACAAAAACAACAAAAAAAATATTGTAAAATGCTACACACCTAAAACAGGGGCAATGCAAAACAGTGCAATGTCAGGCAATGAACACTGAATTGACCCATAGCATTTTGTCGTTAGTGTTATTAGGACCTCACTCAAAATCAAAAAGTGCCCAAATAGATCTGCCTGAAATTTGACATTTGCACTTTGTAGGATCTGTTTTCTGTGTGCATGTTAGAAAGAAATCAAATCCTCAAAGCACATCAGATGAGCAACGTGAAATATAATGGTAACAACCAGGGAAATAGAACAAATAGAATTTATAGTACCAAGTTCTCAGTATTGTCTGTCTCCACCTTTTATTTATGCCCTATTTAATAACTAACATTAAGTGTTGTTTACACAATTATTACCAGACAAGATGAACACATATAACCAGTTCACAAGTTGTGGTATTTTTGGGTTTCCTTTAGAAAACAAAATAATGTGTGAGGGCAAATTTTGCTGATTAACCGTAACTTCCCTCATAGACTGAGCACACTTTGTCATGTCAGATACCAAAGGCATTCGCACATCCACCGTGTGCTCGGGGGCAACCATTGCCGCACTGCTCCTCTCATCAGCTCCAGAAAGCACCACAGCCAGCCGGAGGCCCTTGGAGCAAAGATGAGCTAGAAATAGCATGGGTGGGGGGGGGGTTGAGGGTACCGCAGAGACATCCTCCTCACTCCACACATCCGAATGGAGAACAGTTGGCTGGCTGGTTGACTGACAGGAGGGATGACTCCAGAGATAATGGCTTCTCTGTTTCTCAACAGGTAAGGAGCTTCTTGCTTTGTCACCACTTAACCCTCTTTCTCTCGCTCTTCTCTTTTCTAAATTTGAATCTAATCCTTTTGCCTGGAGCGGTTTGGTTGATCAGAGGCAAGAGGGTGCCAAGTTTGCTCATGTTTATTGTGGCTTTGCTGCAGGGGGAGAGACATTACTTCTCATCCAAGCACATTTGGGATCAGTCACCCTGCTTCGTCAACTGTCAAAGTTGATAGTGCGGTGCATTCCCCTGCACCCCCCCATTCCCAAGCTCAATGTCCTCTTGGCTGAAAAGAAGAGAGATGTTCCTATTCTTAATGCCATGATGAGATCACGTAGCCAAATAACACGTAGTCCTTCAACCTGCGGCACAAGCCATCATGCTGGGATGCATCTGAGAATAAACTACTCTCCCATTGGGAAGTCTGTGATTGCCGCCAGGGGTTTTGTCATAGGAGCTTTAAAGACAGCAACGATTCATATCAGATGATGAATGGGGCTTTGGCACAGGGAAACAAGTCGTGACTATGCTTGATTTGAGAGGTAAAAATAGCTACAGAAAGGATTGTAAGGATGTTTGTGGGGCCATCTCATGCTGTTGAGCAATTTTCTTGATGAAACATTTGACACTGGAAATTAATGATCCCATTTAATGGATTCTTTAAAGACAATGTTGACACTTTAAAGACAAAGTTGACATTTTTAGCACCTAAATGTATGTTTTTTTTCTACAGCAATGTGTATAAATTTTCCAACTGTGAGGTGGTAGTGTTTATATAAGCTCTGATATATCACTTGTTTACCAGTATGTAAGGACAAGGTGGAGGTGTCTGTTTAAGCTCTGATATATGATTTGTTTACCAGTAAGTGATGAAGATGTAGTAGTTCTAAATAAGCTGATATATCACTTATCAGTGTGTGAGGATGAGGTGGTAGTGTCCATTTAACCTGATATACAGTATTGTTTACCAGTAGCCTATGTGATGATGACATAGTGTCTACTGTATATTAGCTCTGATATATTACTTTTTTATTAGTTTGCGATGATGAGGTAGTAGAGCCTTTATAAGCTTTGATATATTCCTTGGACATCAGTTTGTTAAGAAATGCATGACATTTTCAATAGTCATTTTAGATGTTCAGCCTGGATGACCTCACATATAAAACTATTTACAACATCAAACACTGGTATTTCAAAAAGAATCTTTCCTCTAAAGGTCAAGTCAGTGTTTGCTACCATTTTGCTTTGACTTGTCATTACAAAATGTCAAAGACGGCCTTAATCTGTCCAAAATGACTGGTCTTGACATATCAGTAAAAAAAACCCTTACAGCTAAATTAAGTGAATAGATCCTGTTTCACCTGGAATGACATGGTTGAAAGATGGGAGATCATATGGATCTATTAAAATGTAGCTGAAATGAAGCACTGGCAGGAAAATTGTTTTAAAAACCTCATAGCCTCATAGCTGTATATATTAGCTTGTTTCATATATTTTCTGTGAAATTAATATTAATTATAGTTGTATATATTACTTTGTTGTCTAAACTCATCCTTAGTTGGAAGTGACCTATTTTGTCAAGTAAGTCAACAAAACAACCAATCATTTTTTAAACAATGAACAAATATTTTTGGTTACCTTCACGATAATTGTTGATTGCAAGGATTAAATCAAGAATAATTTCTATGCCTGAAGTGATCGGAAGTTTTCAAAGCATTCATCTATTATTTAAAATAGTTTCATGGTCAGACTTGTGTTTGAATTTTGGCACAGTGCCTGACAACTTTAAACCCTGCACTTACCTAAAAATGTAACTTCTTACTTTACATCAAATAACTTGATTATCTTAAAATAATAAAAGAAAATGTTTATTTCAGCAAAAACCTTCTTTACCCTATTAATTTTTGAAAATGTCATATCCTTATTAAGTCATATTTTCCAACTTGATGCTGAAAATAAATGTAGAAATAACTAACCATCACTTGCTGAATAATACACCCTATGCTATGCTACAGATTGTATATTGAGCTCAATCCAACTGATTTTTTTATGTGAATGTTTTTCACTATTATTCATCTTTTTGTAGTGCATGTAGACACTTGTTTTGTTTAGTCGAACTGGGTTATGCTTTTGGTTTTTTTTGTGTGTTTTGGAGTTGAGATAGCAACCATATTGAATTGAAGTTATTATCTATGTCTTACACTCACAAACAAATTCACAAAACAACACAGAAATAACACAGAAACACAATTTTTTTTTAAATAAATGCATGGACATCACTTTAATTTTGGTGATAGAGTTCAAGTTTTTGTTCTTTATATTTGTTTTGATTTGTTTTTTTGTTTTGTTTTTTACAAAAAGAATCACAAATAACTAAGACTAAATTTTCCCTATTGAACAACTCGCAAAAGGTAGCTTAAATAGTACAGTACAAAAATAGATGGGCATATCAGAAGTTGCTCATCGTAAATAACAGTGGCACTGCAGATTTTTGTAGAAAACACAAACATACAAACACATATACAAACAAACAAACAAAAAAACAAAGACAATGGGTCCTGGCTTTGTATTTGAACTGAGTATAAAAAATTTGCTTACATTCACTGGCACTCGGTATTGTCTAAAGGCACTGTTGAAGTCACATAGAGACAGGGAGATAAGGAGCGAGGTCACCATGTCATCATGTCAAACTAATCCAGCATCTTTTGCCATGCCATAGAAGATTCCTCTCCGGGAAATAAGGTTTGTTGGTGTGTCAAATTCTGCTATTTGTCCCTTGTCCAATACAAGAACTCTGTAAACAAGAAAAAAATGTGCCATTAATGGATGCAAAACTCCACACATAATTCCACACACTGTTTTCCACTGATTTCAAAAGCAATTTGTGTAAATTTACACTATACATTATATGGGGATCCATGCTTTTGACCACTTGATTAAAAAAAATTATAATTATTATCACTTTTTATATCCAAATTTCACCACTATTTCCCACAGACTAAGAAATATGGCAAAACACCAATAATGCTAATCAATTTTAAATATGTTTTTGGCCAGGTCCAGAGAAAATCTAGGTTGAGGTTATCATTCAGTAAGTTAATGTTGACTGTCAAGACAGATTTGACATTAAAATCACTTAAAGTTAGCACTGTGTGATTTTTAGTATGTTTTACACAGTTACAAAACCAGTACCCAAGATAAGTATGACTAATTATGGGACCATGGACCAAAATGTTGTCCAATTTCCTGGATAGCTTTTTGCATTGGCAATTGACAATTGACAATCCCTTGTAAAATCTCCAGAATATCGGAATAAAACTAGAGCAGGAGCGGTTTTTAGTTGCTTCCTCTGCTCATCTCTCCTCACATGCTTTGGAACTAAGCTTTTTAACCACACTTTTATGAAGCAATAAGTACAGTCATTTGTTCTAAAATGACATTTGGGACCGAAAGCTTGCAAATTTAGCTTCAGAAAACCCTTTTTGCGGAAGACTTTTTTTTACTAAATCTTGCACCTCATTCTGAGGAGTGGTGATTTTTTTTATTTCTTTCTAAAACGACATTAAAATAATGAGTCAGATCTGACAATGATTCTCTGTATGTCCACGGTTGTGTATGAATATACTCGCACCGCTCTTGCGAAGCAAACTGATACCTGTTGTAATCCATAATGGTGTTGAGCCTGTGTGCGATTGTGAAGACTGTGCAGTCTTCAAACTGCGTGCGGATCGTAGACTGGATGAGGTCGTCTGTTTCTAGGTCAATAGCGGCAGTGGCCTCATCTAGAATGAGGATCCTCGTCTTCCTCAGTAGGGCTCGGGCCAAGCACACCAGCTGCCTTTGGCCAACGCTACACACACACACACACACACACACACACACACACACACACACACAGATTTAGGTACATACATTGTCTATATGCATTAAAAAGAAATAAAGATAAAATTAACTTGAAAACTTAATAAAGCAACTTATCTATTTAAAAACTGTATTATTTGTTCTCAGTTTTTAAATTCTGCTTAATTCTGCAAAGGCTTATGCATCACTCAACATGGCCAAATCAGTGCAGATTATCACTGTCAAAAATCGAGACATTTGGATAATCCCTCATTTTCTTGTCTTGCATGCATGTCATGGCTTGGTTTGAAACTACCTTAGGTTTTCTCCTCCTTCAGAGCATTCCAGGTCAAGTTTGGCTGTCTGGTTGCTGACGAACTTCTTCAGGTGGGACAGCTCCAGTGCTTTCCACACATCCTCCTCATTGTACTTATCAAAGGGGTCCAGGTTCATACGCAGTGTCCCTGAAAACAGCACCGGCTCCTGTGGAGTGCAGGTCACTCGATCAGACACAAGTTTTCTGAGCAAATGTGGCACTCACCTCCACTACTCTGCTAAAAGGAAGTATCTGTGCAGGGACCCTGACAGAGACAGATTTATATTGTGGGGTTGGTGAGCTGGGGATATACATGTTGAACATAGATTCCAAGGTATTACACAAGTTCTACAAAGCCAAAGTGCAATAACTATGAAAAGTACTTATAGTAGTATGCTGTAAAATTTTTGGTAGATGACTGGTTCATCAATCATTCATCATGCCTACTTTTTTATACTAACTTTGTTCATTTATTGGTATTTTGCTAAGTTAAAGGTGCAGTCAGGAATATTTTATAACAATGTACAAAATAATGGAGATGATTGCTGTGTTCAGAAATGCATCCTATGTACTACTGGCACACTAAAGATGACGCAAAGTAGTGAAAAGAACGCAGTGTGCAACAAAAATGATTTTCCCAGTACGCAAAAGTTTCCCGGATGTTACACTAATGGCGGAAAAATCGCCAGTATGCAGGCAATGCTCACTTCTCAGATACTGTATCCCACAATGCATTGCGGTTGTTTCCAGCTTCGGAAAAGTTTTGAACAATGGCAGACCGAAATCTCAGAACGACAAAACAGTCAGAGAAGAATGGTATAATTATGAGTATTGGTTGGGTGTTTTGGTATGGGAAATTTAGTGGCTTCTCTTACTACAAATGTTTCTGTGCTTTACAGTTGTATATATGTATTTGTAAGTGAATAAATTAACAATTGCTAACATGAGCTAACCTGTGCCCAATAGAAATGAATGGTAGAAACCAGACAGCTAGCAAGGTTGCTAACTAGAACAGGCTACTTGCTAACGTGTTTTGTCAGTGGCAGGAGTCCATTAATATGTAATTTCCATAACGGAATAAACGGAACGTTCCTGTTGCCTGTTTTTGTCCCATAATATATTTCAAGAGGTATTAGCCCTGTTTAAATCTGTATAAAATAAAACAACATCGAAATAAATGTTTTAGATTTAAACATCAACATGCTTTGTTGATATTCCCTATTCAATGTGGCAGTAGTAGCATCCTGTAATGTGATGTATCAAAGTGCCAAGAATGCCATATTTGAAATGTAAATTATTCCTGCCACCGTATTAGATTCACATTCTGAAATATAATTGGGAAGGACTATAGTCAGGCTGTTGCAGCTTAAAAAACTATTTATATTCCTGCCAGTAGGTGGCGGTATGTGCAATAGGCATAACATCTGAAAAAGAAAAATACAGAAGTAGTGGCTCAGTATGTAGTAGAAGGCTAAAGATCTACACTACGTCAGAGCCCGTCTACGGGGAGCCGGTCCACTCTCTATTAACTCCATTTGCCTGCAATCTGTTGAAATTCCGCTAGTTTTGCTGTCGAGCAAGTGAAAAATGAATTGTGGTCTATGGAGCTCAGCGGCTAAAACTCATTGTTGTCACAGTTGACAACTTAATTTCTTAATATACGTTGTGGTAGTAGCTGCCTGAGTACAGATTTTCCACTAGAAATGAAATAAAAAGTCACTCATGTGCTTTCTGCTTGTCATAGAATGGGCCGCTTTCCGTGTAACATTCTAGCATTTAGCTCATGGATGCTGGTTGGTCAGTAGTGCTGGGCGATACAGCAAAATCTGATATCCATCCGATACCAAGTAAATACATGGTCAGTATCACCGATATCGATACGATACTTATTACACTTAAAAATGGAGCACAATTTATTTTATATAAATGAGTAGGCCTATGTTTTACGAAGAGAAGGAAGAGGCCTGTTTTAGTAGCCTATACTTTCTTTCCTTCAGAGCTATATTTTGGGTGAGATTTGAACCCTGTGTATAGGAAATAGAGTTATAGAGCTGTTCCATTTAGTGTAATTTTTTTTTTACTGCCCCTGCTATTGACAACACTCACCAAGCTTGTGTAACAGGGCTATGATTAGAACTTCTTTCAAACCATCACTTTAATTTAATCATTTCATCAAAATACGTCCTTTACATTTGTATGTTCACTGTTCACGTTGGGCTGCTGCAGCACTGAACAAGTTACTTGGTATGTCACTTGACAGAACAACAGCGAATCACAGCGGAGAGCCGAGGCAGAGTGTGCGTGTAATAAACTCAGTGGTTGGTTGAGCACTGAAGTGGCGGAAAGAAAGTAGATCCTACTAAACATTAAACAGGAAAACTAGAGGTTAAATTATCGATTTCATCTCACTGGTATCGACACGATACAATACCAACTTTAAAATCGATTATATAAATACCTTGAATCGATCCGCCCACCCCTATTGGTCAGCAAGAAATCACGACTGATTACGACCGTCATGAGCTGAACCTGGCAACAGCTGCCAACTGTCACAGAGGCAGAAAGTAGCGATTGCTGTAAAGTGGTTCGCTTTTGTGTCACGTGACATGTAAACTTTAAAAGGGTTTTTAGGAATAACAACACGTATTGAAAATTGTATTGGTCAACTAATTGTCAAGTCAAGTTATCCTGCATCGCATGCATTAATGCAATTTTAGGAGAAAAAAATTATATAAAGAGAAATGTGGTATTGGGGGGTGCAGCTCCATTGCCACCCATTCATTAATCACTTGCTCGGGAGCTCCTTCTTGTTGCAGTTCCACCCGGAAGGATTCTGAGAGTGAAAGTTCTCCCCATATTGAAAGGGGTGGGGAGTAGTGTGCAGTACACAATGTATACTTTTTTAGTATGCAGTGTGTAGTACTTAGGATGAATTTACGAACGCAGCAGATGTCTCCTTATGAGTGGCCATCTCTTTGTTCTGTTGGGTCACTGTAAACAAATCCGGCTTTTTTAAATGATGCACAGCTTCTTCAAACTAAAAACAAACAACTAGGGAGAGTCTACTTCTCAATAGGGTTGCAAAGGGGTGGAAAATTTCCGGTAAATTTCTGGAAACTTTCCGGAAACTTTCCATGGAAACTTGGGAATTTTAGAAATATTCAAAAATGGTCATTTGTGGAAATTATGGGAATTTATGGGAGTTTAAGAATTCAAGATTTTAAGAAACATAGAGCATATGACTCATATACCAACAACATATTTTGTCATAAGACATTTTTGCAATTAAATTAAAAATATAGCATTTTTCTGTTAAATATGTAGATTGTAAACTGAACAAATGGAAAGGGCTATCAAAACATTTAAAAGATGTATGAAATCAGGTGTGGTTATGTAAAACTGCTTAGCAGGACGCAGAAGAAACAGCACATTTTGTGCTATCTAGCACCATGATAAGCTAACTTCTTTAATACAAAGGTGCTAGCTAGCTTACCTTTAACATATCTGCCTTACCAGTGAGCTAGCAATCTATATTTTGATTGGGCTAGCTAAAATCTAACATTTTAGAACAAATATCATCTAAGTTATATCATCATAACTTGCTTGACTGTTTGTAGTCCTCAAATGTGTAGCCTCACGTTTCTGTATCAGTGACTGTATGTGGCTCATAAAGGTTGCTTTAGCAGTCCATAATTCTAGAAATCATTGAGATGTGATGGGAGGATGCACAATGCGTATAGGAGGTGCGGCCTCATTAGCCCTGCATTAAGAAGTGTGTTATGCCCCTGTGATTGAAGAATAGCAAATTATAGGCTACTCAATTTCATGCATATCACATCTCATAGTTTTAGCCAAGACTGCTAAAATATTATTTTCTACCATCTGTCTTTATGTTCCTGATCTATAGTTGAGATAATTCCCAGTTTTTTCCAATTAATTCCCGTTAATTCCCATAAATTCCCATAAATTCCTGTTATTCCCATGGAAATTCCCAGAATTTTGCAACCCTACTTCTCAATCAATGACACAAAGAACAAATTACATTTTTACCAACCCTTGTTAACAGTTTCAGTGAAAATAAGGCCTAGGTAATGCATGCCTGTGTTAACTAATTAAACTTAAGAAATGACACCTGGCTGCAGCTGAAAACAATAAAACAGCCTGCTCCAATTCTATTAGAATCACCATTAGTGCTTTATTTAAACGTATTGTATTTTTTTGAACACAACTCTGAGTTCTTGGACATTTATGGGGCATGATTGAACTGGGATATTTTGTCACATAACAGAGTAGATGTCACAAAGCTTTGCCTTTGTATGGCAGAATAATGGAAGAGACATGTGTGCAAATAGTCTGCTGTGCAATAGCAATGTTTCATATTTGTTGGTGGTAGAGTGAAGAAAATACGAGGCAACCAAGGTTACATACCAAAAAATAAAAAAGAACACATTTCAGAAACCATACTTCCACTACTTTAAACCATATTTAACAACCTGGCAGGCAAACTTATTACCAATTAGTTATGGGTGCTTTTTGCAAGGCAAGAACATTAATTAGCCTCTGGGGATGTTACAAGCTTGTTTGTAGGCAGAGATGTAGCATAGGCCCCCTATTTAAAGCACAGACCAGGTAACAATGCTACAAATTATGGCACCGCTCGGAGTGTTTTGTGCCGACACATGCACAAAAAAAATCTTATTGTTGTTATGATATAATAACCACTGAAATTTGGCCAAGAAATTTATAGTGGAATGTGGGTATTAACAAGAAACAGCAGGAAGAGTGGGAGGACCAGGAAGGGGAGAGTGAGTAAGACAATGGGGCCCTGCTGGCTTTTTGGACGGACCTGAGGAATGATGGTGAGTTTGGAGCGGAGGTCGTGCAGGCCGATCTCTGAGATCCTCACTTCATCGATGGTGATGTCGCCTGATGCAGCTTCTAGCAGACGGAACAGGCAGAGTGTCATGGAGGACTTGCCAGCGCCAGTCCGTCCCACAATGCCAATCTGTCGGGAGAGAGAGAACCGACTTGCTTCAAAACAGCAACATTTTAAGTGCACTTTAGCAAACCAGCCAGCTGCACCAATCATGTAAGACATATAACGATCATTAAAGATCTAATAGCAATACATTACATTCCCTGTAAATGTACTATGTTATTTTCTTTTCAAGAGTAGAATTACTGCCAAAAACCTTTTCTCTGTTTGACACTGTTGTTTCCGTCCACTAAAAGTTGTTTGTCCCTCAGATCACACGCAAACTAATATGTGTGCTATTTCTGCAGTCTTGCAGGGGCGTATGTTCACTGTGTTCACAGTGCCAGTGTTGGGCCCAGAGTGTTCTGGGAAGGGGTAAAGCCATACCTTCTCTCCGCCCTTCACTTTGAGCGAGAGGTTCCTCAGCACCAGGTCGAGCCCCTCACGATAGCGCACGCTGTAGTCCCGGAACTCCACATTTCCCTCTGGAGGCCAGTCTGAGGGGGGCTTTTTATCCTCCACCTCCCAGGGAGCCTAAACATGCAATTAAGCACATACATACACACACACACACACACACACACACGAAAACCAGGGAGTAGGTTACACAAATATTTCCCCACAATTAAGTTCTGCGACCATGAACTGGTCATAGACAAGGAGGGCACATGCAATAATGTAAAGGGTCAATTTCTGTTCACTGGTATTTAATCTGTAATGGGAGAGCTTCCTCCTACAGCCAAATGAATTGGAAGCTACAGTATGATACACAATCTTTTGAACATGTCAGTGGTTTTATGAACTCTTAGTAAATGTTATCAATCCCTGATGTACTTCTTACAAAAGTGTTTAATTACTAGGTGACGTTTAGTCTTTGTTACATATTTACACATTACTTCCATTTTTAAATGTAATCAAATCAAATCAGTTTTAATTAGAAAAATGGGATGGTACACATGCCTCTGTTTAACAGTGAAAAACAGGGAAAATCATTGGGGGGATTGTGTGTGGCTGCATGTCTGTCAAAATGAGAGAGAGGGGAGAGAGAGAGAGAGACTTAAACTAAAGGACTTGCCTCTGTCTGGGTCTCTGAGTACTCCTTCACTCGCTCCACTGCCACTATATTACTCTCCAAGTCTGATGTCATTCTCACCATCCAATTTAAGGACATTGTGACCTGTTCCACAAGAACACAGAACCATACATTTCCTTACAACCAGTCAAGAGAGTCAACATTAGCAATAAATAACATATTGTAACTAGGGCTGTGTAATTTATACCAAATTCATTGATTAACCTCATGAAAACAGCATAATGGAAATGTAATAAATATAAGGTGGACAACTCTTAGCCAGGCTAAAAATGATGCCACTCAATATCTTATTTAGCTCCACTACAGTCTAAGGGGTCTATGCAGAGGCTTTGCAGACCAATCTGTGAACGAAGGATGTCTAAAGGCAATGATTTCAAGCCTAAGCAGTGAATTCATCCCGAACAAGTTGTAGTGACTGGTTGAAGCCAAAAGCCCAGCAGGAAACAAATGTATATCAATAGATGGGTAGCAGACACTTCGCACAAAGACTGTATCCCTAGAAAACTTTCTGCATCCCTAGACCACACCTGGCACAGAAAAGTCCCGTCCTGTAATGAATTACCTGACCTACACGGCAAAACAGCTAAAGTGCGGAGTTGGAGACCTGATGGTTTATTCATTTGTTTTCCAGTTTAATGAAAGGTTAGAAAATCTTTTCAAAAATCACTCAATACTATTGTTAACTACCTTACATGTGGCCAAGTAAGCCCTAAAATTAACTACCTCTAATAGGAGTGGTAAGCATAGAGAATGATTAATGTAGCTTTAGAGATTTTGGTTTACATGTTTTTACACATTTATGAGGGATTTGTAGTCCAACTATTCTATTTGTTGACCAGTCAAACCTATTGCTAAAGCTGAAATGGGATTTTTCACACCCAGCAAGTCATATTACTGTGCTTGCATTCTGCACTGCGATCACCTCATTCACTTGTCGAACAAGCCTGAGCACAACCCAAGAGCATTTGAGTTTAGTTTACATAGAGCAGCGCCTGCTGGTTTCATGAAGTAATTTCCCCTCTGAGGACAGAAAAACCCTTAAGCAGCCCTTAAGCTTTAGTTCAAATGACAGACTGAAGACATGGTAGGTGTGTAGTAGCATGCACTCTCTTATTTAGTTTGATTATCTGACAGTTTATTGTTTTGAACACTGGGTGATGGGTTTATATATACAGGCAACAAGCATTTTTTTTCAGTGCACAAATTTATTCATTGACCTTTAATTGAACATTTCTTCATGAGAGCAGAAGTGTCACATGGTCTCACCTGGAGCGCGTAGGACACGGAGAGGCCCACCAAGCTGTCAGTGAGGGTGTCCTTCCCCAGGACGGCGAATAGGGCGGCGAAGAGCACGATGCAGTTGCCGATGAACTCGATCCTCACCCCCAGCCACCTGTCCACCCCGGCCCCCACACCCACACCCAACCCCAACCCCAACCCCATCACCAACACAACATTAGCATGATCGATTGACATAAAAAATAATTCAACAGCACTCACGTCCAGGGCCAAACGAGCGTGGCCAATGCTCACTCAAGAGTCGCTCTGTGCTGCCCATGTCGTGGGCGGCATGGCTTTTAGAGTGCGCACAGGGGTGAAGCTGTGTAGGCGGAGGGGCCTGTGTGGGCACTGAAGCACAGCAAATCAAAGGCCCCATCCGCATGCACGCCATGGGAATGTAAACACACGCCCACCTTCCCTCACCGCCTCACTAACAAGCCTGGCTTTGCTAATGTGTTGGGTAGGGGAAGAGATGCTGCCTGCTGTCTTCATTAGCCAATCCTAGCTGAGCCCTGTAGCACAGCTATGAGTTGTGTGCACACACACAATTCAGACATCTGAAGGACAAGGCATTTTAAATTGCATTTGTTGTTGATGATACATGAATTTTCTATGACAACGGGCAGTAAAATTCACATAAATAAGGTTGCATAGCTTGAATCGAATTTTTTACTATTACTGACAGTGCTCAGACATCAAATCCAAATTAATCTCTGGTCTGAAGCTCTTACATAGTCTGAAGCTGAGGCAATCAAGTTGTCATGCAAAGACAGTTACAAATATAGCCATTAAATAATAAAAGGTTCTGTGGTTGTTACAAAGGCTTTAGTTTTAGGACAGATCCAAATGAACATGACCCGTGATGTTTGTGTGTCCACACCTACCTGTTGGCCACGATACCGGGGTAGTAACTCTTTTGGTTGTCGTCCACCTTGGTGTCGCTCAGGAGGACGAAAGCAATGTTTCGCCCGTACGCCCTGATCACGCTAGTACCCGTGATGGTCTCGGAAAAGTGGGAGTATATGGGCGATCTACTGACTGACTCCAGCCGCTTGAGCTGCCGAGATGTGGCAACGTAAAATCTCTACGGAGGAAATGAGGTTGGGGCAGGAAGGAGGGAGGGAGGGGAGGGTGAGGGTGGGGGAGATGGAGAGACATAAAGACAGAGACATCCATTGTGTAAGATCTACACTCACTGACAAAAATGGTAAGATGCTGACACAGTAAATGCAAAAAGGTGAAGACAATTGGAAAACCATAATCAGTCATGACAACTTGCCAACGTGAGGTCTTTTAAAAGCGTTCTTCTGCAGAAATGCTATGAGGTCATGCATTTTATGAGGACCAATTCCTTCAAAGTTCAAAACTGAGGATGATTTTCCCAAGTGCTTCCATTAATATACAATTCACCAGAAATGCTACATCAATATTATATATGTTAACATAAACACTTATTTTGTAATGCAAGAATAGTCAAATTTAAATTGCCATCAATTATTAGCCATTGCAGTTTTACAGTACTAGCAGTGTAAAATTGACACAGAATTACCTATACAGAATTAACAAAATACAAAATATTCCCCTTGCCTTTTTTAGAAACATTTTAGAAACATATAGTCATGGCCATGTTAAAATGAAAACAGCCAGACCCAATGGAGAACATGCAAAAAGCATCTGAAAGCAACAGAAATCATTTGAAAGGAAAAAGATGAAGTAACATAGCGGAGCTGTCGAGGCAGAGTTGCTTACAGACATGCAAAGAGCTAAGAAATCACAAAAAAGTTGAGGTAGAAGGTAGTAAAGTTAAGTTGATATGGGTATTGAACTTTAAATAATTTGACTGAACTATACTCTATTTTGGTGGCCTAAAATCTGAGATGACGCACAAAAAAAAAAATTAAAAAAAAAAAAAAAAATCACCTATGATAGTAGAAACGCAGAAAAAGGTCACACACACAAACACACATCTCTACATTGAGCCAATGTGTTGCCTGACGGAGGAGAGTCCAGCAGGCCAAGCTACTGTGAATCAGCAAAGGATCTGTCTACTACTGCATCACGGTTAGGGTTAGTCCACTGCATACATGTGTGAGGGTGGGCACTGGCCTACTGTAAAAAACAATGTTGTTGATTCAGGGAATCTGGTCGTTGCTAATTAAAAGTTCCTTGATTAGGAAGCCAGAGAAAAAGAAAGGCCCCTTGTTGGATTAAGCTTCTGCTTGATATAGTCGGTAGGAATTAGTGACTACTTTAATAACCAAATGTTAAACTAAGTTAAGCAAGACGCAGAGAGAGCTCTTTAAAGACACATATAGCCCATTTCTCATCTCCAATAATGAATGTCACATCTTTATACAACACACTGTTCTTTCAACCAGAACGTTTGCAATAGTAATCTCTGTAACAAGCGTAGGCTAATAAATGAACATTGTGAGACTGACAGCACAACTCTTGGTCATAACCTGAACTGGTATCAAAAGTTAAAAAGTGAAGCCAGTCAACGGTTATCCTGCAAGTGCAGTTTGCAACTGTGACCACAAGAGGTCACTAAACAACATAGTACCAAATAAGGCACCATTCAAAGTATGCATCGATCTGGTAAAAGAACAGCAGATCTGGATCAGGGTTCATTCCTTGTCACTTCAACAGACACACATAGAAAACTAATACTACAACCAAGTCACATGCTACAACTGTGCCAAAAATAGCTTGATTCAAATAAAGTAGCTTCATAGAATCAGACAAACAACTCATTAACCACACAGTGATGACATAATGTTATAGCAAAATAGCATGCTTGTCAAATGTGAACAACAACAAATGCAAAAAACAACAAAAAAAAACTAACAAAAGAAAAAAACAAAACAAAAACACGAGTTAGCAGACGGTAAATTCCTATTTACCTGGACCCACCAATAGAACAGCGTTAACGGCACTATGACTATGAGGATCAGAGGGGTGAGGGCAGAGCAAATCAGCAGCACATTTACTGTGTACCAAAAAGTGCGCATCCAAATATCAATATTGTCTGGGATGAGCGTGTCTATTGTGTCCACATCTTTGCTGAAGCGGTTCAGGAGCCTCCCAGAGGGAGTGCCCTCGAAAAAGGCCTGTGGCGCGCGCAGCACGGCCTGGAGCATGTGCTGGTGGGTGTCGCGCGACGCCTTCAGCATGCTGTAGGCCCGGCACAGTAAACAGTTGGCCAGAATCAGCAAACCTGTTTGTGGAGGTTGGAGGAGGGTGGGGAGGAAGGGTGGGGTAGGGTGGGGGGTGAGGAGAAGGGGGAAAGGAAAGGGTGGGGTTGAACAAGAGACAAATGATGAAGGATGGGTTAATTGTTTTGTCTCGTTTTTTTGGTTCGTTGTTTTTTTTTGTGGAGGAAAACAAATTTAGAGTGTTTTTTCTTGGCTGCATCTCTGAAGCTGTGGGTGGAGACGAGACAGGGGGTCACTGAATGGGTGGAGTTGGAGTGTGTGTATGGGGGGGATTGAAGAGGGGGTGGTAAAGGAATGGTGAATTAGCTCTGCTGAATCTGCTGAGAAAACCTACTGAAAAAAAGGGAATACTGAATGAAATGTATTTCCATTGCCCAGATTGTACCATTACTATATTGTTCTTTTCTTCCACTTCATCTGCGACACTGCAAACACAAATCTGTGGTAAAAAAGTGACTTTCACACCGGCAGAAATACTTAATAGGCATGGACTTGCAATTCTATCTCGTAGCCACTAGGGGAGGCCAGTATACCATTCTATATAAGGGAAGGAAGGCCATGTGGCTGTTCTTGCCAAACCACACAATCCTTACAACTACAAAAGCTTTAGTGTAAACATAGTGTTTACCAGCATGCCAGTGCACACACGTGTATGTAAGTGAGTGAGTGAGTGAGTGTGTGTGTGAGAGAAAGTGAGTGAGGGAGTGCATGTTTCTCTGTGTGTGTGTGTGTGTGTGTGTGTGTGTGTGAGAAGAACAACAAAGGGAAAGAGAGAGAAAACATGCTTGCAGCAGTCAGGAAGTAGGCAGGCTGCTCAGTGCAACTGTGTAGACAGATAACATGAGATAATCACTCCAGCATCAGAAAATCATGAGAGAGGGAGAGAGAGAAAGAAAGAAAGACACACACAGTAAAAGAGTAGTTCGGTGGAAGAGTCCAGCCACGAGGCGTGGGCCCTGCTGCAATTGAAAGAAGGCTCTGGTGGCCCTGTCGCATGCTGCATGACAGTTAAAGCAAGCGGCCATTCAGAGAGCCTGCAACTCCCAGACAGATCCCAGAACTGCAAAAAACACTCAGAGAAGAAAGTGAGCACCACCCAACAAAGCACTTGACCAGATCTCCTCCTCCTCTCTCCTTTTGGGGTTCCTGGTGTCTCCCTCCTGCCGCTGCTCTTGTTGCCGCGTTTCATTTACCTGCACAAAGAAGTAAACTAGCGCCAGGGGGATGATGACCAGGGCAAAGATGGGCGTGCTGAAAATAATGACAATCATGACGGAGGTGGAGCTGAAGAGTGTGCCCAGGAACATGAGCACGGTGGAGGGCAGCGCTTCGTCGATGACGTAGATGTCCTTGGAGAAGCGGTTGATGACGCGGCCCAGCGGCGTGGTGTCGAAGAACGCCTGCGGCGTATGGAACTTGTTCTCCAGCAGCGCGGCATGCAGCTTGCGCGCCGCCGTGATTTTGCCCAGTGACAGGATGAGCGTGGACAGCATGACCAGTAATCCTGTGTGTGTGTGTGTGTGAGTGTGTGTGTGTGTGTGTGTGTGTGTGTTTGTGTGATGGGGGAGGGAGGGAAGGATTGAGAGATGGAAGGAAGAAGGGAAGAGGAGGAAAAAAAGGGAGGTGAGGACGGTAACTATGCTGAGGTCTATCACAGGGGACAAGCTGGGAGATCCAGTCCGACCGAGGACACAGAGAATCTCGACACATGCAGGTACTGGACTACTAAGGGGGATTGGGGAGGTTAGGGGGTCAGGCGGGTTCGTACCATTATCACAGTATCAGCAAACTCACAGCAACACTGCATGACATTTCAGTCTCATCACATCAACATCATTAGCCAGTTTAACTCACACACTCCACACACACATTGCTAATGGATTACTTCACATAAAACATGAACCAAATACTAATTGTGTGGACATCAGTACATCAATACATTGTCCACATAAAGACCACCGTGGCCACAGTGTCTCATTAACATTCATTGAAGTTCCCATTAGACTCAGCAGGCTCTCAAGCATTTGAGCTAATCCTCTGGTGATGAATATGCTGTAATACAATCCTACCAGTGCTTTTTTTTGGATGGTACATTTTTTTTAAATGGGGCTCAACAAGATATTCATCAATTCTGATGAAGAGGGCGAATGTGACGTGTTTGACAAAGGTGACACACCACTCTCCTCTTCGTCTGCTTATTTGATCAGATGGCTACATTTTTTAAAGCTGCCTGCATCTGTAAGCTCTAAGGTAGCTTAGAACTACGTCTCATTGAACAAATGGCCTCACAAATGACCTTGCTCTCGAGACTTATACTCATACAACAGTCCCAGACAAGCCCAGTAGCCACTTTTATTTGCAAAAGGCAGAGTAAACCTCTCTCATTACATTTGCATGGCAGTTCAAACTTTAGATAACCATGGCTGCAGACGATTTAAACTGCATGCCACTAAAACTGCTTTTCAAAGGGCTTGGACCTGTGTGAGTGTGTGTGTGTGTCTGAGTATCTATCTCCCTACTAATCTGTTCAGTTCTAGGCAACTGGACTTCATTTGGAGCTTGAAGACATTTCCCTTTCTATCCAGATAGCTTAATCAGTTCTAACTAGAGATGAGATTATCAGGATTTTATATCTCCTGGCCTGTGGCCTGAACTGTAGACCACTCTACTCCCTACTGGCTTTGTCTGTGCGGGTCCTGAGCGCTTACCTTGTGTGATGCCCAGTGCAGCATACACCCCCACCCTCATATGAACGTCCACCTCTGTCTGGTTGAGCTTGGCGTCGTTGGTCCACTGGGTGAGCCAGATGTTGGCCCCGATGGCCGAGGCGCTCTGGCAGCCGTACAGGAAGCAGATGAAGACAGAGAGGAGAGGCCCCACCGCCCTCACATACTCCCAGTACACCTTCAACTTCACCTGTGGGGTGGTGAGGACCCACACACGCACACACGCACACACACACACACACACACACACACACACAAAGATCTTCAATGAGACTAAGAAAAAAACTGACACACAGTAGACTCAAGTTTGTCTGCAAAGATGAGTAAAGCCAATTCTTTCCTCCAACAAAGCAGGTGCCTAGCTTGATATTGATTTTCTATTAGCCTATTCTATTAGTTTTGAAGTCACCAAGTGCTGCCTACAGGGGAAAGAAAAAAAAAAAAAAAAACAGTTGAACTGGGCAAAGGATGAAACTGAAACAGTTTCTATGCCCTTTGGTTTAATGTTATCCGATAAAATTCATATTCTTTTCTCTCAACAACAGCACTCATTCACCAGGGTTTTGCATTGATTTACTCCTGACTTCTTTTTTTTTGCAAAATACAGTACACCCAATGGTTTTGCAAAATGCCTTTTGTGATAACTACACATAATTGATCCTTATCTAATGTTACAGCTGGTCTGGAAGCTGTGGGAGGCAGACAGCTAAACAGATGGACAGATGGAAGAACAGACTGATTAACAAGAGAGAGTCTAAAGAACGCCAGCGCAATCTGGCCTGTCTGTGCCCTGCACTTGACACTCATGTTTATTCAAATTCAGGATTTACAAAAGCCAATTATGCCCCACCCCACCCCAACCCTGTCAAAAAACTTTTCTTTCAGGCTCATCAGACACCTTGTCCTCGTCCTTGTGTGATAACGGCCAATCACTACAGCTTCTGCGAAAGGCGGACTGTTGCGACGCCTTACCTTGCCCGTCTCTGCCGTCTCGGCCTGGATGAGCTTCTCCACCTTTGTTTCTTTCTTCTCTGTGGTAGGTTCCACGTGCTTGAGCTCGCTGCAGCGCCGTTTGCGGACGGACTTGCACTTGGGGTTGTCTCCCTCTGAGGACATGATGCTGATCTGCCTGCGAAGCGGTGGGAGGAAGCCAGTTAGCGCTTAGCGGAAGGCTACCAGTACCTTGGAACAGCAGCAACAGTCTAACGAGCGACTCCAGATTTGGCTTGCACCAGGCTGCCAAATCTGCTGCTGCTAAACCACCCCTCTATTCGCTATTAAGAATCTAGTTAAAGCAACATTTATAAGGTTTAGAAACCACCTATGAAAAACAATTTCATATTACACACCTAAATAAATCAAGAACACCGTTTATAGCTTTCCAGTTTCCCTTTTTTGTTTAACAAATACAGGTGAAATAGCAGCTTTTAACAAAATGTAATGTATTGCCTGTCAGTATATTGTTGTAGAAGGGGATGCTGTTTGCGTTGTTTACTTTTAAAAGTAAGTTGTCTATTAGCTGTGATCAACTCTCTTTGCCTCGTTTCTTTGCCCAGGAGTGTATGTGGTCTTAATAAGTAATCCTTATACAAATATAGTATCGAGGCATCGGTATGTATTATTCATATATGGGATAAATACCTCATGAACTGTCTGCGGGTTTCATTGACCACTGGCTCATTGTCCACCATATCTGTGTGGTTGCTGAGCGCGTCGTCGGGAAACGATTCATCCTCCTCCTCGATCATCTCCACTGGGGGGGTCAAAGTGAGGTCCCATCAGAGGCAGAAAAATGGACAAGACAAAAAGAACATGTCCCTAATCCCTTACTTACTTTTAATGTAAGCTTTGCAAAACAAATTACATGCCTCCTTATGAACGTCAATAATTAATATTGACTGAATATTGGCTGAGGCCAGAGATCTTCATTACAAAGCTCCACTGACTTAAGCAAAACAGAAAATACTTAAGTAAAGTGAATTACAGAAAAAAAACAAGACAAATACAAGGAACCACCACAATTATCAAATATAAATAAGTGTACTTATATACCTTTGAAATGTGAATGCATTTTTACTGTGTACTTAATTACTTGAACAGACTTATCTTTTAAAACCTTTAAATAAAAAATAAAATACTTTTGTTGTTTAGTACAATAGTAAATATCAAATCCCACACAACCAAACTGGTAGGAAAGTGTAAGCTTACTGGTGGCTTCATCATCCTCTATGATGTCATCGAGAGAGTAGTTCCTGAGGAACTCTGCGAAAGCTCCGTTCTGTTTGAGCAGGTCCTGGTAAGAGCCCATCTCTGACACCAGGCCATCCACCATCACCAAGATGTTGTCAACCTGGGGCAGGAAGCTGATGCCATGTGTCACCAGCACCCGTGTCTGCATAAACACATACACACACACACACACACACACACACACACACACACACACCATACTTAATTTAAACTTTAGTCCATTAACCATGTCAAAGTCAGCAAGTAAAGCACAAATTCTTATTTCACATGACCCATTGCGACTAAAAGCCCACAGCACCTCCATGCTGTGACCAGTTGCATCTGAGGCTGCCGGGCTTCTTACCTTTCCCTGGAGAGCCCCCTCAGGGCCGATGACTTTGTCGAAGATGTGCTTAGCCACGTGGGCGTCCACGGCCGACAGCGGGTCGTCCAGCAGGTAGACGTCAGCCTCGCTGTAGAGCGCCCGTGCCAGGCTCACCCTCTGCCTCTGACCTCCAGAGAGGTTGATGCCCTACGGGACGAACACGCAGCCAGTCAGCACCATTGCTATGATTGACAAACTCAGAGGGTGCAATCAGGTGGTTTATTTTATTCTGAGGGGGCAATCGGGGGTGCAATCAGTGGGTGCATTTTATTCTCTAAAAATGATGTCCCACAACAGATGATTACTCATTTTTTCCCTACTGTAGGTCACAGTTCTGTGTTGCTTGGAAACACTTTGGCGCTAAACTGGTGGACATCTATTCAGCTTGTCACATACAGTAAGACAGTTTCCATCTTATACGCAACAGAAAAAAAATATTGGATGTGATGGGGTAAAAAAAAGGCACAAAAACTTAAGTCTTCCTCTTTACAGGACCCCTCCTTTATTTCTCCATACCTTCTCTCCAATCTCAGTGTGGTCGCCACCCGGAAGCACTTCCAAGTCGGTGAGGAGAGCACAGGCCTCCAACACACAGTGGTACCTCTGCTCTACGTAGGGCTTGCCGAATAGGATGTTGTCCCTCAGCGTGGCATTCTGGATCCAAGCTTGCTGGGGCACATAGGCCACTGAACCCTGCGGGGACCGTTCCACTTTGACCATTAATTGACTGATTGGGTTAATTAAGTGGCTAATACTGTAGATGCACATTAATGAGATTTACGCACAGGATGTACTTTGGGATCTGCTTACCTTATTAGGTCTCAGGCACATGTTTACAAGTAAATTAACCTGTTAAAATTCTGCTTTGCTAGGTACAGTGAGGCCTTCCTCAAGCCTTTTAGGAGATTTCCCTTTTCATTTCAATTAACTACTTAACTAATGATTTATTGATAAATTATTAATGGATTTTGCAATGCATACAGTACCAAAAAATTATTAGATAGGACTGTATCTTCATCTTTTTTCCATGTGTGCTCAATGGGGGAAATAAATAAAACACTACTCGCTGCAAGTAATAGTGGTGCCCTCTGTCAAAGGCCTGGCAGCAGCCACGTCCTGGCCTACTTTTAATCCCACCACAGCCACTAAAGAGACAAGGCTTTTAACTTCCTCGGAGAGATGGATAAGTAGAAAGACCAATTTTGCTCTCTTCATTTTCGTGTATGCTTATATGGAGAGAGAGCGAGAGGAGGAGGAGAGTAAGAGAGAGAAGGAGAAAGAGTATGAAAGTGGGCGGAGAAAAGAGAGAGAGAGAGAGAGAGAGAGAGAGAGAGAGACAGAGAGAATTCTTGGCGTATAATTACACTTCACCAATTTTAGTCTTTCATTTAAACTAATGACACCTCCAAGGCATTGCTTTTTCCCCATTGGTCTTCCCACCCTTTCCCCCAAGTGTTTGAGAGGCACGCACCTTCACCGAGATCTGCCCCTCCAGCTTCTCCATCTCCCCCAACAGGGCCGACACCAGGGAGGACTTCCCACATCCCACGTGGCCCACCACTGCCAGGAGCGAGCCATGGGGTACCATCACATTAATGCTGGACAGAAAGACAGACAGACAGACAAACAAACAACACATGAGAGCGACCTTCGTAGCAACACGCTCAGATTATACAGTAGGGCTACACAAACAAAAGTCATCCCAGTAATGCTGCGCATGTGAAATGCATAACAGCGGAGCTTCATAACCTAGTTAATGCAACAAACGCAAGCCCACACAACCCATACAGCATTATGATATGATATGATCACACCAAGGCACACAATTCAGATTCAGATACTTTGTTGAGTTTGACATAAGTTTGTGTTAAGCACAAATCAAGCTGGATGCATAGTACAGAAAGACATTGATGTAGGATGACACACAGGCTGTTTCCTTAGTGCTGTACGCCTCAGATTTGACATTTAGTGATGCAGAATTGGAATAGAAATAAAGACATGATTGCACTAATAGATCCACCATTAATGAGACCACAGACCAACAGCATCACACTGGGAATATGGATAAGTTCTTTCTTTTCGGGCAGACGGCACCATGTCATAGCCATGTACTGGGTCAACAGACAGGCCGATGTCACGTACGGACAGAGAGGGGAGATGTCTGCCCAGACTTAAGTCCTTGGAGACACACAGGCTACAGACTTGAATGTACTTTAGATACAACATGTACCGATTCACTTGTCAGGGAAAGCAATGATTAAACGACTGAATTTCAATGGACAGACATGCAGACGAGGCTAGCAAGCTGCACACTGGAGACAGTCATTCATAAACGGGTCACAATTAGTTCCAACTCAATTTGATTTCGGCCCCTTATTTCATTCGATTGAATTAGAGCCGCATAAAATGCAAACAAACAGCATTGGAGTCGCTTGCCTTCCCCCTGACATTGTGGCCATGCTGGGTTGGTGGAATGTGTTATGTGGAAGGGTATCATGTGTGGAACGGAGCAAGTTTTCAATAAGTCTTTATTGTGCTGCTGGCATGGATCAGGCACAGGAATAGGGCACTTATCCTACTGTATGCAGGCAGTGGAGGTAGTCATGTGCCAGGACACATGACAGAGACAGGTCATGCTACTGTAGATCTTAATGGACTTACACAACTTCATGAATTCTTCACTTAAGGTTACTAGTTCTTACACTTTGTCATTAGCCTACATGTGTGTATCTTGCACATTTGGAACTTGACCTCCACCTCCACGTATACTTTAAAAATTATGTCAGTATTGTATATTATGTAGGTACATGTTTTCTCCATTATACGATAGGTATCTATATATTTATTTCTTTGCATGTTTACTAAATATACCACTACTGCGTCTAAACATCTTCAATGTACAGAGAACTACCAAAATCAAATTTCTTTGGTAAGATTCTGATTCTGTTATTTATATTCTGAAATATTTATTTTAATAATATTTTTAATACACTAACCCTAATATACTTGAACTGTAGGGCTGTATGTGATCTGTGATATCTTACTTGTGAAGTGTAGCAGGATCTTGCTTGGCCCATGAGAATGTCCCATTGACTACTGTTACAGCAAACTCTGAAAGGTAGCAGATGTGTTGTTTTTGTCAGTGAAAGAGAGGGTTCAAGAGAGAAAAAGAGAGAGAGAGAGAGAAAGAGAAGTTCAACGAAAAAAAAACATGACTAAGCATAAAACACAGAGACTCTGAGCCAGCCACTTCCTTTCACCCCATTGTGTGAGGTGCTCTCGCAATGACTAGACACAAATCTCAGACAGAATTTTGTAGGCTACGTGCTGTAAGCCAAAACACATAGGTGGGGGCCATTAGGATGTGTGCTGGAGTGGAATGTACATGTATGTGCGTGTGTGTGTGTGTGTGTGTGTCTGTCTATCTGTCTGTGTGTGTGTGTGTGTGTGTGGGGGGGGGGGGGGGGGGGGGCAGGAGGTCCTTTAATACCTGAGCTGGTGTGTTTTCTGTCCACAGCTTCAGGGTCTAGCTCATCATGACTAAGAAAATCCTGGATTCGCTTCAGAGACACGCTGGCCTGAGGTCAACAAGAGAGGCAAAACAGGAAGGGAAGAGGGGTTGGGCGGGGGTGGGGGAGGAGTAAGGTGAAAGAGAGGGAGAGAGAATGAGAGAGAGAGAGAGAGAGAGGGAGACAGAGAAAGAGAGAGAGGGAGAGAGAGAGAGAGAGAGAAACAAGGGAGGACTTTTGGATGATTGATGAAGATGTTCCGGACCAAAGCAAGTGCCATTTTGTATAAACATCTTTTCTTTTGCTTAAACAAAGGAGACATTTTTCACATATACATTCCCTCTTCGGTGAGTCACTCACATCTAAGACTAAATCAGCATTTGGCAGCTGCTACTGCTGTGTTTGTGTTGAAAATGGCGAGTGGGTTTACAAAACAGCCAACCCAAAGTAGGGTCGAGGAGGATGGCTCTTACTTGCACAATGCTGCTGATAACTTGGGGGAGCATGTTGAGTGGGAACCTCAGGATGTTGAACAGGGCCAGAGACACAAAGGCCTTCTGAGCATCCAAAATGTTGTTCTCGTCCACAGTCACGTACACAGCGAACGTTGTTAGGGCAACCTAAAAGAGACATTAGCAAAAAAGGAACGCTGAGAGATGGTTCTCCAGTGTGTTTATCATTAGCATTATTATGATTCCTTTGAAATTGTTCCGTTTGCAAATTCTGTCTTTTCAGAGTGACTGCACTAAGCATTAAATTGAGTCACACAAGCAATTTGCACATTTTTGGGGCTATTTCTTTCTCTCCTGTCTTTCTACTAAGTCTCCACTTCTCTGAAGGACAGCTGTTCTGTTGTTAGACAAACAGACATATTCCACTTCAGTTTTCTTGAAACCATTTCTTTGACCATTTGGTAATTGGTTTTTATTCTACAGAGTAAATCCCACATATCCGCTCGAGAGGACTGTATGCTTTAAAAGCCTGGCTAGACTCAAGGTTTCTGCCTTTTCTGAAAGTTGTTTATTTCTTCAGTGCCATCTCCTGGGCTGCCCCTGAATGTACTCCTCACTCTTGACCCTGTGCGACCTCATTTGACAGTTTGGCCTTTGTGACAGTAATTTTCTGACCAAAGTGAACTCCCACACCCTTGCAGAGCGAAATAATTTAGCAAAGACAGCGGAGGAGCTCTCTCACCACAGGAAGTCGTGGGAATATAAAATGGCAGAAAGAGTTACAGAAGCAGCCTGCTGGTCAATTCTCTTTGTCTTTCATAACTGGAGGAATATGTACTCCTTTGATCTAATGGGGGGAATTCAGTCTCTGCGTTTAACCCAATTGTAAATAAGTAAAAACAACACGACACACAGTGAGGTGAAGCGCCCACTAAACCGCTACAGCAGTGCCCAGCAGTAACAGGAAACCAGCAACCCTTCATTATTAAGCTCTAAGCCTTTACCTAACCAATAGGCCACAGCCAACTCCCCTCTTTTGCACTTCCACTATGGTGTGGTACTGTAACTACTAGATGCTAATTATACACTGAATAAATAACTGCATGTGTCTATGTATACAATAATGTCCTAATAAAGAGTTCACATTAAAGATTTCAAGCAGACAAGTCAATATTCAATGTACATTCGAATTACTTTTTGTATTCAGTTTTCATTTTAATGACAAAAGCAGTGTGATTCAATTCACTGCTGCTGTCTGAGGTGATTAAGGCCCGGTCTGGGAAAAAGAACGAAATAAATAAACATACTGTAGACAGAATAGCAAACTGACAGCTAACAGTAACTATACTGTAACAAATTCTTTTGTTCTACAGACAGCACTCTGTGAATGTCAACAAGGGCTATGGGACGATTCACACTAGATTTTTCCTTCAAATATTTGAAATATAAGCCTATGAAGTCTCTACTCAGAGTGTCCTCACCATGAAGGGAGCAGATGTCCAGGCCATAATGGAGACAGCGCTGAGATAGGCAGTCTTGCGTAGCACGTTGAGCTCCTTCTGGCGGATTTCTAGAACCTTCTCTTGGAAAGACTTCTCCCAGGCATAGAGCTTCAACACTTTGATGCCATTCAGGATCTCGTTCATCAGTTTGATGCGAGCATCTTTGTACTGCATTTGCTCAACCTGACACAGGTGTTGCAATGGTCACTTTACTTGCTCACAAGAATCACACACACACAAAATGTTATACATCACAAAAATCACAAACATTTTTCAGCACATACGACATTTTTTATGCTGTGGTGTGTTTATGGTGTGTTTTTGTTTTAAAGGGAAAGATTCAGGCTACAGTTTATACCAAACAGGTCTACAAAGCCATTAAATAACAGGATTTTTAAAAATTATGTAGCCTTTGGGGTAAACAGTTTGAGGTCGGCTTTCCCCTTTCAAGTGCTTAGCCTTTTGAGTGATTACTTAAAGAATTATACCACATTTACTTTTTACACAGGTTGATCCTGCTGCATAAGAGAGTATTCCATGAAAAGCGTAGAATAGCAACCGGAAAGGATTACAGTGCCAATTAAGGCCTAACTATTTGTTTTCCACTTTATTAATTACATTTAAAACTGTGTTGTCGGTCTTTTTGAGATGCAAGAGATTAAACAGCTGTATTTATGCACAACACTGAAAAGTTTAAAAACGCTAGACCCTATCAGTGTACCTGTCCTGCACACCAAGAGCTTCGAAAGATTTAGTATCACTAGAAATCCTCAAAAAATGTTGTATTAATAAATAACCATTGCCTGTTATTTACAGCTAAAACACATAATAGCTAATTTGCAGTGAGTTGAGCAGTACTAGAAGTTTTTTTTGTTGCTCTAGTTGCCTGTTTTCACACTTACTGCTCTTGATACATTGTCTAATGTAGATAACAAATGACTTCAGTTGTTCTGCCCTTTAACATCCCTTAGTGTGATCTTAGAGGAACAGCAATCTGAGGTGACCTATGATGCGATCATGTTACCTTCCGGTTTCTTCCCGTCACCATTAAGGAATGATAGAGGAATTTTGAATGCCCCAATAACTGAACGACCCAACTCCAAGCAGTGATTGGGAGGAGAGCTTAAATCACCTGGTAAGCTCTGGTCTTCATGGCGATGGTGGCATTGAGAGGGATGAGGAGAATCATCACAGCAACCCCAGCCAGCACTGATGGGCCCAAATTCTATTTGACGTAAACACACATTTACATTTATGCATTTAGCAGAAACACACATTCTTGCTGAAGAATTACTTTATGATAGAGTGCTCTCATTTTACCAGCAAATAAAAAAAAAATCACAATGTTTCAGGAAGAAAAGCCTCTCACATTAGCAACATGAGTCAGTTATGTGGTGAGGCAAAGACAGGTTTTAAGAGGTCAATGCACCTCTTATGTTGGTGCTAAACGGTGAGATGCAGAGTTAGAGCTGGTGTGACATACTGTAGGTTTGGCTGAGTGTTGGCAGGCATTACCTGCCAAAGGAAGAAGAGGGCCAGCACTATCTGAAGAGGAGCGGACCACAGCATGTTGAGGAAGGTGGTGAGGTCCATGAAGCGCTGGGCATCCACAGACATCAGGTTCACCACCTCACCCACTGTTGACGAGCGCTTGGCCTCATTGGTGATGACCAGTGACTAGAAGACAGACATACCCCACAGTCAATCCCTTTGCGTCTCTTCATTCATTCACCCACTGTGATTAATTCACTGTGATGCACGTTTCCATTTTAATCCCTCATTATCTTGTTTCAGAGACAGGATTGCATCGACCACCCCCCCCCCCCCATCAGTGATGAGCATTAAATTAACTTCTAGTGGAAAGGATCCCATCTCATTTTGCACTTCTGATGGCACTCTTCTCCAATGACTCTGACAATCAAAACATGTCATCCTCGAAAACTTTTGTAGAGTTTGGCCCCTCACCGCAACTGTACCAGCTACTATTCAATACACCCACTGGCAGCAAACCTACAGGGAGCATTATGGACACGTCAAGGTAATTCACACTGACAAGTTTGAGGGTAAAGTAGATTTTTCCCTTTAATTACTGAGCCATTCTGACATCAGATGATAAAATCAGTTGTAACCAGAGTAACGGCATACAAAAAAAATGACACAGCCAGACAGAGACAGAGACAGCAGAAACAACCAGAATATGGTGGATTCCCAAGACTTTTTGCACGATCCTGCCCTACTATAGAATTGACACTAAGCTGGAGCAGGTTGTACTAGTTTACAGTACGTTGAGTTCTGTAGCAGAAAAAGTCTTTTTGTTTAAGAGAGGAACTAGAAGTACGAGGTGGGGAGCACTAGAATCTTTGGTCAGAATGTTCCTTTGTATTATATTACAATACTCTACTGCAGTCCTCCAAGACAAAACAACACCTGTCTCATTATACTGTACATGTTGACAGTAGGGAAGGTTAAAATATATGCGTGGTCAGTCTTACGACAGAGCCTTCTTGATGGTGTACTGAAATTCACTGCATTAAAATTATAAACAGAATCAAACGAATCTTATGTGCAATAGTCTGGTTTCCAGATATCTAGAGAAATTAGGAAGCAAATCAACTAGTTTTGGTCATCCTACATTGTGTTGTACAATGTGTGACTGATATGGAGGCAAAGCAGCGTTCAAGATCTTAAAAAGTAGGCTATAATACAAGGTTTTCAAATGCAAGCTGCACTGCTATGCATTACGCATGAAGTTTTAAACTGTCAGCATTTTACACACACACACACACACACACACACACTATTCCAAGAACCGCAAACCACTGTTGCATCAGCGATTAAGTAGAAAGCGTTCTTTCGTCAATAGCCCAAAGTAGGCTGTTAGCAGCTGCTGCTGCAGAGGCCTAAGAGGGTCTCTCTCTTGATAATGCAGTGCAGAGCCAGGTCAAGTGTGAGTAAACCTGTTTCGTTGGGAGTGTTAAAGCTTTTATTAGCACCCGTGGTGGCTTATGTGAAGCAACAAAACACCACTATTACTGCTTAAAGAACAGAGTCAGTGCAGTCTGTGCTAATAGAAAAAAAGTGCAATTTAGCAATTCAGGTGTGAAAAGAAACATACCCAAGTGAGAAAGAGAGACAGCAAATCACGAGGAGGAATTGCTAAATATTTAATGTGCACTTTCAGCACTTACAGCACTTTCAGACAAGAACTTCCTCAAATGTCACCAGTAACCCGTGTCCCAGGGAAACAATAAAACAGCAGCACCTCCCCAGAAAGCCTCTGCGCTGCCTTTTCCCAACTCTCCTCAAATGCAAGCCACTGCTGATCCACGAACAATGGGCCACCAACACAAATAGAAGTGGCTCCTAGCTGCCAATGAATGCCCTTTAGTGCCTTTACTCTATCCTGGATTGGAAACGTTCCTCAATTAAAAATCATCAGGCTCTCTTGTTTCTAATAAAACCAGGCCAAAAATATGTCTCTCTGCCATGCAAAACACACCTTAATGGCACACATTATAAGCCATGGGCACATTTTATAAGCTGTGGGATGATAACATGTAGGTCATCAGTCCCTTGACAGGGCTTAACTTCAAACCATCCGCCAAAGCCGTCTCCAAACTGATTCCACTTCATGAAGTGCCAGTGCCCCACCCACACACGCCTCTTTCTACATTGTTCATCTTTCCATCAACGACACTGTAGTCATCTAACAAGATTGTAGAAAAAGTATTACATTAAAAAAAAAATGTTACATAGAGGATTACTTGCAAGAAAACATAAAGAACGTGCAATATGTTAATGACTGGGAATGACGCAGGGAATGGGTGGACTCAGGAGGTTGAGATCTGGTTCCAGTGGCCTCTTACCTTTCTGTAGATGGCCCCGATGATGGCTGACCTGAGGCGCATGCCGGTGACAAAGCAGTACTGGAAGTGCTGGTGCAGGATGATTGTCTGGAGGATGGCACAGCCGAACATGAGGAAGGCCAGCGCGAAACCCCACCATGATGGCACGTCCTTGTTCTTGATGAAAGAGATGAGCAGGCTGTGGAAGAAACATAGGACAAACATTTTTCACTGATTTAGCTTTGAGACATAGTACATGTGCAATGACATGCTTGGCCTCACTAGAGACAGGGACGAGACATGATGACTGATGGCCTTTCAATGTAAAATATAAATGAAAAAAAAAAGCACCACATAGAGGGAATCTGAATTTCTTTTATTTTTTATTATTATTTTTTTAGGCTGCCAGTACAAATGTGTGAATGAATAATAAAACTATTTTTAGTGTTTTATTTATTATTCATTCATTCATTCATTCATTCATTCATTCATGGTTTTTACTACTTTTACAACTACTTTTACTTCCACTTTTCTCGTTCTGTATTGATCAATGGCTGTACTAGGGTGTGAGAGTCACTGTAGTAATAGTGTTTCCCCCGCATTTTCTGCCATCTTCCCATGAATATTTCTCCAGTAACTCATTTCATTTGGTGGCGTTCAAGTATTTGCTACTGTAATAATGTCCAATGATTAACACTGCGTTTCCTCTGCTGTCATACACTGCATACAGCTCTTTTAATATGATATATTAATATGATATTAGATCAATTAGATATCGGATCAAAAAGCGATCGCTCATCCCTAGCTGTCGGACAGTCAAAGGTTCTCTTCGCTTAAAGGTGCCATTCAAATCAATCCACATTCAAGTAGTGGTACCTAATTTGCATGGTTTCTTTGCATGGCAAAACAACCAGATGTTCGGAGGAACTGTTGACAAGAGCGAAGACAAAGGAGGAACAGAACTCAAACCTCTCCCATGTAACTCTGATAAAGAGGACATTGAGGACCATTCATTTCCCCTTGTGTTTCCTTATAAACAAATGTCACTTCCATACATCATTGTTTAGTGACATCAACAGATGTAATTACACGAGTGTCATAAAAAAAGCAGGCAATACAACTTGCAAATAGTGTCCGCAGGGCTTTTTCTGAAAATGAGATCCGGCATGTCATTATGAACACTGCTTAAAAAAAAAGAATGAACAGAGACTTCTTCACAAGCATAATAAACACAAAATCAGTCAGTCACTGATACTTAGGATAAATCTATGAAGTATTGATATATAGAGCTTTCACAAAGACCTACATTTGACATTTATACCTTAATCTCTGAAGCAAACCTCTCAAACAAGTAGCTGAGAGAACTGAGCTTTTATCTTCTTTTTGAAATTAGTCACTAATGCTTTGGAAAGAAATGTGGAACAGTAGATTGCATTTTTCAGTCTGTAAACACTTCCCCTCTCTGTGCTTGGTGTTCTATTAAGCCCCTTTGTCTTAAAAGAATTATACTTTATATTTTATTATTACTTTATGAGTGTATTTTGCATGTGTGCCATGAACTCTCTGTGCTCCACAGTAATATATGCTTTTTATGAACCTTGTGTTAGTGGCTTTATGCTTTATGCTCTACCTGAGCAGCTGCGGATTGACAAAGGTGATGAGGTCCTGCAGCAGCTTGTATGCCGAGCCAATGAGGAAGTAGGGTCCAAAGGCACGCAGCAGCGAGCGCATGAACGAGGGCTGGTGGGACGCCTTCTGTTTGGACAGTAGGACCTCCACCTCATCTGGGCTCCCCGCTCCACCGACCACGTGGTTGTTGGCTGCTCCGGCGCCGCCTGAGGGCACCTTGGAGTACAGAGCCTGTGTCTGCTTGTCCTGCTGGCTGCACGTTGCCGAGAGGATCAGAGGAACGCAAAGTAAAAAAAACAAGCCTGTCAGTTTAAGCACTATTGTTTCAAAGCAACCATTTCTAAAACCTCTAAAAAGTGTTTAGAGGAGTGGGGCTTCTTTAATTTTCACAGCACCCCTGTCATTGTGGTCGTGTTACAACCAAACTTAACTAAAAATGGTGCACAACTGATATCCTTATATCAGTTCTATCTATACATCTTCAAATATACTGTATCAGTGCGTGGGTGTCAAATGTATAATGTGTGCATGAGACTGGACATTTCCGTCTTGATAAACATCTTCTGACTCTATCTCCATCTACACTGTGGAGCCAGCTGCACTGTTTGGTTTGGTTGATTTTGTAATGCTGGATGACTTATTGAGTTATGTGGATATGTCCTGATATCATGTTTGTTTAATGAAGGCCTATAATTAAACGAGATGATCTCTTGCTATAGGTTCGAATTGCACATTTTTGTTGAGAGTAGGAAACCCACCCCTACAATACTAGCAGGGAATCGGCGGACAAAGAACACACAGGGAGAGAAAGGAAGGAGAAGGTAAAACAATAATGTGGGCTAAAGCTGAGGGAGTGGAGCACACCCATTCCATGGGTCACGTGTGGAAAAGAGAAACGGCCCAATGTTTGTACAAGCAGGGTTCCATTTTGAATGGCGTCAGGAAGCCTTACTGCTTGAGCATGTTGCTCAAACCTGATCTTGATATCAATCCTAAAAGCAAAGCACACACACACACATACAGAAAATGCTAATGGAAAGAATCACTGATGAAAAAAAACACATACACACACACACACACACCAAGTGTGTGATTTGAGTGTGAGAAGACCTGCTGCCTGTTTTTTCCCTCCATTATATGTTATCTGTTTACCAGATAGTGCTTTCTACATGCAAGATGTCCTCTCATGTACTTCACTAGCTTCCAGATAGATATTTCAGTGAGTTTTTCTATTGTAACAATTGTGTTCTCTAAACCAGCATTCTTTTCTTTTCAAAAGCAAGGTTAATTTAAGTAAACAACATCAAAAAACGTTTTAATTTCTTCTTGTGCGCTGTTGGTGTCACATGGTCTCTGGGTCTTTATCTAAAGCTTAAAACAGGAAGCATTTGTAATAAATGAGCATAACCACTTACAAAAAGAGGGAAGTTAATGTGTGCAGCCTCACATTTTTATACACTTCACATTGGTCAAGACTATTTAATGCATGTGATTTTTTGTTGATTTGTATCAATTTAATTTTTTTCCCTCATATAATATTTCAGTTTCATTTACATACTTTTACATGTTTTTGGTTGCAAACTGACCACATAGTTAGCTGTAAGAGCCATAAATGGTAATTTCTATAGCTTTGAACTAGTTTTTAAAAGTATGAGTGGCGCGTATGGGATAAACAAAAGGTTGTTGTTTAAGTGGTGGAGTAATACCTCTGAACTCTGCACTTTTCCACCTCCCATTCCTTTAGCAGCTTGGGCACAATAAAATCTGACCGGTCTTGTTTGTTTAGAGACCACAGGTCCTTGCTCTCCAGGGGAGACTTGTAACCCTGGATAGCCATTCTATGACATAAGGAAAGAAATGGCAAAGGCATTACTAGGGTTAGATGCTCTCAGCTACTCTAAGAACCTATTGGAAATAGCATCATGGAAAATGCATTATTTCTCTCAGTTCTCCATGATGGATCATTAAGAGGAGGTATAAATGATGCAATAGTCCTGAGAATAGATACAGAATGGAAGGATAGAAGGAATCCTACCTCGTAAACCACCAAAAGGTCATGGTAGAGAGGAAGCCAGCACTAGATTCAGGACAGGGATTCTGCACACACACACACACACACACACACACACAGACACACACACACACACACACACACACACACGTGCGTGCTAGGTTATTGATTACAAAAATATTTAAGGATTTCACAGTGTGGGCAAACACACACACACGCACACACGCACACTCACAGGGTCTGTGACCACATCAGAGAAGAGGGGCGGCTTCTCGCTGAAACAGCACAGCAGGAGCTCAGCCAGGATGAGGCCAAAATAGATATAGAATGTGGTGAACCGCAGTTTGTCCGTGATCTCCGCCTGAGGACAAAAATAATAATAATACAAATAAAAAGGGCATGTTGACAATTTGGCTTATCACAAAAGCTGCTGCCATTTAAACCCTTTGGTGCCATTTAGGTCAAATACATCGATGTGTTGCTGTGTGATGCACAACAATCAGCCACATGTGTGTCACACGTGAGAAAAAATTAGCAAAGTCAGATGATTACATTTTGTATTCACAGTTAATCCCCTAGGTTTACAATTAAGTGTAAATAACACAAACAACACAATTACCAAAAAATAGGTTACAAATAAATCAGGGTTTAGAAGGATTTCTGATCATCTGATCAGTTCCGAACTCAACAACCCAACCCTCCCCCACCACCACCCCACCCTCCATGGGGCCTTTCATAGAGCATGTCCTTGCACCGCTCTGGTTCTGCAGATTGGGTTAGATAAACAGGAGGGAAAAGCCGCATGACAAAACAGTGGCACTACTATTTCCCTCGCCGATGTGCTCCCTATCCCCAGTTGACCTCCACACTCACAGGAGGGCTGCAGGAACTCAGAATAGAGTGAAGGAGATTGAGAGGAAGGGAGAGAGAGAGAGAGAGAGAGAGAGTGAGTTAAAAAGAGGTGAAATTGAAGAAATGGTGGGATGATGTGAGGTAAAGAAAAGGGGTCAGACTGACATGAAAAACAGGGGGAAATGGTAACAGACGAAAGGATGGCTGAGGGATAAAAAATTGATAATGTTGGAAGCCTCACATGGTCCCTTCAATGCAGAGTGCATTCTTCATGGAGATGAAAGGTCTGGTGAACAGATGAAAGACCTGGAGTAACCCCTCAGTTTCACTTCCCTACAGGACCTGCCTGTATGCTGCGTCTCCCCAAACTTTGTGGTAAGCTCTAGAAACTTCTGTGGAATATGGGATTTGTAGTCATAATGTTCTATTTCAGCACTGCGGCCACAGGGTGAAAACACAGCCTCTGTAGTCAGGGGACCCGTGAGTAAACACACTGATATTTCCACCTCAGTAGATCCCTTTTTCTTCAAACATCGGTGCGCTTGTGCTAGCTGACTGCTGTAGTAAACTTGTAGGATGTGTCTGATGACAGCCAGGGGAGCTAAGTGTCTCCTAACCATGGGGTGTTGTGCAGAGGATTGTGACAAGATGACGGAGGCGGTTTGCCACATGACAATCACCTTGGCAGAAGCCTGGAGGATCTTGGAGCGGAAAGGCACGATCGCGCACAGCACTGACAACGCCCAGAAGATGAAGAGAACCCCCGAGGACTGGACTCCCCTGAGACGCTCAAACTGAATCAGGAAGGTTGCCAGGAGCTGGAGGAAACCAAACAAAAGTGAGTTTTTTGGGGGGGCGTGGGGGGTGAATAGAATAGAATTGGATAATGCCTCAGTAATGTAAAGGTAAATTCAATCACAGCAGACAGTCTCAGGATACAATCTGATGGATTAAACATCAAAGGATTACTGAAATGCTAACTTGAGTGAAAGTGAATTCATAATAATTGAACACGGTTTTAAATTTCATCTGGCTTCCCCATTAATGATGCAGGACTTCTAGCAAGCAAATCAAGTTTATCTTTTTAGATCAGCTTTTCTATGTCTTTTCCATATAATTTTTCTCAGAATTTTTCTCTAAATTCTCTGTATCTATTAGCTTCCATGTGAACGCAGGACAGAGACCAATCAAACATGACTATATCAACTATATCGAATGGCCTAACCAGGAAGAGCACAGGCTGAAACCTGTACACAAATGACTCTTCCTAAACCGGTTCCACAGCAACAATCTGAACATAAACGGGGGTATGTAAAAGCTAGTTCTCACAATTCCAACCATGAAGAGCCCCGAGTTGTATAATCACCTACCACATTGGGCCATGCATGTTTTCTATGGCTAGTAAAGAGTGTCAGGTGTTCCTGCACAGAGGCACATACCAATCTTTCAGCACAAGAGGGGGGTGAGCCCCTATGATTTGGCCAGCCATGGTCATCAACGACTTGGATTAACAAAAGGTAACTATGACAGCTGGGTCCAACAAATGGGAACCATGACAGCTGGAATTCATGTCATAATTAAGAGACCATAACCCCCATACCTCTTCGGGGCGGGCTTTGCTAACTTTTTTCCAGGGTTCATAAAGGGGTTAGAGGAGTATGTGTGTTTGTGTAACATACTCACCATCGTCATGCCGACCACCAGTGGCGTGACAAAGAATATGGGCGGCTTGGGCCCACTGCTCTGCTGCATTTCATGGAACGTGTGGAAGAGGTCTGTCCAACAAACTATCCACAATATGAAGCCAAATATCTGAAGTAGACAAAAGAAATGGGTTGGAGGCCACAGACGGCAATCTGATACCAAGAGGAGATGAGCCATTTTATAAGAATAACAAACAATTCTCGGTCCAGGTCAAACGTCAGGTTCATACAAGGTTGACTGATAATCACAAAAAAAAACAGAGAGTGAAATCTGATTGCGCTTGTGTCACATGAGGTCAGCCTACACTCTAAGACCAAGACTCAACAGAGGATGGAGAGACTCACTCAGAGCTCTAGCACTTAAGGCCATACAGAAGGTGTGATCACGCCATCTGAAGAAGTTATGTTTGCGTGTGTGTGCCATGTTTACCGTTTTGACTCGGTTTAAGATGGACATCATGATGTAGCCTCTGTTGTTCCTCTTGAGGTAAAGGACGTAGAATGGAAAGGCCAACCACAAGTAGATGCAAGGTATCCATGACAGCACAGACATCTGAAAACATTCTGAGAGGTCAGGGTGGTCTGTGTACAAAGTCTGGTTTGGCTCCTGTAGTGACCGAAGAGAGAGGGGGGAGAGAGGGAGTCATTAATAGTTATTTACACTTTTAACCATGGTGACATGGGAAACTTTTCATGTTTACAACTTGTAAGAGGTATTCTTCTGGATGACAACACCAGTCTCTGACTGCAGCTTCTAACTGCATTCCCCCACCAACCTCCCCACAAACACACACACAGGTTCGGAATTGTGTTCGGAGTTGTGAATAAGAAAGTAAAGGTAGTGGGACACCCACATACCAAGCTGCACGAACATATCTTGTTTTTATAAGTGAACAGATAAGTAAAAGACAACTTCTCGAGCACATGATAAAAACGGGGCTGTGCGCAGTACGTGTTTAAAAAAAGTGAACTGTGTAAAGCGTGACTGTTAATAAGGGCTATGGCCTACTTGCTTCAGTTCACACAAGTTCTGAAGATCGGTATCCATGTGCCACAAATCGAATCTTCTACATCTCTGGGTCCGTCACCTTTGAACTGAGTACTCCTCTCTCAGATACTGTATGCTTTACACGGTCCATTAGGAATGGATGCCTGATCTGCCCAGAACTACAGTACATGCATACATAAAGAGTCTTCTTTCTGGCTGTTGGACACATATCTTGACCTGATTCATAGTTCAATAGTTGAGTCAATTGTGCAGAAATAAACATTCAATGCACTCACTCAGGCACAGCCTTCAGAAAGTTTAACTTTTGCCATTCTAGTCACTGTTGCACTGAATCTGTATGGACCGTCTATCTAAAAGGTTTGTTTCATCTTTAAAAGAAAAACAGAATATAAAAAAAACTGTTAAAGAAGGTCTACTCATTAGCTTTCAAGGTGTTGTCAATGCACTCAGAATTTTCAGTGCAATTTTTTTAAAGCTTGTCCTCACACTGCTTGCAGTTCACACATGCACCTTACGACAAACAATGTTAACCTTTTAAGTAGGTTTACACAAGACTTAAAAAAATCTACATCACAAGTTTTGACCTTGTGATGCTAGGTCATGGGGTGGGGTATGTGAGGTGAGGGGCAGGGTTGGGTGCGGTAGTGGTAAGGTTGCAGCGTTGTGAGCTAGCTCAATGCATGCCACACAATTTAAATTAATTTCTTTATAAGGCACCTATGTTAAGTCAACAGACTTTGGTGAATGTTGGCCCTCAATGTGTCAACATGCAAAAACCAACCGCTGGTGAAAGCCCGCTTGTGGACACATCGAACAACATCGCTGAGAAGTGAGGACCTCAACAGAAAAAATCTCTGAGACTGATCCTCATACATTGTCATTTCGCACTCAAAACACTGGATTTCTCCTTTTTAATTAACACAGTCGGTTTGGTTTATAAACAATCCTGCACAAAAAAAGGGTCAATAAACTGAAGTGTTGTACAGATATCAGGGAGTGATGCCATTTGACTGTCAAATGTCAACTGTTTTTTGCACACTAGTTCACTGTGGCAACAGGTATGCCATTCAGCTATGCTGTAAACTTGTCACATTTTTGGTAGCGATGACAAAATATACTATACTAGGCGAAAGTTAAAGGCCCTCACAATTGTTTCATTCTGTTTCATAAGGACAATACATATTTTTCTTTACTTACTTGAACTGAATATGACATGACAAAACAAGAAATCTGTACAAAGTATTTTAAGAACACATTAAATATCAGCCTGGCACTGGACTCAATCACAAGGGGACAGCTGCTGGCCAAGTCATTCTTCACTCAGATGAAGGAGGGACATGCCAAGCTGTATGTGTGTGTATGTGTGTCTTTACCGCACTGCAGAACTAAACCATAAATATGTGAAGTGCCAATAATTCTATTTGCAGCAGTTGTGAAATTAGAAAAATAGGCTGCGATAACGTGTCATGTGAACTGGTTTATCACTTTTAAAACGCTGCTCCAACTGGTACCCTGATGATAAACTACCTTTCACTGGCAAATACATGACCCGGCCCTGGAAATAGGGTGGGGGCGGGGTGGGAGGGAGGCAAAAGATAAACACAGCTGCCAGTGTTTCCCACTACCTTTCACCATCTGTGTGTGAGTGTGTGTGTGTGTGTGTGTGTGTGTTGGTGTACACATGTGTCTAAGTGTATGTGAGGGTGTACCTATAGGTATTAGTGTATGAGTATCTTCTATGTGCTTAAGGGTGGGTACTGTCTGCATGTGTGTGTGTGTGTGTGTGTATACACACATGCTCATCAAGTAAATTCCAGACACTGCAAGATCTGAGCCTTTTGCCATCTTTACAAACCACAAACCAATGTGGAACCTCATCAGTGCCACTAATGGACCAACCAACACCCCTAACAGTCTTGTTTTGCAACTGGGTAAGACAGGGAGAGTAAATACAGGCATAGGCAGACACCATTCACAACATGTATGACTGTGCAGATTCACTGAGCAGGAAGTATATACAGTGTGTGTGTGTGTGTGTGTGTGTGTGTGTGTGTGTGTGTGTGTGTG
>JAGFZM010000118.1:299078-310920 GCA_017657215.1 Limnothrissa miodon | reverse complement strand
TGTGTGTGTGTGTGTGTGTGTGTGTGTGTGTGTGTGTGTGTGTGTGTTTCTAAGTGTGTTTATAATTACAGCAAATGTTTGAAACAAACTGACACTTTTCTTTTCATTCATCCTGCAGTCCCTGTCTCCCATAAGGAAGCAAAAGGCAGCATAAAGAGGCATAAAGAGACTAAACTTGGCCTGTTCCCACGCCAGCTAGTCATTTCTCACTAATCCAGTGGATTCTTCATTTACAACAGGATATGAGTGTTCAGAAAAGGGCCCAGTTTTTAGGACAGGGAGATTCAGGAAGTCATGACCTAAGCATATCAAACACTGCACAAACACTTCGATGGGCTTACTGTGCAAATGTAACCAAAGGACTTGAGAGAGAAAGAGAGAGTGAGAGAGAGAGTGAAAGAAATAAAGAAAGAAAGATGCATGTGTGTGTGTGTGTGTGTGGAGGTGTATGCAGGTGTGTAGTGAGCAGTATGTGTGCCGATGTTTTTGTATGCATGTCCATGTACTGTGTGTGTGTGTGTGTGTGTGTGTGTGAGAGAGAGGGAAAAATTTGTGTCTGTTTGCGTGGTTTGCGGCCTAAAGTAGTTGTGGTCTAAGGTGGAGTCGGGGAGGCATCCTGGCTTCTGTTTATCAGTAGTCTGGAAAGATTAGCAGAAGGTTGAACCGTCTTGTTCAAAGCCCCTCTATTAGCGTGGGCCTTTACCCAGCTACCAATCCCACCCACCAGACCAGCCAGGCGCCCAGTGTGCAGCCTAATTTAGTTCCCCAGAAAGCAGGTGGAAGGTCATCCATGACTCCAGTGTCTGGAGAGCCTTGGACAAACACAACAGAGGAGAGCAGGCGACCATGCAGGGGAAACCTGAGAGAGAAGGTTTCTCGAATGCTTTTGTGCCCCGTCAGAAAGAGAAAACAGAAGAATTATTGGATGGGTCAGCACTGAATCGAGCTCGACTCGTTTCAGCTATCTTTTACACCCAAAGATTGATTATGCCTTTAGCAAACATTCCTGTTTAGTGCGTAGGGTGTAACAACAGGCAAGATGGGGCCACCTGACTTCCACATATTCTCATCACTCTTTATAATCTAGCATGTACAGAGGTGACCATGGAACCAGCTTCTGCTAAACTCTTATCTGTCGTCACCTTATCTGTGAGTGACTGACTTCTGAGATGTCGCAAATGAACAATGAGCAGTATCAATTTCAATCACATATGAGAAATGGGGTGGTTTACTATGGAAGCACTAAAGCACTAAGTCAAGCTGAGCACGTGAGCACGTGTGATTGGGTAGCAGCTGAAGGCGTGTCCTCAGCAGGCCAGAGTAAACATCTCGTTTTTACTACATATAATACTCAAAGAACTCACCACTTCAAAAATGTCACACGCTGTTTAAACAGAGGTGACCGATGACCATATGACATCTTCCACAAAGAAAGCCAGAAAGAAAGAAAGAAAGAAAGGAAGAAAGAAAGATGAATGGTGTAATCCAAGCAGTCAGAGAAATATTTAGGTCAACAGTCATTTCCTGCTGGCTGGCCAAAGGGTATCACCATGTGAAACATCCCAAGTTGTCAAATAAAGAGTTGTTTGAATTACCTTACACCTTTTGACAACCCCCCCAACCCCCAACAGCATATTCCCCATTAAAAAAAAAACTGCATAAATGCACTAAACAATCAGTAAAAACAAATTAATGGTTAGCTTTAGAATAAGTGAATAGTGTGTGTGTATTTAAATGACAGAAAATGTGAGTTTACTTGAAGTCCCAATCCTAATGCGGAGCTGGGATGAAATTCTTTAACACCTTGACAACATAGAGTCCTTATACACATCATGTTCACACAGCCCACAACAATGCAAGGAGAAAAGCACTCAATAGTGGGGAGCAGCCACTGAGTCTAGAAAAGATCTAATTACACTTCTGAGAAAGAGAGAGAGAGAAAGAGAGAAAGAGAGAGAGAGAGAGAGAGAGAGAGAGAGAGAGAGAGAGAGAGAGACCCTCACATAATCTAATCCAGATGACTGATGTCGAGGGGGGTCGGAAACGTTGGAAATCGGCTGCAGTCGGGAGCGGACGTGGGCGAGCGCAGCCTCGGGCGCCTCTGACTACCTCAAAGCGTGGGTTTGAATGACGACGTCCCGTGTGCAAGTTTCTGCCCATCTCTGGCCATTACGCTGATGATGCCATCTCTGACTGCTTTCTTATCTCCCTACACCCACCCCCTCCAGAGCATTCAGAGTAATCAATCCGGGGGCAGCAAGCTTGTGTTTCCATTTCGTTCTCTGCTCTACTCAACCCTCACTTTTTACCTAGTGAGGTGTGGTAGTCAACCTCTGTACAGCCATAGTATCAAACCTGTCGAATGACAGAATGCATTTGAACAAGGCGTTAACCATATGCAAAGTTTAACGTCGGCTTCAAAGACTTATGAATATGAGCTGTCCATGTTTGTCTATGACTTCACAGGCATCCTGGGAAGGGAAGCTTCCAGGATCAAGTTCGAAGTACCTATGAAGGCAGCAATAAAACCATGAGCAGAGGGAAGGGAGTCTATATGAGAAGGAAGTATTAAGAACAGCCATGACATTCTCGTGCAAATGTAGGCTATAAAACAATTTTGAGTTTTAGATGGACAGGTCTGAGATGCCTTCAAACAGTCCGACACTAAAAAGACCAATATTAGCCTGTACTTATCAACTGTCAACTATAATAAGTAAAAATATTATACAAAACATTGAACGTCAGCTTCAACAAAAGCATGCACAAAGACTCAACAATTGCCTCCAAAAAAAAACACTGAATTTGCAAAAAATATTTGCAATGCTAATTAAGAGACAAACTGTGTTGTTTTTAATGTTTGCACACTATTGCACCATGCCACAGATCACCACTGTCAGGCACAAAAAGAGAAGTTAAAGGGATAGTTCGGTTTTTAACACATTAAGCCCTATTCACAGGTTGTCTAAAATGAAATAAAGTGGTTGACATTGAAATTTTGACGATTGTTTCTGTCTCGGCTATTTGGAAAATGTAGAATCGCCTCTGCCTGCCTTCAAAATGGGTTGCAATGGGCATGTGTTGTTTCTATCCTTAAAACACTGGTTTTAAAAAAGTGCTACTCACCAAGTGGTTAGTGGTGCTCAATGATGTTCCAAAACATGTATCGTAGCGAAATAAAGCTTCCGTCATGTTTTATTTGGCACTTTGTTTATATGAAGGAGCAAATAGATCCCTATGGGACTTTCAAAACGGCAAATAAAACATGACAGAAACTGTATTTTGCTATGATACTTAGGTTGGAACATCAGCAAACACCACTAATAACTCCATGAGTAGCACTTTTTTAAAACCAGTGTTTTAGGATAGAAACAACACATGGCCATTGCTAGCCATTTTAAAGGCAGGCAGAGGCGATTCTATATTTCCCAAATAGCCGAGACAGGAGCAATCATCAAGATTTTTGTGTCAACCACTTTATTTCATTTTAGACAACCTGTGAAAGGGGCTCAATGTGTTAAAAACCGAACTATCCCTTTAAAGTTTCTAAACATTTGTGTTGCTAGCATTTAAACTCATGCACCACACATGATCTGGTATAACGCATCATCTCATTGTACCAAAAAAGAGGATTAATCATGGGATCTATGTGGTTCTGCATATTGTGTCAGTGGAAATCACCAAACACTTGAGTGGGAGAAATGAAAGCATTTTCACCTCAAGTGTGCATGTGATTATGACGGCCTGAATTTGGTACGGCGTACGCATGCGTTTGTGTGCGTGTGCAAAGTTGAATATTTTCTGATGAAATTCAAATACAGTATTTCATGCAAACCGCAGTGCAAATGGTGAAAACCTACTGCAAAATCATTTAGTCTGCAATAATACAGAAAAATAACTGGCACTGCAAAGACTGAGTCATAAGTAAACACAGCACCATCTCAACACAACTACATGAAGCCAAACATGTCAAGTTAGTTTTATTGTCAATTTCTTTACATGTACTAGACATACTAAGGAATCCAAATTACATTTCTCACTGTCCCTTGCATACATTAGACAAACAATACAGGACAGAACAAACTATAAAAGTGCATAGAAACAACATAGACTATGTTCTGACAAAAAAATATACTGATCTAAAAATATACTCTAATCACTATTCTTACCACTAGAGATACAGTAGACAGACAAGACAGGACAGACAAAACAAGTATACAGGTACAGCAGGAATATATCCTAACCCATAATAGCAGTATGTGCTGTTGGGAAGTCTTCTGGTCTGGGACATCTACACAAAGCCATTAATATTGCTGTTTTTATTTGTGTCACCGGGTCTGGGACATCAACACACATTCATAGGTCTGTCAGTAAAAGTGAAAAATGAATAAAGTAAGGCATGTGCTATCCTTGTATTTAACATGCTGGTGTCTTGGCACAACCACCTAGTAAAATAACCCACTGATGAGAGCACAATGTGGGCAACTCTCAATTTGTGCATGACGTAAAAGTAATGACATTGTTAAAAATGGCCATCTAGTCTGAGGTCAGGAACGGAGCTTTTTAAACATCAGCCTGCTTCTTCTCACAGACTTGTTCAGCAAATGAACAAAGAAAGCAAACCAAAAATTTGCATCCTTTAGGTGAACCCTTTTCCACTGGGCTGTGGCTGCCATTCCCATCTCACTTTTTTTCAAGCTCGGCAAACTCTCATTCAGCACAAACTCTCATGCAGTCCAAACTGTCATTCTGCAGTCTGAGTCTGATCCAGAGCGGATGCATTACCCTTGTGAGGACAAGTCTTAGTAAATAGTGAGTGACGCAGAGGAAATAACCCTTTTAAATGACTCCAGCTCCTAAGTCCCTCTTTAGACAGCTTCATGGCAATAGCACCCATGCCAGCCACAGGATCTTACCCATTGTAATCCAATCTTGCTGATCTGCTGCACTCCTTGTTCTTTAGGTTCCAGTCCTGTGCTGTGCACACTACTCCTTTTTCCAAACTGATAAGCTGCGCAAATATTTAGAAAGTGCAAAACAGAGATAGGCCAGTGTTTCAGATATGACCTCCAATCAGTGTGTGGGAAGAATTTCCGCGGTTTAATATACTTGTCACTCAGTACCTTCCCTGTTCGCTTCGCTTGTCCTACTGTAAGGTAACCACTAAGGCCTACAGGCATAGCTAATGCTCTGATAATTGGCTTGTCACCTGGCTTGTCACCAGGGATATTAGAGACAACTTGTTTATGTTCTGCGTTTTCATCTGCAGGAGGGTCATGTGATGTAATTGGACGAAAGGAGTCATGTACAAAAAAAAGGTCATTGTAATAAATAAATACATAAATAAATAATAAATATATGAATGTGAATTAATAAATGAACAAATTCTTACAAGGTCAAAGATCTCTCAAGGAGCAAAAATCTGAAACTTGTTCCTGTGGCTTCAGGCACATAAAGTACTGAACTAATTAGTGTGACTGTATGCCATCACTGATGTGATATTCTTACCAACCTCTAAAACAATCACCTGGTTATTGTTAGAGCAGTATCTAGTAGCTCTAGTTAACTTATGGCACACAAGGGTTACTCGAATGAGTGTGTTGTTTGCATGTGTTCTAACCTTCATCCATTACCATATGTTCCAACAGGACTGAAAGACGACCATCAATATGATCATGCAAAACAGATGGCTCTAATAGAGAGATGCTCATGACATCATAAACAAAACTGAAGGTTTAACATCCACTCTGTTCTGTGACCAGCTTATAGGTTTCTCTGTCAATTTCAACAGGTTGCAGTTAACCCAATGACAGCATTCAGATTTGCCTCTATTTCTGGGGCCTGCTGATGAACCTCTTTCACTGGGAAGTTCTTTAGTTTGATGCTGTGTTATCATCATAAATGTTATCATCATAAACACATGCAAACCCCGTTTAAAAACCTACATTTATGAGCAGTACTGAAATGCTCCCTTTTTATACCAGAATGTAAAACGTATTCCAGGAGAGGTGAACTATTGCATCTGGCCAACTTTGAGCCACAAATGCACAATGTCAGGGCTTGAAACCCTGAGTGAGCACGAGTGAGGTTCACCTAAATTAACCCTCAGCCCCAGCCATTAATTGCAGTGACTGCACGCAAGTTACTGCAACGCTCTTGGCCAACCACAGTAAAACCACTCTGCACTCCTCCAGAATTAGGACACACGAGTTGCACCTCCACAATTAATTCCTCCTAAACATACTGGAGAAAAACACTGGCGGAACAGACGTACGTAGCAACACAACTGACCCACTTCCCTCAGTTGACCCCTGCTCTCCCTAGCAACTACCCCACAATAATACCTGCTTTTTTGTTTTGTTTTCATTTTTATTGAGGCAACAGTTTGACTTTCAGAATATAACCACCTCTGAAATGGACAGTTTGATTGAGTCCTAGGCTCCTAGGCATGTCATATGTCCTGATTAATGAAATCACTGTTATTAACCCACCATGCCAACTGATGGCCACTCTAATAAAACATTCCTAACAAGCTAATGAAGTATATCGTGCCACAAATTTCATACGTGCACAGCAAGTTCCTGCCACATTGGTTTACCACACAATCTTACCCCACAAAATAACATAATTATTATTAACTTTATGTAAAGAAAGAAGAGAAATGGTATCAGCTGATGACTGCAAGGCAGTGGGCATCCATAAATAACCATTATACTTGCAATGGGTATTTTTTGTAATGGGTATCTGTAATGAATTTTACGTTTGATCATAGTCACTCATCATAAAAAAAAAAAACAAAGCACTCGGCTACACAAAGTCTGGTTTCAATCAAAATTTGAATAGCTAATTTGTTTAGCCGTAGGGCGTAGGGTATTCCAGTTAACTCAGTGAAAATGGTGGCTTTCAATTGAATTTAGGAATTTCGAGGGAAAAAAGCTTAGGCCAGACAGCTGAGGACTTAAAAGACAGTGTAACACTCCACTGAACACCAAGCATCAATAATGCATGGTCAGCAGTGTATTCATTATGCATCAGAGTGCATTTACTACAAGCCAGTAAAGCCACACCACTGGTTGTGACAATTAACACTTCTACAGACATTTACAAGTTTATTGTCATTAATACATGGCTATAAAACATTTTAGAAGCAAAAGGCTCTTGGTGAGTCTCTGGGTGTGTGTGTTGCCTAATGGCAATGGGTGATCAAGCAAATGTTGTCCTATTTTTTAATGACATAGCTCAGTTGGAGCTGAACAGGGCTGCAGCAAGCACAAGCACAAAGGCCTCTTGCCTGCCATTGATAATCAGAGAGATGCGGCACAGATTCTTTCTTTTTTTTTCTCTGCTGTTACCTTACATGCTCCCAGCCTTTGAGAGGGAGACAAATGAGCTCACTTAAGAACCACAGCTTTCCAGCCAGACAGCAACGTCTGAGCCCTTTTCATTGGTGACTAGGGAGCCTGGGCTTCAAACAGCACTCGAAAGAACATAATAAGCTTCCTTGAATATTTGGCCATGGCTCTCTCTTTCTCTCTCTCTCTCTTTCCTTCTCCCACTCTTGTATTCTTTCTCCTTCTCTCTCTCACTCTCTCCTCCTCCTCTCTCCATACAAGCATACACAAAAATGAAGAGAGCAAACCTGGTCAAGCGTTCAAGGCTTCCCCTTACACTGCCGGCTCAACATGTGATCTGACACGGCAAGTGGGGATGTGCCATGCGACTGGGTTAGTCTGGGTGACGCCGTTTTGCTGCAGGAGGTGACCCAGAGATGAAGCGTGCCTCGCTCGGTTGAATTGAACATGAAGACAAGAAGACGAAGCAGATGACGGCCCTCAGCTGTCACACTGGCAACAACCACAGAGATTCTGTGGTTCGGCCTTTAATCTAAATTGACAAATGAAATTTTCAGCACTGGTCAGATGGTATTAAGACCATGAGGACGGGGGCACATGGGTGTATTTGTACATAAAGACAAGGTAATGGGAATACCATCTCTCACATTTTAATGGCCTGGGTGTTCACTTTCAGTGGAACTGTCCACTGTCATCTCACAATGATAAAATGAGTGCTTTCTCATTAAAAGGCACACCCCTATTTTTCCTTTTTTTCAAAACAACTGCATACCCAAATTGAAAGCTTGACACTCCCTACATAGTTTTAGACTCAGGGATGTGCCTCATACCATTGGAAAGGTGACACCCTCAAGTTTTTTCAAGAGGAATATGTATGTTTCTGTGACATATGGACACAGAGTTATAGAGGTTGGAACTAAGTTTTTTTTTTTCCGCTCATTTCAAATGTCTATGAACTAAGATATGAAGGTACCATCCATATGATACCCCCAAATAAAAAAATCTAAGTCCTAACTCCATCTCTCAACCTGTTACACAAAAAAATTGAAGTAAAAAGACCAAAAATATGATTTTTGAATACACATTTTTGAAAAATATGTTTATGCGTTTTGATTGGGACCCCTATGTAAATTCCCATAGAGACTTTTTGTAAACAAGAGGGCCTAATGACATTCAAAAGTTTATAACTTGAAAACCCCTTTGCCTAGAAACATAAAATTGGAAGCCAAGACCCTGGGCTTTCATGTCAGTTTGCTTGATTTGAAGTTACTCCTTCTGGCATTGAATGACACAAGCATAACCATCTGTGTGGTTCTTGTCTGCCTATATCTGCATCCATGTTTTCCTAACTGATGGGCTTTTTACTGCATGAAATTAGAATGGAATACCCATTGCAGAAATATGCTTTTACTTGGCAAGGGAGCAAGTGTGCAGACTTTGTATGGTGTAGAACAGAGGAGTTTCAAAATCATTTAAATATTTTAGGAGGTTGAACTATGGCATTTGAAACTTTCCTAGCATCAGTCAGTGTATTTCTCCACTTGACTTCCTAGGCAGCATTGGTAGGTGGCCATGTATTATATCATTTCGGGCACACTTGTTGCATGGTGAAAATAAAGAAAGAATCATTGTCAAAAGGGCTGAGTGACATTTCACCATACAAAAAAATAATGCTGAACTAATGCAGAAACGGTGACCCATCTTCTACTAGTTCCCAGATTCCAAGAGCAATAATGGAACTTATGGTGACATAACACATTTAAAGCTCTACCACCTTTATCATCACTTTATCTGTATACAGTAGCCTATATATCTATAACTTTCATGCCAATTTAGAGATGCAACCAAGCGAGAAAGGCTCTACAGCAACTTTTTCAGAGGGGGCAAATCTGGAGTTGACAATGCAGCAGGTAGCCTAGGCATACAATTAAGAATTCAAATTGACTTGATAATTAGACTTTCATTCCCAGCTTGCATTCATTCATTACAACTGCTAAGTGCAGTAGCGAGCCTACCCAAATGTGTTACAATGGCCATTTACAAGATGACAACTTTTTCATAAACGATGCACAATAATACACAATGTACTTCTTAGGTAGCCTATGTAAACCTACAAAACTATTGTAGCTAGTGTATTGTATGACTTGCATGATGGCTGTCGCGACATAGCCTAGCCTATATAAAAGGACCATGTGAGGTCGAAGGCTATACCACCACTGAAAAGACTCTAAGTCGACGAATAACTCATAAGTGGAATTAGAGAGGGAACTCTGTGGACTCTGTGTTTAAGCCTAGTCTACTATGCTGGTAACTAGGGCATGGACTGAGAGCTACCTTTACCTTACACAACCCTGTCAACAGTAGAAATTCTCTGCTGCTAGTCGCGGTCAGGCGCAGTAAACGGACTAAGCTTTAGGCTCGACATTGAAACAATTATAACATTTGCAGTTTTAGTTCGCAGTTGAGAGTCAGTTATAGGCCTACAGTGAAAGAAATATCATATTATCTCGTGTTCACATTGTTTACAGCGATACAACAGTGACAACTTCAGAATGAAGCGCACTTGACTTCACCATCACTAACACGTTAGAGTAGCCAAGACGCCCCCCTCTTCATTACGGCAGCCTAGTTCACAAGCAATATTGTATGCGAAATACTTAGAATAGGCTACAGGTTATCACATTATTCATATTTGTGCCACGCAAGAACGACTGTAAAAGAACGGGGATCTGGATCTCTAACGTTACACTTTTGGGTGGACGTCATCAAAATATTGATTCGATTAACCTGTTCAGACGAATTTGGGAGTGTTCGTAGGCTACCAACCTGTATGGTCTGTGTTCGTGTTTGCTTTTACGATTTGGTTGCCATGCCAGTCATGAACACGGGATTCATTAGATCATGAAATGAATGGAGAAGTCGATTGCGTATGGTGACAAGCTCTTTCAAGAAGCAACAAATGCATTTCTTTCACAAATAATTTTGACATTCAATATGAGTTTAACTTGCCAGCGGACTTACCCAGAGCGGGCTATTTGATCCACATAAATGCTCCATTTGGCTCTGGCACTTCAGTGGATCACTTCCTTTTGTCGCAAGCAAATGTCTAGGCTGTCTCCGTATGTTTTATCCTCTTTTCTTCTTCCGCATAAAGAGGAAACAGTCTCTCAGGCACACACACATACACACACACACATCTACACGGACACATGCAAGCTCGTATTAAGTAGACTGTCTTGGCAAACAGACACTAATAAAAGCGTTGGGTAGCAGTGCCCCTACCCTGATCCTTCTCTTTACCTTCAACGCGTGACTGGTTGCGCTCCGTTTTCACTCACCGTAGTCGACAGAAAAGTCAGTCGGAGATTGTCATTATAGATGATAGGGTCCGCCCACCACCAGGGCTTTTTTCGTCACGCCCCCGCCAAGACTTGCACTCCCAGATAAAAGCATACAGAAGTAGCAAGAAAACTTACTATAGTTTAACTATATTAGCGAATACCATACATTAAGACTTGAGTTCCACAGGAAAGACTACTCACGTTTCAAACTTATGTGTTGGTGACTGAGGTTAAATAATGGCTAAGACGTGGCCTGGAATAGGCCACACATAGGGGACATTCTAACAGGTAGCAATGCAACGTAGGCCTACTCGCCGTTACCAGGAGGATCTCACCACACTAAAACTCCAAAAATATTGCATTGCCATGTACTGGTAAATTGAGATATTTTCGACTTGCATTGGACTTTCATACATAAATATTTAAAAGATGTGGTGACGTTAAGGAATAATATCAAGGTATATTAAGGGAATTCTCTTCAGTTTAACTTCAAGACATTTAGTCAGATGGCAGCATTTATAAGACATATTGTAAAGTAGTGATTTTATCATTAATCTGTCATGTCTATGATGTAATTGCAAGGTTAGGACCAAATAGAATTTATGCTTGATATTACATTTACTGCACAGTCAAGAATAATATAGGCTACATATAATACCGCCCATTCAAGGATCTCTCCATGAACATTTCTTTGGCTGGCCAATCACTAAACAGAGGTGTCTAGTATTTTTTAAGCTCACTGAAAGTATCTGCCCATGCAGAATGATATATGTCAACTGAGGGATTCCAGATGCTTTGCACAAAGTTAAACAATGTAAAAGTATTTGGTGTACCAAGCTAAAGATGCCTCGTTGATCATCAAATTCCAACTAAGTACTCTAAGGGGCATTGGTGTTGACTGTGGTTATTACGAATTCCCCCTGTACAATTGGATTCCATTCTAGGCACCTTGCCCTTTATGACACTTGATTTTACAGTAAAATGCTACTGAAGGAACCCATGGATGGATGCCAAAAGCGACAGGAAATGCCATGAACCTAATGAATGGTGAATAGCTTTGCCACTCTGTGAATGAATACTTTGATCTTCTACATTTATCAGACACATGGAACAGAGAGTATAACAACATTGTCTTGCCTCTATAAGAATGTG
>JAGFZM010000118.1:223189-289345 GCA_017657215.1 Limnothrissa miodon | reverse complement strand
ACACACACACACACACACACACACACACACACACACACACACACACACACACACACACACACACACAGTTATTCCATAATACCCAGCATACAGAATGAATCCAGCTTGTAGTGCTGGTAAAAACCATGGAAATTGTAAGTTATGTTTCAGACAAAAAAAATGCCTGCATATTGTTTTAAGGTATCAGATCCTACAACCCAGAACAGTGTAAGAGACAAGGTAACAATCAGAAGTGGCCTGCAGTCATGCGATCAAGCAAAAACACATTTGTTTATTTTTTCATCATGAACACTTTATTTATTTTACTCGGCAGACTCTACCTCCAGGTATTACAGAAGAGTATTTCGCAAAGTCCCACCAGTCTCTCATTCACAACCAGCTGGGAGACAAAAAACAACCTCTGTGGTGGATATTATGAAATTTATTGAGTGATTCAGTTTCAGTGCTGTGGAAAGGGGCGACAGTGGTGGTGTTATAATGTGGTTCTGTGCTGGCTTTTGGTAGTCGTGGTTTTTAATGCCTCTGCGTCTGTAGCGCCGTCTGTTTCCAATAGTCCTTCAGGAAAAATGGCTGCATTGTCTGTCAGTTGGCCATGAGAAAACCATTACTTTAACCGCTGGATGTAAAGCCCTGTGTATAAATCCCTCTGCCGAGTATTTGAGATTGTTCATTCAGGGCTCCCTTACAACCTGTCCAACTGTGTGCAGGGTGCGTCTTTTGCCAGTCATAATTCATTCACTGACTGGGACCACACCCTCTCCTCTAAAGACTTGAAATTTACTGCCACGGGATTTACTTTGATAGTAATTTTCTCATATGTTAGCAAATTCATGCTGTAGCGACTTAACTTTTTGATCTGTTTGAACTCATGGTACACAAGCACACATGTTCATTTACATGTATACATAATCATCCAACTGGAGATAAGAAGAAATATCAGGATTTAGACTCCCAATAATATTTGGACTTTGCTTCTAAAAAGCCATATTTGGTTACGTTGTGGATACCCTCCCTGAGTTTTTAGTGAACATGTGGTGTTTCTCACTGTTATCTTTTTCTACCTTTGAAAAAATGTACATGTTCTCTCTCTCTCTATCTATCTCTCCCTTTCTTTCTTTGCAAGTTCTATAAACACAGAGTTCTTTCATGCCCCCTTTATCTGTCTTATTTATGCAAAGCTGTGCCTTCTGCTTGTTATGGCCCTGTCAGCCAAGCTACTGGCATTGAATGTAAAGAATTTGTCACAGTGCAAAAGGAAGGCGAGGCAGTGGACATCACCTTCTACTCACCGACTGCTTCAGTCACAGGTGCCTGGGCAGATAGGAATGCTTTTGCTCTCTTTTTGCTCTGCTGCTCTGTATGCGAAATGGGACTTGGAGATACTGGCTCTCTCTCTGTGCTGATTATACATGAAAATACACATTATCGGCCACATGTGTGTGTTCTTCCCGTTTGCGTGCATGGATTTAACTGTTCTATGATAAACGATGGAAAGAAAGTGGGGATAGGTGTTGGATCGTAAGAGAGAACCAATTGCCCGGTGGCGTTGCCACAGGCTGTTATGGTTTGAAAGAGCAAAAGCCTAGCTGTGTTCTTGAGCTCTCAAAGGCTCAGTAGGAGGTTTGGGAGGCTGTAGCTTTAGTCCGTGCGGGCTGAGCTTCAGAGAGGCAGCTAAAGAAAGACGCTGTAGAGGAGACTGACAAGGTTGCTTATTTAGCAGATTGGTTGAGCCGAGTGTGTTTTTCGGGGGTGTTTTTAGGGCCTCGACCGATGATATGAACTGAATGCCAGTCGTTGTTTTTCACCGTTCTCATCAAAACACATTTGACCATGTTTTTAAAAGTGCCTGGAACCCCTCCCCCATTTGCCTTTTAGATAAAAAAAAAAAAACTGAAATAGGCCTTGTTTTATTTGAGAAGCTAAAATAACAGAAAACGAGATGAGAGGGCGATTTCTTTTTTATACAACCCTATCTATCAGAAAAGGAAACACCTGCCAGGAACATGTAAAGGAGAGAAAAGTTGCACATGGCGTGTGCTGATTACCCCACAGACCCTTTAACAGAAGTTTGTTGGCATGTATGTGAAAAAGAAGGAGACAGCCATGTAAATACAAAATGCTTTAGGAATAGAGTTGGCACCATTTATTGACACAACAGAGATGCAAAAAAATGCCAAAAACTAAACATGTTACAAAAACTTGAGGGGCTGATGTGCAGTCAGTAGCCTTAAAGATGGTGTAAGCTATGCTTAATGATTTCATGCTGGTTTATATTTTTATGACTTAGTAGACGCTTTAGTTGAGAGCCATGCATGTTATAGTTTTGAACCAATTACCAAATAAAACGAACAAGAGGTAGTTTATCTCTCCTTTCAGTGCTCCACAAGGAAGATTTCAAAGACTTGTTTGAGAAGTGGCCCCAAGCTGTTATGTCAGAAATATTTCTGAGAGTGTTCTCAAAATGCTTAGCTTCAATCACCTGTTTTTAAAGCTCTTTGTTGTTGTGCTGGCAATTTAGCCAAAAAATGTCAAGGGATATAATTAGATTCATGGACTACCTTTGAATTCTGCTTTTACTTGCAGTATGCTTAGAGGCCAGACTCCCTGCATGAATAAGAGCTGTTCTACAGTATAATGAAGACGAGGAGAGAATGAATGACTCATCACTGCACACATAGTCGAGACTCTTGTTTTACTGTGCATTACTCCAGCCAATGAGGTCGCCACTGTGCTTCGGTCAATACATTGAGGGATGTACGCATGCGTGTTAGATACAGTAGGACTACAGCATGTAGACTGAAATTGCATAGGTGCAGCTGTGGAGCATGGTCACATAGCTGGCTGAACCTGACACACGCACACACACATACATACACACACACACACACATGCTGGTATGGTGATGGGTGCCAAGTGTAGGGGGCTAAAAGTCTCTCTCTAGGGTGGAATTATCTGGAACAAAGCTGGTGTTGTCGTGCCTTGGCACAGTGGCCATAAAAGACCCTTCAGATGGAGGCAGACGGGGGTTGCCCAAATGGGGTCGACACAGACAGGGTCTCTCACAAACACACATCACACTCCTCTCTGTGACCTCCCCATGTTCACGGGTAGTGTGTGTACATCAAATGCATTTCACCAGGCATATGCATGCATGCGCAGATCACTTTAGCGGTAGGCTGCGTGTGCCTTTTTTGAAACATGGCCAGTAGTCTCCAGAGGAATTCTGCAAAGTTAAGTTCAAAGACCCAACTGACACATACAAACACGATGAGTTAAGGCAGCTCAAACAAGTGGGAGTGTTTCTCTCTGTGGTGATTGTTGGTAGTAGTTACAGTAAAGTGATTACAATGGTTCTCATTTTCCTGGTAGGTCAGTAAGATAACCCTTACCCACCCTATTCTCCCAAAAAGGTAGCTGTACGCATACTCATATCGGATGGAATTGGATGTCAGTTCTTTAAAGCTTTCATGTCATTTAATTTGATGTATTGTTGGTATCTTTAACAGTCTGAGTAACCCCATGTGACTGTAGCCTCCACTATATAATTCATTACACAGACCTGTGGTGTTGGACATTGATTAACTCTGAGCAATGTGAGAAGATGACCCACTGGAAGAGGAATAGCCTGTGTGTGTGTGTGTGTGTGTGTGTGTGTGTGTGTGTGTGAAACAACTGAGAAAGGGAGTGAGGGAGGGCAAGAAAGTGGCATGAGTTGTAATATAAGAGGCATTCCTTGAGAGCTCTGTTAGTCAGACCATACTCTGGTGGGCCCCTCAGGAGAAAAGAAAGTGACAATAAGGTTGCTGTTTATGTTGAATTTATGTTGTCAACTCACTAACCAGGTATCCTATTTGGTAAAATCCTAAAGAGAACAGTGGACCGGGACTTAGTCAGCAAATTGAAAGCTGATCCCTGCTGTAACCTCAGCAATAACAGTTACATATAACAGCATACTGCCCATGTTCTGCCTATATAAGGCACAGATGGTGTTTGATACTATAATTGTTGGATTGCTATATACATCATTTTGCAAAATACAAAGAAATCTTCAACACTGGCATGTTTTCCTGACTGTCTTCAAGGACATCCTATTCTATACACAAACCCTCCGTACTCCACTGTCACACAAAACGAATAACATTCTTTTTTGTTATGTTGTGTTATATGGAACAGGTGCTATACCCTTTGCTACCGAGTGTGCTGGACAGCCACCCTTTCTCAGAGAGTGGTCAGCTTCTTGAGCCTGAAGACATCAGCAGTCTCTTAGAGGTCCTCCAGAGGGCGCTGCAACTGGTGAAGGACTTCCAGGTGCACTGGGAGATTGGCTCTCAACTGCTCACCTACCTCTTTTTCTTCGTCAACGCCTTCCTTTTTAACCTCCTCATGGAGAGAGGTATGTCTTTAGAAAGGACTTGTCTAAATGTCTAAATGAGGACTTGTAGCTACGTTCCTGTGCATAAAAGGAACCTAGCAATAAAATAAATTTTTCCTATGGTCTTAAGTCTTAAATATCAGGCCAAATGATATAATTATATAACACATATTATATATTATATAACATATTCAAATATTATTTGTGGCTTCTAAAAGACTAAATAACCCGTTCAATCAGTGCCAGCTGGTCTTTCTGAATCATTTCTGAGAATGTGTGTCCATGGGCAGGTTCTGGAGGGATGTTCTATCAGTGGTCCCGTGGGGTCCAGATCCGAGCCAACCTGGACCTGATAATGGACTGGGCCCATGGTGTGGAGCTGGGAGAACTAGCTCTTGGTTGCCTCAGTAAGCTCTCCACAGCGGTTAACCTCCTGGCAACCCCAAAGGAACATCTTCTGCAGGTTTACCACTTTAAAAGCTTTTCCTCTTCTCTTTTGTACCACATCTTCTCTCTCTTTTTGTAACTGTCCTTCCTCATGTGTTGCTCTGTGCCTGCATCCCTGCATAAGAGTTTCAGCCTCAGAGCTTTTGGATGTCAAGAAGGTGAAAGTTCTCCTATGTACACCTCACATCTCCCATCCATTCTTGAGTCCCCCTATCTGTAGACGTCCTAGATATCTTTCCTGATACTCTTTTTTGTCATGTTGTGTCAAACCCAGCACTAGATTCAGGTCTTCTTGAGGAGGTTAACACACACTAAAATTATGCGTTGACAATACAGATATAAAGATGTAATCCACAGTAAAAGATACTCACTGAATATTAGGAATTATGCCTGAAAGGGGCCACTGAGTAGAGATAAGAAGTGCATCATGGTTATAATCAAGAAGTATACAGTGTCCGCCTCCTCCGAGCATTTATGTCTTTATGTCATGCCTTTTATTTAGCCTAGCATGAACCGCCCATTCAGGCAATCATGTGGAAACCTTGTACCTGTTTCTAATCAGCCCAGCCAATATGAACACAAGACACTTTAAAGAGCAGCAAACAGTAATGTGGAGCAGCCTCACTCCCGACGTTTCAGCATCAGCATGCAGGAATGCACCGTAGCTGAAGCTCTTCCAAATGTCTTAGTGACGTGTTGTATTGTCTATGGGAGATTAGTGAAATTGCAGATTTCCTGCCCTTCAAACGGATTTTTCAAGAGTTCGCTCCCTCCCTCGACACACACACAAAATCACTATCTCTGGCCGCATCAGGAGCTGACTGCCTGGTGTGTGCTGTTTAGGAATAGTTTGCAGGAAGAATGGTCTCAGAAGAACTCAGAGAGGCCAAGACACAGAGACTGAAAGATGCTTCAATGGATGTTGCATGTCTTTATTGTGATGTGTGTTCTAATGTGAGCCATTCTTCTTCTTTCATATTTTCTGCTGAATATGTTATTCAAGATGGTATAAATGATCTCGATTTGGATGCGTGTTTTAAATGCATCTGTACTTGTTTATTCTGAGGTACAGTGCTCTGACAGGGATAGGGTGCAGGTGGCCCGGCTTGTTTGCTCAGTGCATAGTTTTTGGCCAAACTCTATTATCTAGTTCCTGAACAAAAACAATATTTTCCCCCCTCTTGTTATTGTTTCCCAATAAAAAAACGGGGGTTAGATGTGGCCATGGTGCTATCATGACATCACAACAGCCATAACATAGCATGAGGCCGGCTGGTGTTTTTCTAATTGAGACAATAATAAGTGATCAAATGTCACTGTCCACAGGCTTAATTTCCTATTGTCCTGTGGGTTGGTAGGGTATTGCCTATTGTAGGGTGACTCATGGTACTGTAGGACTGGAGTGGAACATTTGAGGTGGACGTTTCCTGCTTTCCCACTCGCTCTGCCTATTTTCATTAGCGAGAACATCAGACGCTGATGAGTCCTCCTAGTTCCGCCATTTCCCGCTTGGCCATAATGGCATCACCACTACCCCAGTTTTCAATCTGCTTTGTTTGTCATTTATTGATTTCATTTATTACCAAATAAACAGGTACAGGTATGGCAAAATACAACCATTTTTGGCAGCTATAACAGCAAACATGTAGCATGTAGGTAGGCATTAGCTTTTTTGGGGGGGGGGGGGTGAAATGATCAAATTGGCATTGCAGAGTAAATAAATTGCATTTGGACAGTCGGTTTTAGCTAATTCAGTGTCGGAACATTAGTGATACATAAACAACAATGATGTTAAGGTTAATGCTTGTCAGAAAACCAGTTATTTCAGTGTCTATTTCTCTCACCTTACCTCTGAAGAGGTCTGCCTTTTCTTTAAAGACATAAGGTCTATGAAATGTAATTATGTGTAATTTGTCTCTTTGTCTCTGAACAATGACCTAAAGTCCATCATAAATGAACTGATATGCACAGAACTGTCTGATTCTCATACAGTAAGTGATCAGTTTCAGCACGGCAGAAGGACTTAGTTTAATGCAGCGCTGTGAGTATGATGAACGACAATGGGAAAAGAGTGCCTGCATTTTTGTCGGATACCTGTGTACTGACAAAGTTCGACACACTTTGCCTCAGGACAACTGGAGTTCCCTGCGGATGGAGTTTGCTCAGTTGAACCCAGCCCAGCTGTACCACCTGCTGCGGGAGTATAGTCCTGGTCGGACGGGCCCCATCTCCTGGACCCCCTGCTCCACCGAGGCCCAGGCCGCCTTCAGAACCGGTAAGACTCTATCAGACTCCTTTATGGGCATCTGTTTCATCTCAGGAGTGGGGGTGGACTAATACCTCAAGTTCAGAAAGATATGTCCCTCTGTCCCTTGCCTAACCTGCCTAGTCACGACATGGAGGAAGTCCCCACTGGGAAAATTTATTTGGAAACAGCTGGGGCTGTCATGATAACTATGTATGAAGTTGTGTCAGTTGGAGTTGTGGTTGTTCAGTCTTTGAAACTTGATCTTTTTGTGATTTTGATCTTTTTTGTGCCTGTGGTCATACCACTTCAAGAGTAGCATTGGTCAAGTCAAACATCAGAGCTGCGCTGAGGTGAACTTTGAAAATCATGAATGAAAAGTTTAAATGAGGAGTACTTCACAGTGAACCGCAACACTTTTTTTGCTCTATGTGGGTGTGTGAATGGGAGATTACCTGAAAGAGTTAGCAAGCAAGTGAATTGGCTGTCCAGATACTTGTGTTACTGAACATCAGAACCACAGTAAATCTGTGATAACATATCTAATGTTCCAGCAACAGCATTACCAGACATTGTGCAGATAGAAGTCCTTGGATACAAGCACCCAAATGCAATGAGTAGACAAATGGCCCTTTACAGCCTATAATACTGTAGTGTGTAAATAGGGCGATAATCCTGACAGGATCTAAATGCCCTTGATGAATCAGAGCCAATCTAATCTCTGACGAGGCTCCCCCTTCCCAATCCCTTTGTGATCTCTCGGCATTGCAGTGGACATCCTGGAGAGTCTGGACAAGCACCCACCTCTGGTGCTGCCCTGCAGTGGCTTCATGCTGGAGCTCAAGAGGCCCATCAGAGACGCCGGGCTGGTGGCTCAGGTCAACCATTTGCAGAAGGCCATCGGTCGCATCCCTCCCGAGGCCGTGGAGATCACACAGGTTAATTATTCATTCATTTGTTTCTTAATGTCATGAATGGTGAACTGCTGAAAAGTCACTTGTATTATGAACTCATCACTTAGTTCAGAAGTGTTTTTTAAACAAATAAAGGTGTTTGATGTCTGATGTTGATGGGCAACTATAATCACAGGGTCCAGATGATTGGTGCTTTGTTGTTAATTGGCAACCAAATCTCCTAGAGAGGGATCTCAAAGCAGAATGGTATAACAGACAGATGAACATCCTTGTCTTCAAAGGAGAGCCCTTTTTATTTTAAGGTGTATATTCACTGCTGAATGCAGACCTGATGATGTGGGTGTCCTGTGTTGGGCCATGCTTTTGTTGAATGGTTGTTTAATTTCTCCAATGTACAGATCTGCGCTTTCCTCATTGCATTGTACAGTATGGCATAGATCACACTGTTCCCTGATTTGTAGGTCTGTCACTTTTCTTTTTGTTGGATATTGTCTGGGTTCTACTCCCATCTCTCTTTCCTTTCTTGATGAAGGCCCAGTTGGGATAGTTTTCAGTACCTGTTTGATATGTTTGTGCTCCTTTTTCCCCTCTGTTTTAGATTGAATGTTTCTGCTCTATGTTGTAAGGTTCTGATGACACTCAGTTTGTGTTTTAATGGGTGGTGAGAGTGAAAGAGAAGGTTTACATTTCACACCTACAGGCCAGGAAATACAAACCAGAAACTACTGATATTCCCATCTCAAGTTAGAACTGAGACTTGTATCCCCTCTTTCTTTCACCTTTAGCAAAGTCCTCTTTTTTAAATTCTACTAGTCCGTTGCGTTTGACACTGTGAACCATGCTATCCTCTCTAGTCTCTCTGGATTAGGAATTACTAAAAATGCTTCGGATTCTGGATGTTCCTATCATTCTTATGCAGATGACACACAACTTTAAATGTCTGCTAGGATATCTGCATCCCTGTCTGAATAAAAGAGCATCAATTGTAATGGAATCTCTTCAAGACTGAGCTGTTTAGATTTACCGCCAATACAGCCACTTCCCAGAACATTGATGTCAAGTTTGATTCATTCACACCGACCCCAACTAATTTGGGTGTCATAGCTGATGATAGACCTACTCTTTCTTAACATATTGCTGTGGTTACCAAGTTATGTAGATACACACTGTACAATATCAAGACGACCAGACTTTATCTCACACTGCCCAACACAACTTTCTGTACAGGCTACAGATTACTCTAATGCTCTTTTGACTCAACTCAGAATGCAGTGGTGCATGGCGTGAACTTTGATCAACCTATAAAAAGAACACGTCACTCAGTTATTAGTTTCTCTACACTAATCACAATGGTTTTTACTCATTTGCTAAGCGTTTGCAAGTGCCAAGAGGTCTCACTTAGGACTTTTTTTGTGGTACCTCAGTGGTGGATGAAATGTTTTAAGACAAATCTTATTACTTTATACTCATTTTAGAGTTGGTTAATAAATTGTCTACCATGTTAGCTAAAATGTTTTTGTAATTTGTTTATGCATTTAGCTTTCAGCTTGGAAGTTCTTTGATTTGGCTTTAGCGTGCCTAGAGTCTGCATTACAGGACATGGGTTGAGCTAAGGGTTTATTATAGCTCAAATAGCTCAATAAGAGATGCCAACAAAAGATTGTGGATTTGGTAGTCATGGGAAGTATAATAATAATGGATATTTCTACTACTAACTACTAACTAACTACTTATGGTAAAATGTCCATGCTGTAAATGAACGGGTGAATGGTTAAGAATGGGTGCCAAATAAAGCTGTTTGCTCTACAGGACTCTGTAGTGCCGATGGAGGCCAAGGTTACCAAGATTGAGTCCCTCCCCATGGCTCAGCTGGAGGTGGGCCAGGCAGAAATGGCACTGCCCCATCATGGCAGTGACTCATCATTGGGTGCAGCTGTCCCCTCGGCTGAGCTTAGCCCAAGCAATCTCCTACAGAACCAGCATCTGATGTACCCAGAGGTCCAAGACCCAGAGCTTCAGAACCTCAGCCACAGCAGCAGTGGGGAAAAAGGTCCGGTGCCAGACCCTTCCTGCTCGCTCACTCCACCCACCACACCACAGAGCTCGAGACTGTTGGAGGCTGAGGCTGAGCTGGAGGCCAGTGGCCAAGAGAAGAATGGTCTACACTGGCAAAACACCAGCCACAACCACAGCGGCAAAGGCCCACACTTGAAAGGTAGCAACGTTCAGTCACTCCTCCTCTCAGAGGAACTGATCACATCTGTACAAACACTGCAACCCCACAAATGAATGAGGTAGCAGCAGCTCCACAGGTTTTGTGGTAACAGTTTTTCAAAGCATGTTTCCATTTTTCCACTCCTGGAATATCTCCAACAGAATGCAAGCAACATAGATGCGTGTTTTTTAACCAACCATAGAGTAATGCATTACAAAATCTCTGTGTGACATCTGCATGGTTCTTGAATTAAGTTAATCTTGTTTCATCTGCAGCCACTGTGAAGAAAGAGGAGGGGGAGGATGATGGTGAGAATGAAGAAGAGAATGAGGCATTTGCTGTGGAGTTACAGAGGGGAATGTGTGGTCTGGGCCTCGCCCTGGTGAATGGAACAGTTGAGTGATGATGCATATATCCCCCGCTTTGGAAACTGAACGGTTCTTTGACCCGGCTGGTTCAACCCGACTTATTTTCCACCAATCATTTTTCAGAGCATTTTCCAGGACTCATTATTCACCATTGTTTTAAGAGTATTAGACACACACACATATATTTTAAATAGATATTAAAATATATGCTTATACTTATATGGGGTTAGGTAAGGTTTTGTAAACACTGTTGCAGAGTTCCCTCGAAACCTTGAAAAGCCTGGATTTGGCATTTCCAGTCATGGTTAAATGTTGAAATGACCTGGAAATAATAAAAAATTTAGATTTCTACACCTAAAATTTTAGACACATTTTCTACACCTAAATGTCAAATGTCAATAAATCTCAAAAACATAAAAAAAATACTAGCAAGGAAAAACATACATATTCATAGAATTTTCACAGTTCTTCATTTTTCATAAATTTCGGGGTCATTTGTATCTCATTCCATATTTTCTTCAGTACATAAGTGGAACCAGCATCATCTACTAGATGTCAGCATGTTGCCTGTACAATATAACTACATTTCTTATGCCTTTGCAGTAGTGCCAATTTAGCGATAGCAAGCTGGTGGTCTGCTGGCTTTTTGCTTGCCAGCGGTCCCTCAACAGATCCAATAAGATATTGTGTCAATCTGTGTCTCTAAACATTTTATGATGAGTCCTTGAAAGTGCAAGAAAAGACCTGGAAAAAATATTGACAAGTCCCTAAATTTCCCAGGAAGTGCCCTGTTTTAGTGTTCACAATGAGAAATGTTATTAATATACAGCATCCGTTAGTAAATCTTATGGACCATCTTTGTGAGCTCTCATTAGTGCTGGCTTCCCACAGCACTAATGTTTAATAATACTATGACAAAGTCAGTAAAAGGTTTAAACATAGATAGACTGGACAGAGAATTGAGTGAATCTGGTTAAGTATACTAAAAGCTACAAACTTTGGAAAAGAATGTCACTTAAAAAGTAAATTTAAAAAAATTGGGATGAATGTTTCCCCCAAATGTTCTTGAAATAAAAAGTACACAAAATTGAATTGAATAAAATTGGATGAATAGTGACATCTAATGGTAGCCAATTGAATTAGGTGTGATATTTATGCTGGTGTGTCTTCTCTCTTGTGTAGGAAACCCCACTGGAGGTGGAGGGTATTTACATAAGGTCAATACTCCCAGGTTCCCCTGCAGCACAGAGCCGGAGGCTGTGTCCAGGTGACCGCATCTTGGCAATCAACGGAGTGAGTCTAGTGGGGATGGACTACCATTGGTAGGTTAGCAATAATCACTGACGCAATTATTGGCCTAACAGCATAAAACAAACTTTGATGAAACACACCTCTGAAAAACATTTTGATTCATTGTCTCCTAGCGGGAGGGATATCATTCAGCACTCAGGAGACAGAACACGGCTACTAGTGGCAAGGCCTACATGGAACCGCGGGTGCAGGTGTCCAAAAGACTGTATGAGCTGATGAACTGTTGGACTTTCAGTGACACATATGACTCTGAATTACAATTGTTTATTAAAGTATGATATTTTTATATAGTTAAACAGAATATGTTTTAATATTGATATGAATGTACCATATGTTATGTGCAACTGGCTGATTCTGTAATGTTTGTAGTGGTATCATTATGCAATAACCAATTAATAAATAAACTAGCACAATATTTAATGTGCCTTAAATAAATGGGATTGATACATTACTTGAGCATATGCCTGTCTAAACAATTTACCAGCCACTACCCTAACAGCCAGTGTGAGTGAAAAGATGAGCTGGCACATAATTCATTTTTTATCAGAAGTTTATTATGTAATTACATGAACAAAAGGTTTAGGACATTTTGTGTCTTACTGTGATTAAATATAAATTTTTGTTTGTTTTTCTGTCTTCCTATTTCTTTGAGTGGTATGAATGTTAGAATTTATGTGAGGCTTATGTGAGCAAATTACATATTAGTTGATGAATAGCTTAAAGGCGCTCTAAGCGATTGTGTTTGATGTCACTTCTTGTTGACGTTCGAAGTATTGTCAAACAAAACGGAGGATAGCTCCCTCCTCCCCCTCCCTCCCATGCCTCCTGAAAGACTCACGCGCACTAACCCCCACCCAACCCCTCCTCCAAATCCTTCTTGTTGTTTATTGGCTGGAACAATGTTTGTTATGTTTCATTTCGTTTGTTATGCTAGGTTTGCCCACTGTGTTTTTTAGCCGTTTGTGGAGCCTGGGCTGTCTACAGAGACCGCGTTTTTTTACAGTGTGTTCAGGGGACAGGCAGCTAGCAGATTGGGAGGAGATGTCTGCTGTATGTAACAACAAATGTTTTAGTCCTAAAAACGCGTCACATCGCTTAGAGCACCTTTAACATCTACTTTCTTCTGATATTTGTATATGCATTTTAGTCAGTGTTCAGAACATCATTGCAAAAAAGGTAAGGGCAGTAATTTGGAATTTTGGGGTGGGGTTTTGCCCAGTTTAATGAAATAATAAGAATAATAAACACCTCATAATGTGCTATATATTGTATACTGATTCTATGAAAATTTGGTCTGCATTTTTCATTATTTGTGTCTATGTGTAAAACACACACAGCAGACAGTGAATGCACAGTGAGATGAAGCACACGCTGAGGAGGGCTTTTGCCAGTTTAGCCGTGCTCTAGGCCAGTGGTTCTAAACCGCCATCCCTTAGGGGGGCCCAAAGGATCACAGTGGACCCAGGCAAGGGGAACTCAAGAAAAAGTTGAGAACCACTGCTCTATGACTGGTCAGAGTCCGAACCAGCCCAAAGACACGTAAAGGCCCAGCTGCCCACACGGAATAGAGTAGGCTATGCTTTGTAGACAGTACATAATATAAAATATTATGAATTAATTCTGAGGGAAACCTTTGTTAAATCATACAATTAGGCTACTGTTGCCGCCCAGATGCGCACCAGAGAAGCCAACTCAAGCAGTTTTTGCTTGGGAACACTCCTGCCCTCAAGATGGCGACAACTAATTTTACAGCACAGTTTACTTTTTGAAATCGCCGAAAGAGCAATGTTTTCTTCATGAAGGAGGGGATTTGACTGTACGCAAGGCGGTTTCAGTAATTTTGCCAAGACTGAATAGCAGTTTGATCAAATCCTCCAGTAATTCTGGTTGAGGTACTTGTTTATGAATGCGTTAAATGTGAGCTGTCTCAAGCAATGTTTAGCTTAGCTTCAATGTTTTCTCAAACTCAACAACCTCTACCAATGGTAGCTTGCATAGTTGGAACTCTTACGTTAGCTTTTAGAAGAAAAAAAAACACTTGTTCCTTGACTAGATTGTAGGACTACCGGTATGTTAAAATACGGTAGGGTGTTATAAACCACATTTTTTAAAGGATATTTTCGCTGGACATTAAAAGTTGACTTTGACTTGAATGAATGGATGATACTTTGTGGTACATCTCCCGAGTTCAGTTCACAGCAGCTATGTCCTTAACCGGGTTAATTCCCTGTAACGTTAAACGTCACCTTACGTCAACTTTAAGTAACGGTTGAAAGACACGCAGCACGCAGACACGCATTGGTCATTGAACATTTAAACTGGTAAAGGTAAAGGCCGCTGCCCTTGGTGTTACGTTACCGGTAATTATACTGTAACACATGCAGCCCGGTATGAATTTAGATATGTAGGCCAAATTGTGAGTAGCACATAGTGTTAGCCAGTCACAGTGGTTGTGTATTCTTAAAATATATTTTATCTGATGCAGTTTCCATGTGATGGTTCACTCACTGGTGAAGAACCTTGTAGATGGCTATGCATGCAGTGCAATCGTGCTTGTGCGCGCGCGTGCGTGCATATTGTAAATTATATAATGTTAGCTTAGTAGTTGAACAAATGTCTACATCATCCATATTTTTTAATACTGCTGTCTTATTCTGATTCATGTTAAGATGATCACATGGAACACCCAATTTCCTCATGGGGTTCCGTATTGGTAGCCAGAGTTCCTTTTAACAGAAGGACCATTCAAACACCACTGACCTATTTGAGCTGTTGAGGACCATGGCAGATCGCCAGTCTACAAGGCAGTCTTCCAAGACACCTAAGAGTCCAGGGTTCAGGTCCTCTTCCAGCACAGCTGGGCCCAGCACAGGGGGTCTGTTGCCCACTCCACCAACAACAACGAGTGAGAAGGGTAAGAGCTAAAACACTTCTTAGTGCATTTGAATGGAACTGGGTTTACTCTGATCTGCTGTGTAAGTCCAAGTCCATTTTACCTCTATGAGTGGGATGGACTTATATTACTTTCACCCTATATTACTTTACCCTTTTATTACTTTGAGCCTATTAATTGTCTCTGTTTGTACGAAAGAAAATGCTATTGATCACAGGTAGTCCGGAAAGAACTTAGGGAAAGCTTCTGATCCAATTTGTCTCTTAATAGGACGCTCCCTGCAGAGACTCAAGGAGGATATATTGCAAATGCTTCATGGGTTTCCTGAAGGAGTTAACATTGCCAAATTTCTCAGCACCTATAAGCATCACTACAGTCAGCCACTTGTCCTTTCAGAGTATGGCTTGGCTGGCTTTCAAGATCTGATCACTGCCTTAGGGGATGAAGTATCTGTTGAGAGGATTGAAGGCCAAAATGTTATCAGAATCGCAAAAGAAGTTGATAATCAGCAAAATCCCTCCTCCAACCAAGGTAAAATGAAGATCAAAACAAGATGCCCTAAATATTAGAGCCCTGTGGTATATACCTTTTTAAACTATGGAGACCCACCACAAATGCTACTATTTTATTTGTACTTTTTTTTTTCAGACTCTTCCTCTCTTTTCACACAAAAAGTGTAGTCCTTGATTTCCTTGAACTTGCTCTTATTACTGAAAGAAATGCAGAATATGCTTTTGCAGCAACTGGATATTCATTTTAATTGTACTTATATTTAAAAACTTTAGACAATGAGGTATGGTATAAACTAAAGAAACTTTGAGATGCAAAAATAGAATGAAGTTAGAATAAATACATACAATGGGGAGGACACTGTAAATTGCAAATGCAAACTCAGTTTCTCTGTTTGTACAGTAGTATGGCAGCTGGGACTTGTTCCAGGATTGACTAGTTATCTTAATATATGGGACTGCATTCTGTTGTATCTGTTGAGAACAAGGAAGGCATAGAGTCAGAACTATAAAAATCAATAGGCCTATATTAACAATCAGTCTGGTATGCTTTTAACCATTAACCTAATGTTAAGACTCATTTGGCTCTACACACAGCTACACACACTTGCTAGTGGATGGAAATGAACTGGGTCTAGGATGAACTGCTGTTACTAGTTCTAAACAGAGGGTTGCTATTATCAAAAGCAGGTCGTTGGGTCGATCTGTCGTTGTCAAGCATCATACCCAGGGATTCTATCCTGTCTTGGCTTTTGTGGTATCACAGTTACTCCAAAATACAGTAGAAGTTCCGGTCACAAAGTTACAATGTTGCTGTGCTACGAGATCCGTCTGCTAAGTTGCAGTTAATTTAAGTGAGTGGATGTGCAGTTATGAAGTGTAATACGTCCAGAAAAGTGGAACTACGACGTAGGTGTTGAGTCATTTGAAAATAATTCACATCCTACATACAGATATCGCAGGTTCAGTTTCGCTAGTTTTCCACGGAAATCCCATCCCTGTTAGACACTTAGTAGATCAGTGGTAGCTTATAGTACAATTATAATGAGAGTTTATGAATTAAGACGTGTTATCAAGACTCCGAAATTTACGGTATAAACACATTTTTTTCAGTTTGAGCCTTTTGTTTGTAAAACAGTTTTATCCACCTTGAAAGGGCTTTTAATTATGAAAGGGATTTAGCCTTTTACAAAAACAATATCAAAAACTATTTATAGTCAAAAAAGGTTTTTCTGTATGTTTTTGTAGAGTTTGAATTCCTTCTACTAACTTCAAAGATCCATTTGTGGTTTATATCTTGATAATTTTGGGTTTATTGTGAAGAGTTTTACTCATTGTCATTGACAGGGTAATTAAGAAGGATTTCAACAAAATGAAAACTGAAATTGTCTAGATGTTGGTCTCTTCCTGTAAAAAAAGCTGTTTAGAAAGTAGTGCATTACTTGGCCAAACACAATTTGGCCAAACACAATTTGTTTAAAAACATATTTTGTTACAGTCCTGAAGCCAGTGTTTACTTGATCTGTGTTTATGAGACCTGTGTTGTTAATGTGCTCCCTTTAAAAGAGCTGGTTAGCTCAAGAGGTAAACATAGCCTCATGTCCCCTCTCGTGTGTCCTGAGGCTAGCCAGCAGCAGCAGGAGCTGGAAAGGGAAACTTAAGGCAGTGCATCACGCTCAGCTGTGCACGCCCTCAGTTTTGCTTTCCCCTGTTGCCTAGCAATTACAAGACTAATAGAATCCAGGGCATTCCAGAACAAATCACAGTCAAGAGCTAACATAAATCACATGTTGACTTAATTTATGTTAATTCAACATAAAACACATTCATCACATGTTGAAAAAATTCTAACGTATGTGATGATATAGTTCGAGTTAATTTATTATTCATTTAGCAGAGTGTTTAGCAGAGTGAATGTGTCTTTCATGTTCTTGGCCAGCCTGCACTGGTGACAAGACAAAACTGGTTTCACTTTCGTTTCTTGAGAGGCTTATTGATGTCATCGCTCTCATTTGTTCACTGGCAGGGGTGTGGGGAGGAGGTTTTAAAGGGAGGCTAAACACCAACACTATCAGTTCAAGTTGGTCACTGTTGAAAACGTATTGAAAACACTTTTTAGGATAAGATTGGCCTCTACAATTAGTTGACAGCACTTAGCAGTAGTGACTGTGCATTGTGGTAAGTTAAAGAGAATTGCTATAATTTTATTGTATTTATGAATTGTGGTCTTATTTGTCTATTTTACAAAGTTTCTGTGTTTATCTGTGCACAGTTTTGGTTCTGTTTGCTCACAGTAGAGCAGTTATTCAAAGACTGATCTGACACTAAAATGTTCAATGAAATTGTATTTATTTACACTACTAATAATTTGTAGCCATTACTGTACTTTCTTACTTTATTCATTTGGTATTCATCTCACAATCTGCCTACATTTCCTCTTGTTTTATATAAAGAAAGACATTTGCTGACCAGGAAGTAGGCTAGTCTTCCTTGGCTCACATTACAATTTATGAAATGACGCACCTCCTAGCTTTTTGTGTTTTAAATACTTTGGTCTTTAGTTGTGTTTATTTAGAAATACTGTTATTCACAATTCTGAGAGATTCTTTACTTATACCTGTAAAGTGTGTTAGAAAAATGTAACTTTTAACTGGCTATAGTGCATCAAGCTTTCAAAGCCTTTGTTTAACCGCATGAAAAATTTATTAAGTATCCCATTGTGTCTTGTCATTAAACCAGGTTCATCAAACAAGGTACAAAGGATATGAGACCCTGGGTGACTTGGGATAGTGTTTTTTTAGCCACAGTGGCTTCATTCATAATGCATTAAATCATTCTCTGTTTATGACAAACAGTCATGTGATGGCCTAACCTGACTTTATAACCTTAAAGGTGTATTGAACCTAAATGCATGGCTTAGTGTATCAGGTTTATTTTTCACTTTTTTTTCACTTTTTTTCAGACATGGAGACAGTTCAACAGGACATCATAAAGTTAGTTAGGGAACACCCTGGGGGTATCCCCGTAAAAAAACTAGCGATATTCTTCAGCCAGAAATACAGACGGAACCTGACCCCGAGCAAGCTTGGCTTTTCCAGCATTGGGAGGCTGGTGAACTCCATAGAGGAGCTAGTTGTGGAGAACAATGTGGTTTTTCACCAATCGCAAAGGATAACGCCACATGCAACGCCTCCATTGGCCCCGACACCTCCAATGTCGGCAACCCCTCCACCACATGCTGTTGCAGCTGCTGCTGCTACTGCATCAATACCAGGTAAAGACCCCCTGCCGACGATGGGCATGGTCCTCCCGACGTTTGGCGTGGGCCCACTGCTCACTGGTGCCGAACTGACCCAGGAACAGTTGCTGGAGAAGGTCCAGGAAGTGGTGAGGCACTACCCAGTGGCAGGCACGTCCATCATCCAGCTGCAGAACAGCTACTTCCTTCATTTTGGCACGCCGCTTCCCATGAATCTATACCTGCCTCTGTACCATCGCTTGGCTCAGGCGTCAGTGACAGCAGTCAATGGTCAAGCAGAACCACTAAGCCTAATTGGTAATTACTAGGATCTAGACCAGATTCAATCAGTACATGCATGGAAACATGAACGACTAAGCCTAATTGGTAATTGTGGGGACCCAAACCAGATTCAATCATCGAATGAATGGAGGTTGAGGTTAAAGCAGGGCTAAGCAACCTTCTGTTTTTTTCCCTCCCGAGCTCCCTCTAAAGACCGCTGTATTGCATTGTATTGGACTGTATTCTATTGGAGGCGGTCCGCGCTGCTGAACATTGCAAGTGCTATAGGCCACAGTGGCGCATTCTACACCATTCGTTCTCCGTGTAATGACTCATTTTAGCATCCTAAACAGTATGAAACGGATTAATTAAATGAAAAATGTTGCATAGTGGGCCTTTAAGCCTTGGAATTTATCTCTCTCTCTCTCCCCCTGATTGTCTGCTGTCCATCTGTCCTATCTGTGCATCTCTGTCTGTCTGTCACAACACATTTACAGTATACTTAGTCCTATTTGCACTAATTGCACTAATTGTCTTCCTTCCAGCAACACCTGTGGGATGTAGGAGCGATAGCCAAATGGCCAGGGTCAGCCAGAGTTCTGTGAGCCGGGTAAAGGACGTTCCGTCGCCCCTGCGTACCCCCTCCCCACTGGTCCAGCAGCCCCAGGAAGCCTCTCTACCAGACAGCCTGGCCACTGGCGACTTCCCCCCGCTGGGCGCCGCGACTACAACCAAGCAGACGAAGGCAGAGGAACGGCGTCAGCGGGCCGCAGCCGCCCGGGAGCAGGATCGGGAGAGTGCAGTGGCATTCCACGAGGCTTACCACACCCAACTGAGGGAGCGGCACAATGCCAACGTCCGCGCCGCCGAGGCCCTGGAGGCCTTCAAGAGCAGCGCTGGCAGCAGGGAACGCCGCCCAAACAGCAACATGAGCGCCAGCGATGTGAACAACCTAGCCGAGGATGTCATCAGGTCCCTTGCCACCAGAGGAGAGCTGGTGTCAGTTGAAAGGGTAGACGAATCTAAACATACTCTCGTGTGAGGGTTGGAGAGGGGCACAGTTTTTGGACAGGGGCACGACAGGGGCAGTGTTTTAATTCAAAGCAACGTTCATTTCAAATCCACTTTAAGGCCATTTACCTTGCAGTGGCCTCTCCCCTTGGGGATCAATAAAGTATCTATCTATCTATCTCTATCTAATGTTTGCTAACTTGCTATTTGTACCTGTTGGCTAATTTGCAATGCAGCTTTAGTCTTTGTGAAGTCAGTGCTTCATCGTTATCAGCTGACAAATCCTGGAGTAACAGTTTGTTGTTTGTCTATCTAGGTTGTAAGTCAGGTGTGTGAGTACCTGCAGATCCCCACCCTGCAGTCTATGCGGATTTATCCCCGGGACCTGCCTGCCATCAATAACTTGCAGCGTGCCATCAAGGAGGTCAACATGTTCATTGAGGTAGGACGGACGCTATATATGCCTGTGATATTGTGATGTTCCAATGTTGTATCAATTTTAACGCGGAATTCATGGAAGACAGGCTAATCCTTCAGAAATACAAACCCATTGACACTTTTGTGATTTACAGGCTAGGATGTAGTAATTTCTGCAGTTCAGTGGCTTGTTGTATGTGTTTGTAAGATGGAAAATCTGAGAAAAGAAAAACGTTTTTTAAAACCAAGATTTAAATGGCAACTAGCATGGGAAATTCTGTCGTCATGTCTGGCTTGTGCAATCTCTTTGGCCTAGTCAAAGCAACAAGTGTGTGTTGTCATAGTGGCTGCAACGTTGCTTTTGCAATGCAATGCAGTGTTGCAATGTTGCTTTTGGTGCACATAAAAAAAAAAATGATTTCACTCCACTTGCTGCTCTAAAAGCACAAACAATAAAAACAAGGATTGGGGTTCAACGCAACAAGATTGAATAAAAATATGCTGATAAATGAGTAGTTCATTTTCTATTTTTGATTAGACATTGTGTACAAATATGCATATTAATGGGACATATTTGGTGCTTGTGATTCGTATTGTGAAAAATCGCAATCGCAATATTGGTTGAAAAAAATCGCAATTTAGATTTTTGCCATAATCGCACAGCCATACTGTATGCCGAGTCTATATCCATGAATGCTGTGTATTAGGCGTCTCTGGTTCCTGTCCATGAATGGTGTGTATCGTGTGTCTCTGGTCTAAGTCCATGAATGCTGTGTCTGCCGTGTGCACGCTGTACGAGCTGGGCCAAGCGCTGGCAGGGCTGCAGAACAAGAAGCGCTTCGAGGAGCTCCACCTGGGCCCCCTGTGCAAGAACCCACTCATCCACAAGATGTTCAAAGTGGACGCCAACACCAAGGACGAGGACATCAATCCCATCGAGACGGTGGACATTTTGAGGGTCAGTGTCTTGTGGCAACAGTTGACTTTTCTTTACAGCACCTATATTAGACTTTGTTTTAAATTTTAGATAACCTGATTTGATGTTTATAGTGTTTTGTATTTACGATACATTCTGGTCATCAAATATTAATTTGGGACCTCTCGAGATCTCATGTACAATCACTTTTCTTCGTCAAGAGTCTTCAAGCGTACAGGAAGAAGTCCAAAGGTGTTAAGGTGGACCTTGCCGAATTCATGAAGCATCTTGCCGATCAGTACAACTGTGACACTCCTTACGAGCTAGGCATTCGCATCCAGGGCCTCGGACTGCCCATTTCAGTAAGATTACCTTGTCCTTAGGAATCTTATTCTGTCTCTGTTAATGTTGATTATTTATATGTTTCCCCTATTGTAACATTGGTTGTGGTCCTCTCAGACGTTGCAGAGGGCAACCCAGACCATGTACTCCTTCATGGACTCAGCCAGAGAGCGCATCCAGGGTGAACTGCAGCAGGAGGTCCAGGAGAAGCTGTGGAAGATCAAGAAGAGCACGCTGGACCCGGCCGACGGACCCATGGCCTTCTGCGCCACCACCTCAGCTGCAAGCCGCGACCTGAGGAAGAAGTACACTGGCATGCCAGCAGCCGACGCGGTGATGGAGGTCTTCACCAACTCGGAGGGCATCTTTAATGGCGTCATGTCCAAGGTGAGCAGGGCATCCCAGGCCAGGAGAATAAGTGGGGAAATGTGTGTGTGGGGTTAACTGATTCACAAAAAATGGTTCTAAATTATATTTTTGTTATATTATATTTGCAACACTATTGGTAGCATCAGTGCCATCTTCTTCTCCTGTGGTGTTTTTTGTATGACAGCCCTACACATCAGTCTTGACACCATGCGTGATCACCAGTATCTTTTTACTTAGCTCTCAATACTTCCCTGAATCTGGTAGCTTCTCATAACCAAAAGAACCCCATGCGTGACTGCTTCAGATCTTAAGTGCATGGTGCAAGGTGCATGGGATGACGCTTCTCAGAAAGGAGCTGAAGTGCATGAACTATAGCATGCCACAGCAGACTGTTGCAGTGCCTCTGGTCAAGCCTTGTGGTGTGGCGTAATAGTAGGGGTGGGCGATATAGTCTAAAATTTATATTGCGATATATTTTGAACCATAGACGGTAGATGATATACAGTATATCACGGTATACTTTGGTATGTAACTTACAGCATAACAGTTTCTTAATGGTTACCATAGCATAAAGTCAATATGTACAACAGTTGTTTAGTCATCGTTCGGAGGTGTTTATATTGGACTCTCAAATTCACACAGAAGTAAACTGGTAAGCTGCATTTGTGTCAGGCAGTTCAATTTATAGGCTCTTACACAGTTTCGTTGTAAGAATGAAAAGGTGCTATCAATAAGGTGAAGCTACAGGTCAACATTTTTTCACATGGTTGTGGAGACGCAATGAGCCTATCACGGTATGCCGATATGACCCAAAATCTCTATCATTGGCCAAATTCATATTGCATACGGTATATATCGTCTATATTGCCCACACCTACGTAATAGCACTGCCTCCCCACCTGGTGGCGCTGGGGACACACTCTGCCAGATAAACAATGCTGAGTCGCAGGATTTCCAGTCCCACTGAAACACTTCCCTACAGACACTGACCTAGTCAAGGTTCCCCCCTCTTCCCTCTCCATTCAGTGAAATTTCCAAGCTAATCATCTACTAACCACCAGCTTTGCTGCTGTGTGGGAGGCGACTGTGGTTGTCCACCCGCCTGGGTGACATTAAGCTCCCATTTATCCCTAACAAAGTGTCATAACCAGACACCCCAACACACACACACAAAGACGCACACACACTCACACACCCTTTTCATTTCATGCCGCATTTAAGCTTGCTGATAATTCCCGTGCGTTTAGCAACATTAAAGCTATATTGTCTCTGTGCTGTCAAGGATGTTTGGTAAAAAGCCTGCTACTCCCAGAGCTCGTTAATATGATGCCTCGTCCTCGTAATCTTCTAATCCCGGATGTAATCTAGGCGCTTCTGTAGTGCTTACAACACTTGATTTTTGGCCCTCCTCCCCTCTCCTGTAGCTGTTTCTAAGGGATTAAGTGAAGTACTGTGTTTTTTTCATTCACTTTATTTAAGGAAAGCTCTCTTCTTTTCCCTGGTGTGTTTTTTTTTTCCTGCATAAATGACATTTTATGAATTGAACAAGAACTTGTTCAACTTACACTTCTTAAACTTTTTAACCATATGCTTAAAAGGTACAATTATATTATTAAACATTCACATCATGTCAGTAAGCTCCTAGCTGTTATCAATTCAGCTTAAGTTCATTCTATCTAGTATTTTACTCTGTCTCAAGTCAAAAAAGATTTGTGTAAATAAACAATGTAGTCAAACGCTAGCTGAACGATGACCTGTTTGATTGGGGCCTGAAAGACTCATGCTCTTGTGTGATTTCTGGCGTTCCACAGCACGTGCAGACGTTTCTGTCCTACGTGAAGGATGACCGGCTCGCCAAGAACCTGTTCCAGCTTGCCATCTGCTCTGGTTCTCTGGAGGCCCCTCACGACCTGGCCGCCAGCGCCACCACTCAGCAGAGCAATAGAAAGAAGAACAAAAAGAAAGATGAGGAGGACGAGAACACCATCTCTGTCATGGCACCCTCTGAAAGTGCGTACTGCGTACTGGTGCAGTAGTCATAATGCACACATTCATACTGCATTACCTTACCCATTCTTTGTCACATGTATGCTAAACCAAGTGTACCGTGAGTGTGTGTGTGTGTGTGTGTGTGCGTGCGCGTGCATATATGTCTGTGTTTGTGTGCCCTTTCTTGCTCTGTCTCTCTCCCTCTTTCTTTATCTCCCCATCCATATTATAATTGGGAGTTAGGGATGGGATTCGAATCATGTTTGTTTGGTTGGGTCATAATGCTTGTTTTACACTGGCATTCACTTTAATCTTAAAAGAGGTTCAGCTGTCTGACATGCCATTTTCCCATAATGCATTTGTAATGTATGTTTCTCCCTCCCTTCTTCCTCTCGACTCCCCTCTTGACACCCCAGCCTCAGTGCTGCAGTTCTTCCAGGAGCGCATGGCCAGGCAGCGTGGTGAACCCACCCTCGGCTACCTGTCTAACCTGGAGAAGACGATGGCGGAGCACTTCAAAGTCAAAGACTTCTCCCGGCTGGCGCAGGGCAGCTTCCTGGAGTTCCTGTTGAAGCACTCTGAGGCAAGTCATGACCTCACTCAGGCAGGAGAAGGGAGGAAGGTTTTTGGCAGGTCTGAGAAGAATTTGCCTCTGTGCTTTTTAAAACTAATAAAAAAAAAGTTAATTCATTCTGCATAAGTCATGACCTTCAGGTCAGTTTTTCATTAACAAATAAGCAGTAATAATAAACGTCCATCTCTGCTTCTAATGCCCCTTTGCTGTGCGTCATAACCCTTTCCTCCTCTCTGGGACTGCAGTCCCTGCAGCAGACACTAGGGGGCTCCATCCTCGTGGGCAAGGCCAGCTCCAGTTCATGTGGCTTCAGACCCAGCCAGCAGGATGTGTTTGAGTTTATCAGCCAGTGCGGGGAAGCAGACCCCACCAGAGTGAGTTTCAATGCGACCGTCCAGGTCATCTTTACCTCTGGCTTTCCAAGGTCTTGAAACCCCCCACCCCCCAGCCCACAGCTCCAACTACTGAGAGGTGAATGCGTCCACGTAGAGTAGTGGTTTGGGCGCGCTAAAAGCTGCCGGTTTGGAGGGTGATCAGTGGAGCGCAGGATTAAAGCGTTAAGGCCTACGCTCCTTAATGTGAGCTCCTCCGGAAAGCTTTGATGTGACGGAGGCTATACTTAGAACAAGGCTGGCGTAGAATGGCTCCTACGAGTTGGGTATTAATTTCAAAGGGAAAGTAAATTTTGGGGGATGTTGCAAGTCATTGGATTTGTAATTTTTGTAAAACACTGCAATATAATACTAATCTGCTTTAAGTCGTACATGTGAAATGTTAGTTACAATTCCATAAAGTTGCATCCTTTCCTGATAAACTGCTAGTTTAAGCTTAGAATTCTGGTCTTAAAAACATTAGCAATGAATGGCTAGCCTTTTTTTGTAAGCGCTGGGTCTTTTCCACCTCCAGCTAAAGTTCATCGAGGCCTCTCTGAAGAGCCACTACGGCCTGCGGGACAGCAGGGAGCTGGGCTACGGCCCGCTAAGCACCCTCCTGGACATCGTCCGGCGCCAGCGAACCCTGAGCGACCCACTGAGCCCGAGCCTGGTGCGCTACGAGGCCCCGTTAATGCCCAAATTGGCCGGGTGAGGACTGCTGTTTTTGCTTACAGTTTTCTATGCATGCTACATTTGAGGCTTAAAGCCCTTGCTCATTTCTGCAATGTATCACAATAGGGAGGGACTTAATGGTGAAGCTTGTTGTGAATCAATCCATAGCCCTGTTGTTCCAGGTCAACAAGTACTTTCAGTTGGAAAAAAATGTGAAGCAACATAAACAGTGAAGCGGCAACTAAGTTGCATTGTGACTTTCTTTTAGTTTTGTTTGGCTATTTCCCATTCACTTAACATTAGTTGTCAGCTCATTGGTCTACTGTATGTTGCATCAATTTTTCTGTTCCTTTTTCATACAGACAGCTGTCAGTGGCCTTGAACAAAAGGGCAATGGTTCAATTCACAGTGAACTCTTCCTTCAGCTCCCAGGGAATCGCAAAAACAGCCTAATCAAATATACTAAAACTAAATCTAAAACACACCCCCAATTACGCTTAGCTCTGCTTGTTAAGGCTTTTTGTTTAGAAGAGGTTGTTCAGAGTGGTTCAGTTTCAGTCTTGGCCTTAACCATAGAAGTGAAGTGATGGTCTGTAATTCTACTGTACATCCCTGTCACTGTCCGTGTCAGGGAGCGGGCGGTGTCGGAGTCCGTGGGCATGCTGGGGGAGGTGCGTAAGGAGCAGGCTGTGGCCTGCCTGGTCTCTGCCCCTCTGCTGGAGGACCTGGAGCAGTGGAGCCTCTGGGAGGCCATCTTCCTGCCCAGCCTGGGGCCCCTCAAGGAGTTCATCGAGAAACACTGCGGTAGGTCTCTTTGGCGAGCAAGCCTTGGAGTTGCCTGTGTGTGTGTGTGTGTTTGTTCCTGTGCATGTGTTTGTTTGTTTGTTTGTTTGTTTGTTTTTGTTTGTGTGTGAAAAAAGCAATCGAGAGACAAAGATATTGTGGTGGTGTGCCATGTTTTGTCTATCCTTGTGTTTGTATTTACTCAGCTTCTGGTGCAGTGTGCATGTCAGGCTGACAGGAAAATCCTCAGGACATGTCTGTCCTCAGACACAGGAGATACGTGGGTGCGTTTTCCAAAAGCACCGTTGCTAACCAGTTAGCAACTAAGTTGGTTGGCAATGGGCAATTGCATTGCAACCAACAAAGTTGCTTACTTGGTTAGCAATGATGCTTTTGGGAAACGCACCCCGTGTTCAGTGATGCTTGTTGTCAGAAAAAGTCTTCCCCTTTGATAACAAAGCATCATGAGCCAGAAAATGTTGCTGTATTGCGCCACTAGAGATTGCAGTATTGCACAATAAATCCTTAAAAAAAAGAATGTATTTATGCTAAGTATATATTATAAATAAAGATATGTTTATTTCATGGTTGTTTTTGATGATATCATCGTTGTTGTTGTTGTTGTTGTTGATGTTTAGCCCAGACAGACCTGATGGCCTTGGAGGTGAAGCCAGGCATCCTCCTACGGGTGACTCGAGCCACAGGGGACAGACTCTTCGCAGACGCCGTGCAAGCCCTGGATGCGGTCGGCACAGCTGGCCACCTGGTGTCCATCGTGCTGGCTGATGGGATAGCAAACGCCCCCACAGCCCTCCTGGCCAATCACATGGAGAGCTCGCTGGCCGCAGCTGTGGCACGAGAAGGTGAGAAGAATGGATTTATTCTTTTTGCATCACATTGCAGTGCTTGCATAAAAGCAAAAAAAGGCATCTTTATTATGGGGATACACATCATGGAGCAAACACTTGCACAATTCAATTCATCCAGCAAAAGGGACATTCATGCATAATGTATTATTTTGCAGATGCAGCCCAGTTAGAAGATGGTCATTCTTACAACGGCGTTGCCCAGTTTGTTCTTGAGTGTGTGGTCCGAATGCCTACAAGAATCTGCAGCGCCCTGCTGCAACAGGTGCTCCACAATCAACTGTTACTGTTTAGCCTCTGTGAATAAGACCAAAAAACATCCTATGGATCGGCCCTCTAAGGTTTTCCGACTGAATGTATTGGAGAATTTAAGACTTGGTTGAGGCAGATTGGGTGGGAATTAGGGGGTGAAGCAGGTAATAATAATCAATTAGAGGGTGAAGGAGACATCAATGCTACTGTGTTGCAATATTGTGTTTTGCTGATAAGGGTGCAAAGTCAGATTCTTTCTAGGTAAATGCTTTGAATGATCATATGATCTTATCAGATCATCTAAGCAATTGTGAGTCCATGCCACTTCTTTCAGTCGGTCATCTTCTGAAATGTCTCTCGTGTTCCCAGATTTTTCTGGAGCCCCTCTCTAAGGTGTTGGGCCAGTCCATGTCCAAAGCTGTTCTGCTAGCCTGTGCCCGGCCCGAGCCACGCTACCTCAACCGCCTCCACCAGATGGGAGTCCTGCTGGGCATCACCGAGTGGGCCAGGGACTACCAGTCCAAACTGCTTCAGCCAAAAGCCCCAGACACCTCCTACCATCAGAAGGTTGGGCGTTTAGGAGAGGTCTATATATTAGATTGCTAGTAGTCCGTTGGCCTTTTATCGCATTTCATTCTGTTCTGTTTAATGTTTTTGGAAACATTCGATTTCAATAGAGTGGGTTGTAGTCCTGTCTAGTGTCATTAACTTGATAATATTCCTTCAGTCACACTGAAAGTTCATTCCCTTGCAGCTGTGTGTGGTGACCAACGGGCTGGGTGCTAAAGACAGCCTGTATGACAACGACGACCCAACAGAGGAGCCCTCTGTCCCTCAACTGAACGGCATTGACGCCTCAGGTACACATGCATTTGATGTATACATACATAGTATACGTGTGTGTGTGTGTGTGTGTGTGTGTGTGTGTGTAAATATTACACACATATTTATATATACACATACATATACATTTTCATATATATGTATGGGTGTGTGTGTCATTAAAATCATAAAATATCAAATAAATCATAATTCAGGTGTCAATAAGAGACAAAACTCTATTATAGCTGTTATGTATGGCAGGGAAATTAGGCATCCCACTGATCGTATTCCAGAATTGAACTCCACCCTGTTATTTGCTCCCACAGATGACAGCAGTGACAGTGACCCTGTCATCAGTGATAAAGATGACAGCGATGAAGAGCTGGCCTCAGATCAGTCCAGCGACCTGAGCGACTTTGACGAGACCCCCGCCGACCTGACCGCGGGTCAGCCAGGTGAGACGGCACCGGCGACGGCAGAGGAGCCAGACTGCCCAGACGAGCAGACGGAGCTGTCTAGACTGAGCCAACAAATGGCAGTCATTGAGGACATCAGGTTTGTTTACGTACACCCGTACTATTGGTAATGCTTAGACAATTTAACCACTTTAATTCCCACGAGCTAAAACCCTTTCAGGAAATTGCTTCTTGTTGCATAACAAGTGATCCAGTGATCACCGTAAGATGTCTGCATAGCGTGGCATCACTCTCTCTCTAACTGGGCTCAGTTTAATTATGATCATGGTCAAGATGATGATGGTGATGAGTGTGATGGTGAAGATAATGATGGTGCATTTATTATGGCACAAGTATATAGTGTTAGTATAGAATTGTTTTAATATTGCGATCACATTCAATTTTATTTGTTTAGTGCATTAAACAAAAGACATGTCTTCACAACAAAGAACGCCAACAAGCAGCATCTGATCATACCTGGTGTGTGTGTTTGCATAGGTGTGTGTGTTTGCATATGTGTGTGTGTGCATGTTTGTGTGTGTGTGTGTGTGTGTTTGCATATATGTGTGTGTGTGTGTGTGTGTGGAGGAGAATTCTGTGTTTTTTTGTGTGTGTGTGGCTGTGCATGCATACACGTTTGTCAATGTATTGATATTGTGTGTGTGTGTGTGTGTGTGTGTGCGTATTCCAGGCGGAGTGATTTTGGGGTGGGCGTGGAGCTGAACGAGGAGGGCCAGCGGCTGATGCAGGTCCACCAGGAGCGCCTGGGCCGTAGCCTACAGCGCCTCTCCACAGAGCTCTACAGCAAAGACACCCACTTTGTCCTGGAGCTCATTCAGGTTAGACACTCACACAAATGTTACTTAACACCCCCCCCACTCCCCCACCCTTCACGGGAAGTGTTTGTCCTGCATGAGTCATTTGTGGAATTAGGCTACTGATTCCCGCATTGAATAATAGCCCACGTCACTTTCTGAGAAAAGATGCTCAGGGTTATGCGCTTGTTGTTTGCTTTGTGTGAGCACTGCTTTAGAAACATTTCTGCATTAGAATTTTTTTTTTTAAATGAAATGTAATAGGAAAATCTAGAATGTAGATAAAATATCTTTTTAAATAACATTCACTTTTATGTACAATCCTGTATCTATTTTTTTTATAGTTTCACAGTCCTTGGTAGTGCTGTCAAATGAATGATATGCCACTTAGTTGTGTAACGCCTGTCTTAGCTCTGCATCCTTTCCGGACACTGGCGAAATTAAAATGTCAAAACCTTCTGCGTCTAGAACGCTGATGACAACAGCTACCCCTCAGCCCAGGGTTTCCCGCCGTCGCTGGCGTTCGTGATCGAGAAGGACTGCATCACCATTCTGAACAACGAGTGCGGCTTCGAGGAGAGGAACGTGCGGGCCGTCTGCGACGTGGGCCGCAGCACCAAGGGCCAACACACCTGCGGCTACATAGGTACTCCACATGTGTGGGAAGACTCGCCATGTTTGTCTTTGAATGAAGACGCCACCAATGGGTCCTGGTGTGCATTAGAACTTCTACCTGTATGAGTGTGTGGATAACTAAAGTGTGAAAAAATTAACCCATTACGGCCTCTAAGGGAGGTCCTGGGATGAACTTAAAGTGTTTTGGTCCGCCGGCTTTACCTGCCATTCCTTGGCACAACACACCTGTGTGTGTGAGTGTGCGTGTGTGTGTGTGTGTGTGTGTTTGTCTTGATGACTGCACTCTCCTGTTGGCTGCTTTGAGGCAAGTGTTCACATTAGGATATAAGGGAGTTTATTTCTGGGCCACGGGAAGCAGGCCCAGAAGAGAAACTGTAATAGTGACATCATGGAATCGGGCTTATTTTAAGCTCTTAGCTGATAGGGGGAAATTTCTCTATCCTGGGGTTTTATGTGAAGTCCTGCCATTATACCTGAATGGATTGCGTAACGGGCCTCCCTTCTGTCTCTGCCCCACTCTCCCCCTTTCCCCCTCTCTCTCTTTGTTTCTTTCTTTCTTTCTTTTTTTTCTCTCTTTTTCTCTCTCTGTTGTTGTCTCCTGCGGTCTGGGTATAGTGTGTCTGAAACAGAGCAGATGTCCTTGTGAAGCGCCTGGTGTGCTTGTCGGTGTGTGCAGCCCATTCACACAGTCCCTCGCCCTACTGTGTGTGTCTGTGTGTCTCACTACGGCATTGGCCAGGGCACCACAGGCCCTGCTGTGAGGACTGCTTTATTAGATAACCTTCAGACTAATTATTCAGCATAGGACAAACAGGCGGTCCGGGATTGATGTCTGAACCACACAGACTTCATTTGCAGGACTATGACTTAAAGCCCCTCTGTGGGTGTTTGGGCTAAGGGGAGTGTGTGTGTGTGTGTGTGTTTGTTTGTTTTGGAAGAGAAATGTGTGAACAGTTTCATTCAAACTTGTGATATGCTCATATTACAAAGCAATCTGTCAGTTTAGTATCTGAAAGGCAGAATTTTTTTTTTTTTTGCGGCTCCAGGCAATGAAACTGTGTGAATGAGAGGCCGAGAGAAGCAATGGTCTGGAGACTAGAGAGACCTAATAAGCCCTGACCAACCAACAAAAAAAAGATGTGTGGTGTTTTAAGCAGGGTAGTATCGTGAAATTATGACACAGCAAACAGTCTGCCTTCCATTATTTTTCGTCTTGAGAGTTTATTTAGATGGACCTGTGGTCATTGCTTTGGGATAAATTATGCAAAGATTTGCCTGGCCAGTTTTTCAATTATACAGTTATAAAAAATTTCCCATTATGCCACTGTGCTTCCTCATTTGACTGTGTGTATCCTAAAATGTGAACGTGTTCTTTGCTTTAATATGTTACTTATAACAATTGTGTTTGTGTGTTATTGTCTGGAGGTCAGTTAAGTTTCCACCCGATCATGTTGTGGTGTTTACTGTGAAGTACCACCGACTGATGCTGGGACTCATGTTTCCCCTCAGGCCAGAAGGGCATCGGGTTCAAGTCGGTGTTCAAAGTGACCGACCGCCCCGAGATCCACTCCAACGGCTTCCACGTGCGCTTCGACAAGAACAGCGGGCCCATGGGATACATTCTGCCCCACTGGGCGGAGGAGGAGCGGCCCATGGCGGCCGACACGCCGGAGATCTGTAACAAGAGGTGCGGTTTCCGGGTGCCTCCCTCTACAGTGCATTCCCACCCTGGAACAGTAGAGGGAGCTTTGCCCTTTTTCTGCTCCAGTCAAAACAATGGCAATTTGTGGAAGCAAAACGGTGTATCATGCCAAAATAAATTGTTGCTGCCGTCAGTGCGAAACACTCTATTCGCTGCAGTAATCCAAGCATAAAATCCAATAGCCACATATTGTGGGACGGTCGGTTTGTATAGTAGAATTTGTCCAGCACAGATATGGCTTCAGACAGCTGGGTCTCATCCTCTCTGATGTGTTGTAGCTGGACCACCAAGATCCTGCTCCCGTTACGCTCGGAGAGCCTCCAAACCAGGAACTTGTTCCGCGACGTCCACCCCTCCCTGCTGCTCTTCCTCCATCGCCTGCGATCCATCACCATCTTCAATCAGGTGCTCCAACACCCCAGCACAGACTGACGCGCCCTGTACCAGCCACACATCCATCTATTCACACATGATACAAGGGCAGCAGTACTGTAATAATGGCAGATAGTTGGGTTCTTCTCTTGCTTTTATCTTTCATGAATGTTTTGTGAGTCCTGAATGTAATGATATAATTATTGGCTCTAAAGTGTCATACCACAACCAGAACACACCAGCTTTTAATTACTAGGTTGCCTACCAGTGTTTTCCGTGTGGTGAAAATGACGCTTTTGGCAACCCTTGACCTTTTTACTGACCCTTAGATCGAGGGGCGTTTGGAGACGATGAGTCGGAAGGACCTGAGCCACAATATCCTGGAAGTGCAGCACACACATAGCGGCCTGGAGCGCTGGCTTGTCGTCAAGAACGTGGTCCACCCCAAGAAGGCAAGACACAGGCTATACACCCAATACACCTACTGTACACACACATACTCACAAACATGCACGCACACACACAGAGTGTTTACTGAAGTTATGATTACAGTACTGCTAGGTGACAAAGAACCCACTGAATTAAAACCAAACAGTACACCTAAAACATGGAAAACTGTGATCATATGATATATATGCAATCACTTGTAGCATTCTGGTCAGATCCAGCAGATTAATAGTAAAAACATCTTGATATTACTGAGTAGCATCTGTGTGAGTGTATTGTGGTGTACAAAAGGCAATGAGTGAAATAGTAATTAAGTAATAGTAATTAAGTTAAAAATAGTAATTATGCTAAATTAAACACCCCCCCCCCCCCCACCCCCCCAACACCACCAAAATATTAACACCCAAGTCCTCCCCACCCCCCCCCCCCCAACAAGCACACACACACACAGTTGTTAAGCCCCACTTATCCGTCTCTCTAATAACCAAGTGGAGAATAAAGCCCTTGTCTTCAGGATTTGCACCCCCCCCCCCTCCCTCCCCTCAACCTGTTCAGTGTCACGCTTTCCTTCCCTTCATCTTTTTATTTTATCTCCCTCTCTCACTTCCTATTGCTGCTTTCACGACAGGAATGTTTTCGCCTTTTCATGTCCGCGTCTTCTAGGGCCCCATCATCATTATGTAAGCCCTTCGCAGCCTACGCCACCCCTCTCTCTCTCACGCTCTCTCTGTTGCAGTTTCTCTCTCTCTCTCTCTCTCTCTCTCTCTCTCTCTCTCTCTTTCTCTCTCTCTCTCTCTCTCTCTCTATGTCTGATCTTCTCCAGACTTTTCAAGTGCCTGGAGGACCTGGGGACTGTCTCCCCAACCCATCACCAAAGCAGCCCTTTCGGGTCACAGGGTTTGCACGGAGTCGGAAAGGCAAAAAGAAACGCGCAAATGTACCATGACAGCTGCTGTCACTTTTCCCCTCCGACTTTTCCCTGTCCCCCCCTCCCCAACTTTTTTTGGCACTCCTATTCTCCCTCTCCACCTTGAGTATGTGTGTTTTTTTATTGCTTTCCATTTTCTCTTTCCCTCTTTCTCTTGCTCTCTCTCTCTCCACCTCCATTTTTAGTTTTCCCACCTAAGGTGATGAGGGATGCGATCAAATTAGCCGTGCTTTAATTAAATCACGTTTGAAGAGGGAGCCGTGCAAGACAGCGAGGCTTTCCCAGCGTTGTGGAGTCAACCCAGCACACATGATTGACAAGCCCACACACACGTGGCACACCAGGAGAGTCCTGGATAGATTCCCCGAGGCTTCTTTCCCTGTTCCACATAGAAACATCTCCGCTAGCATCTCAATGCTATTAGCTGACTGCACACAATCTGATTGTGTAATGTCATGTCCTTCAGGTATATTTTTCTGTTGGGGCCCAATGTACAGTAGAGAGTTCTGTAAAGAAGCAGTCACTTGGTTCTCCTTCAAAAATGAGAATGGCACACTGCAGCATTTTCCTATGTAAAAGTACTACATGAAACTACATGACCTTTTTGACCTTAGGAAGGTTGCTTTTTTTTCATCTCTCTCTTATTGGAGAGAACTTTAAGTCCTTTTAAATAATGAAGTATAGGTAAACTTTTGTGGATTCATTTAAATATGTTTGTTTTTACGTCTTTTTACGTTCTACATTTTCATTATGGATATTTTCTGGTCTGTCTTATGATCCATTTGCTTACACACATTGATGCTACAGGTGCTCCACTGTCTGTGTGTGTGTGTGTGTGAAGGCTAAATTGTTTCACCTCTGAAAATATTTGAATTCTGTCTGTAGTAATATGATTGGTGGCTTCAAATAAATAATCCAAATGTTCCACAGATTAAGGAGGAGGTGGACTCAACAGAGTTGGCCATGGCCTTCTGCCTGAGTGACAGCACGTCCTCGTCCTCCACCGACGTCCCCCTGCAGCCGCGCCAACAGAACGTCTTCGCCTTCCTGCCGCTGCGCAGCTTCGGCTTTCGCTTCATCATCCAAGGTCAGGGGTCACAGAGGGCGGCAAAGCTCACAGATGTCATGTGCTCGCGGCGCAGGCATGCACAGGCTGGCGTGCATTTCAGCACAGCTGTTTGTACAGCTGGAAAGAGCGCTTCTTAGTCATCTTAACTCATCTCTGCCTGCGATTGCAAATGCAGTTGTGGGTCAATAGAACAACACAAATATCAGAATAACTTCATTTAAGCAAAGTTTGTTTACTCACTTCTTCTTCTCTCCCTGCAGGGGACTTTGACATCCCGTCGTCTCGAGAGGACGTGGACCGGGACAGCTCATGGAACCAGTGGCTGCGCTCCAACCTGGCCCAGCTCTTCATGGAGGCCATGGACGTCTTCAGTGTAAGGCCCCATTTGTCCTCTCCTCATCGCACTGACTCCAGTTCAGCCTTACTTGACCCTTTCTAGTGCGTGCGAACCCCCCCCCCCCCCAGGACTCGTTATCAACTAGGAACTGAATTAAATTGAATTGGCATTCGTAATAGCTTATAGTGGTTGAAATAGAGTGAAATTGAAACCACTTGAGTTAAGATGCTTCAATAATGAATGGCGTTACGTCACTCGCAATCACTATAAGTGTCGCTGGTTTTGGGGGTTGGGGGACTGGTTACCTTCAGCACTCTACGCTGAGAGCATGTTGGTGTTCAAGTGTTGTCTTTGGAGCGCACATGTATATTTGATGGGCCATTAAGTCAATAGTTTCTTGCAGTGTTACATCACAAATTTGCCTCAGACCATAAGAGAATTACAGTTCAAGACCAGTGATGGAATTACACTGCGGGTTATTGCGGCTGATTTTATTTGATTAAAAAAAAACAGTAGTGTGAAGGGTTCAACAAATGTAATATTCTCTTAATACATTCACTCAAAGCAATACTCATTTTTGAGTGCTTAAATTAGCCGGCTCCGCATTCTCATGGCCATTGTGAAACGAGATGTCCTGGTTTAGATGTGCAGTGCAACATCTCCAGCTGGAAACTTTTTGCACACTCTCTCTCCACATAGATAAAAGACGTCAGGCTGTGATGGGGGATAACTGTGGTGAAAGTTTTCAAGCGCTTGGAACAGTTTAGCCGTTTCCCCTTAGAGAAGTCGCCGAGATGCTTGCTGTGCCACGGGAGGAACCGAACGCCTCATCTCACTCTCTATTTTGGTTTTCTCAGAATCACCCGGAATTTAGCAGCCTGAGAGGACTGTGCTACTTCTTGCGGTTTGTTCCGCTTCCTGACGAGATCCAAGACTTCTTCAAACCAGTGGCCAATCAGATCCTCCAGCTCCTGAAAGGCAGAGCGTGCCTACCTGCCAAGAAGGGCCGAGGTAGGCTCAGCTCTTTCCCACACCCTCTACGGAACTGGGCAATGAAGCTATTTTCAGCCGAGTTGCCGGGACACTTACTGTTAATTATACATAGTCAGAATGCCAGGCTTCCTGTTATCCTGTAACTCATTGCCTAAGACATGCTGTTAGTCTGGCACATCCGCTACAAGTTACAAGGTGGAATAGAATTCCTCTAACTATGTTGGGTGGTTACAGTTTCAAATGGACAAATAAACAAATCAGTTTACAGTGAGCCAGCCATTGAAAATACACTTCCTATTTTATGTGTATATTTATTTTGGCTCCCTCCTGTTGTTTTTCCTAGGCCCTTTTTCCCCAGATAGAGCTAATGAGATGATGTTGTTGTTGTTGTTGTCAATATTATTTACTTGCACAACTACTGTGCATACATAGCTCTGTTAGTACCCCAGAACTAATTTGACCCCCACATCAACCCTTGTGTTGTTGTCTGGTCTCCCCCCGTAGATGGGAAGGTGGCGCTGAAGCAGCCGTCGGAGCTGGCCGTGTGCGTGGACCCTGTGGTCCAGGAGGTGGTGGGGACCGAGGAACTGGAGAGACACCTGCGCCTGTCCTACCTGCACCCGCTGCTGCAGGCCCAGCTGCCCGCCGCCCTGCTGGCCACGCTGGGGGTGCGGCGCCTCCGCGGCACAGACGTGGCCGCCGTTACCTGCGCCATGGCCCGCGAGCTCGTACACGACGCCACACCTTTGTCAGGTACAAACTGAAGGAAGCATCACTAGCCATGCAACCTACCCAGCTACTGCTTATTTCATTGTCCTCTGTGCTCTTTTCATTATATATTCGAAATAAGCCCTAGTTCATGCAAATGAGCCAAGAATCTATTACGTCAACCTAGTGTGACGTGTGTGTGTGTGTGTGTGTGTTTGTGTGTGTGTGTGTGTGTAAAAGCAGATGCCAATATGAAGACTCTGGCTAGGCTCTTGCAGTGTAACTACCGTGCCCAGGAGCATGAGTACGGGGAGGCCCACGCTGCGCTGCAGGGGCTCAAGGACCTTCCCATAATCCCGCTGGCCAATGGGCAGCTGGTGTCCCTCAGCAGTGGAGGAGTCTTCTTCCCTATCAGTGAAGCTGGGGAGATGCAGAAAGGTAAGGTCTGTGTGTGTCTGTCTGTCTGTGTCTCTCTCTCTCTCACACACACACACACACACACACACACACACACACACACACGGGCACCTTGCTAGCTATGAATTTGCATATGAATTCAACATAAATACCCACTAACGCAATGTTCCTATCAGTGAAGCTGGGGAGATGCAGAAAGGTAAGGTCTGTGTGTGTCTGTCTGTCTGTGTCTCTCTCTCTCACACACACACACACACACACGGGCACCTTGTTCAGCTATGAATTTGCATATGAATTCAACATAAATACCCACTAACACAATGTTTTAGCTACATGTACATTCACAAATTCATGAATGCAAAATAAATACCCACTCACGCAATGTTTTAGCTACATGTACATTCAAGAACAAATGTGCCCGTCTGCAAGCACACGCAAATACACACTCGCAAGCACCCTTACATTTAAACATAAAGTGCCCCGCATTGTCACAGTCTAAATTTAGCCGAAAAGATTTTTAGACATTGAACATTGCTGAGGGAGGCTGTGTGTGTGTGTGTGTGTGTGCGCGCGCCTATTCCCTCACTGCTTTTGTACTCAGACAAGGGGAAACATTGGCCTCTCTGGTCCCGCTACCACACAGTCTCTCTAGCACAAACCCGAGTGAGTCACACACTCATTCTCTCCCGCTCTCTCGCATTCTCTCTCTCTCGCTATTTCTCCCTCCCTCATTTTTACATATACCAAAGGGTCACCTGCGTCATCACCCTCAGGCATGAAAAGAGCCCAAAAAAAGAGAGAGAGACGGAACAACAGCGGGAGCGAGTTTATGAATGGAAGGCAGGTTATGAATAAATCAGGGCTGGGTGGCAGCGCCATGAAACTTTGATGGGCCCGGAGTGTTTCCTGTTTGCCAGCGCTGCAGAACGAAATGTATCGCACGGCCGTGAATCTGTGTTTGTAGCTTTTAGAACCGGGCTTGTTACGTGTGTGTGTGTGTGTGTGTGTGAGGGGGAGAGAGAGAGTGAGAGGGGGAGAGAGAGAGACAAAAAGAAAGAGGGAGGCAGTTAGGAGACAGTAAGAAAGCCTGATACATTAGGTGTGTGAGAGCACTCTCTTTCCTTCGTGTGTGTGTATGTGAGTGTGTGAGGCCTAGTACATCTGGTGTTATCAGACTCAGGCAGCTGTTTGGACTGTAAGCTGAGGCTGAGGCAGGGTTTGTGTGTGTGTGTGTGTGTGTGTGTGTGTGTGAGTGTTCTGGGCAGATGATGAGCTTTGACCTACTTCCCCCCGCTGGCAGTCGGTGAGTTCACCTGACAGTGAGCTGCACCACCACACACACACACACACACACACACAAATACACGCACACCCAAGCTGGTATAAACCTTTTGTTTGGTCTTTTGTCTTGACTGGGTGCTTAGCTACTCCTGTTTTTGCAGTGCTTTGTCTTCCCTAACCCCCCTTCTTCCGCCTCTTGGTTTTCTACTTTCTTCTCTTTCAGCTGAGTCTTGTGTGGTGTCCTATTGATCCCACCTGTCTCTCCCCGTCCTCTGTCTGTGCTCCCATCACCCTGCATCACTCCCTCCCTTTGTCTTTCACTCTGTGTGACCCTTATCGTTTCCCCTCCTTCTCTCCTCCATCTTTCTCCATCATTTTTTTCCCTCCTTCTGCCATTATCACCTTTTCTCCCCAATTCTTCATATCCCTTCTTTCTGTTCTCTCATTCTCTCTCAACCCTTTCCCTTCCTATTTATTTAATTCTTTTTTTCAAACATTTGTCCCCCCCCCCCCCTTGGTGATTTTGAGTTTGATTTCTCAGTGCCATGATGCAAGTCTGTGTCACTTTGGATAAAAGAGTCTGTCTCTCTCTTCTCCCACCCTCCCCCCCTCTCTGTCTCTCTTTGCTCTCTGTCTCTCTCTCCTCCTCCTCTTCCTCAGGTCTGGAGGCTCTGTATCGTGACCTGTGCACAGTGGCCCCCGCCCTGCTCAGCAGCCTGGACACTCTGGGGAACTCGCAGGTGCGCGACCTGCTCCGGCGCCTCGGGGTCCATGAGCTGGAGCCCCAGCAGGTTCTTCACCAGCACATCTACCCCACGCTCACCACAGAAGCCTGGAAGGTACGTACACACACACACACACACACACACACACTCACACACTCATACTCACTCACTCACACACACACACACACACACATTATAGTATATGCTGTATAGGAGAAGCATGCCTGTACCATCACACATACCCATCTTGAACACTGTACAATGAACACTGCATGCATGAAGTACAAACTGACGAACAAATGAACTGACTGATGTACCTCATACTGAGCAAGCTATGCATGAAAGATCCAACCCCATACCCACCAGCAAAAACCCCCACTCCCCCCACCAATCCCAGCTCATGTGCATGCTGTGTTTACTTGCAAGGCATATGTTTAAACGTACCCATATATGCATCCACAGCGTGTCCTCACATCATGACATTCCCATAGCAATCTCACACACACACACACACACACACACACACACGTGCAAACATAAATATTCCCACACAGCATGTTTATGGTGATGTCATCAAGAGCTCTCAAAGGCACTGAATTGTATAAATCCCAGATTGTACACACAAATTTTATTGTGCTTTTGGACCAACTTTGATGCAGGGCTGTCCTCCCTGCCCACGCAGAGACAAGTCAGTCAGGTCAACACAAAGGAGAGGAGAGCAGAGGAGAGGAGAAGAGAGGAGGAAGATAAACAGCAGTGGTTGGTGGGAGTCTGTGTAGGCTTGATTAAAGCGCACTAGGGATGGGGGCGCATTCTCACCTTGCTGCACATGATCGAGTCCGGCTAGCACAGATAACCCGCCCTCTCCCGTCAACTATCCATACCCTTCCTCTCTCTCTTTTCCATTCCTCTATTACTAATTCTTTCTTTCTATCCATCTCTTTTTCTCTCTTCTTTCTTTGTCTACATCGCTCATCTCTCTCTTTCACCTTCACTCTTTCATTTCTTCTTTCTTTCTATCCCTCACTCTCTTTCCTTCTCTCCCTCGGATCATGCAATCCTTCCAACACTCTGTCTCTCCCCACCTCCTCCCAACCTCCTCACCTCTCTGTGCCGATGCTGTGCTGATGCTGTGCTGATGCTGTCTCTGTAAATGTATAATGTATTCTCCATCACAAGCTCAGTCTGAGGCAGGGGAGGGCATTTGCACATGTCCCTGATGTACCCTAGAACTCTCTCTTTCTTTCTCTCTCCCTGCGTCTGACTCTGGCTCTCCCCCTCACGCTCTATTTCTCTTCCTCTCTTTCTTTCTTTCTCTCTCTCGCGCTCTCTCTCTCTCTCTCTCTCTCTCTCCCTTCCTCACACGCACACTTACTCACTCTCCCTCTCTCTCTCTTACTCTGACCCCTCTTTCCCCTCCCCTCCTCCCCCCTCCAGTCAAAGCGTCAGGACGTGCTCGTCAGCTACCTGCTGTTCATCAAGCAGCACGTGCGGGAGCAGGACTACGGCAGCCTGAACGTGGCCATCCCCGTGCTCACCAACCGGGGCCTGCAGTGGCCCGCCCAGAGCAGAGTGCACTTCTCCAAAGACTACAGCAACATCGACCTTCCCACCAAACTGCCTGGTAAAGAGAGAGCCGGCCGCCACACATCACTGCACAGGCCTGGCGCTTTGTCACTGATGCAGTCTGTCCAGCATTTGGATCTTTCATGTATTTGTACAAATCGTTTTGCCTGTTTGTGTGTGTCAATGTGAGTGTGAGTGTAAGAGTAGTGTTTATACCTATTTAATGCTTTAAGTATACTCTACACCTCTATTGCTTCTGCAAACAATCCCTTTATATCCTTTGTTCTTATATCCTGTGTCAGTGCTTGGCATAGCTTTAGACATAACCAGACACACCCATACTGTTCCTTATTAGATCCTTCTGTTATAATTGGAATAGAATAATAGAAATTCTGATAAGATTTCTAAGTTCTTTTGATCTCAATGAGCTGACTTGGTCACAAAGGCTAAACACAAAGTAAATTTCTCACTCGCAAAGCGTAGTTTGTTTTGTAGGGCCTCCAGGGATAATCTGGTATTTTGACAGCAGAAAAAAATGATCAAGCATTCAAAAGGGTGGGAACAGAAATATTTAAAGAAGTGATTTCAAATCTGCCTGCCTATGGTCAAACGCTAAGTAAATAGCCTGAGTAAAATAAATCTTTTTTTAGATTGTCTAGATACCGCATACTCTTTAATACATTTTCAGAGAATTAATCAAAAGTAAGGATTGGCTGTCCTCATGTTGTCATTGATGAATTTTACAAAGACGGAAAATACAGTCGTTCTACAAATAGGTTATCCTGTCAAAAGGGATTTCCCCAGAATTAAGAGTAATCTACAGTACTGAAAGGTCTTGTATCCTTTTGCCCTTACTTTCTTTCCTCTTTTACTAATAAAAATGTCTATTTTACATTAGTATAGCAGGATGATTAGTTACATTACATTACATACATTAGCAATATTGTACACCCTTATCCTTAGGTCTTTAGGCACAACCTTCCATACCCCAAATCCCAAACCTGTATGCCCATAGAATAGCATTGTAGTAATGCCCTACTGACTTCAAACCAGATTTGTCTCAGTCAGTCATGGATCACTGACCAGGATTTTAGATCGTGGATCAGTCAAAAAAAAAGCAAGCGTGAGCCCTGCACTGGACACCTGCACACCTCCTGCTTTCAGCGGTCACGCCTGAGTGGGTACGCGTTCATGTCCTGCGAAGACAATGTGCATTCTTGCCGGAAAATAACTGCAAACAATGCTCTTGTCTGAAGATTGCAATGACCGCTTCCCTAAGTCACGAAAGCACAGTGCGCCTCATCAAATCTAAAGCCAGCAATCGAGAGACTCTCGTAAGATGACTCAAACCCATTGCCCCCCGATCACCACATTCTTGTTAAACAATGCGCCAGTGTAAACTCCTGTCCCATTGTCTCCAAACCTTTGGAGCGGCCGCAGGGCCCAGTCAGCAGTTTCCCCTTGTGGTGCCCGTGCCCTTTGTCCATGCCCAACACGGCATGAAAGTGGAGTTGGGAGAATGCTGGCGGTTATGTAAGCACAGAAGGAACGGGCCACGCCGTGGGGAATAGCAGCACGCTTGGCCTGCTGCTCCAAGAGGCAGAGCAGAGATGAAGTTCTTAAATTAGCCTGTGTGTGTGTGTGTGTGTGTGTGTGTGTTAATATACATGTTTTGCAGCTTTCTCACTATTCCTTCCCACACTATTCCATATTCTATCTAATCTTTTTCTCTCTCTCTCTCTCTCTCTCTCTCTCTCTCTCTCTGTCCTTCTTAGGTGTGGACTGGGTGCTGGTGGATCCATGCTACCTGCGGGCGGACCGTGATGTGACGGGCTGGAGGGAGTTGCTCATGGCTCTGGGCGTGCGGGACCTGCTCATCTTCAGAAAGGAGCGTCGCACCTTTACTGCCCAACAGTTGGTAAGCCCTTCTCGACTAGGTGTGGGCAATTTATTTCTATTCTAGCGTGGGGCCAAGTATAACTTAATTCTGCACAATATTCAGTTCTCCTATGGTGAAAAGCAGTATATAATGCATTGTGATAAACTGCTACTGGTGGTCTAGAAGTATAAGAATATTCAGAAATATTGTTAAATTTATGATTTGTGGTGTATAGGTCAAAGAGGAAAGTAATTGCCAGTCACTGTACAGGCAAAGGCAGATATTTCCGTCCATATGTAAATAATAACTTATAACTTTTTAAAATGATGCCACAGAGTTGTATTGCATACACAGCATAAACGGCCTGCGGTTTTCCTAAGGGCAGTGCTGTATGTAGACCCCGGGTCTGTGCTTAGCTCTTAACCCCTGCCCATAGTTTAGGCCTACGTTCCTTGCCCCATGCGGAACAGACTGACTGAGATGAAAAAGATTGGCAGACTTATTGGTAGACTGAGTGACAGTGTTTTTGAAACAGTTTCTATCACACACTCTCTCTCTCTCTCACACACGCACACACACATATACCAGTATGCCCATTTGGGACCCATCCAGACAGCTTGTCAGGTGGCCAGCCCAGGGAAATTAGTGAAACGCTAATCATTCCCACAGCAAAACGCTCCCCTAAATCATTCCCCCTCCCTCTCTGTCAGAGAAGCACCAGCGCTGTAAGAGATCTAATTTATTAGCTATTACAAAATGTTAAGTGTTTTGCCGCAGCCCCGATTGCAGGAATTTGCCGGAAACATTCCCAAAAAGCAAAAAAAAACGGCATTAGCTCCGTGCCACTCAATTCCCATGGCATTTTGTAATCCGCCTGGATGGCAAACATGGTGATGAAAAAGCCTATAATCCGGTGCTGTAGTATGATTCGGGGCAACCCCCGCTCCAGTCACGGGAAATGCCAAACAGGTTACCGAAAAACACCAATACACACACACACACCACTCTCCATGTAGGGGTGTCTCATTCTCATGGAGGGATGAGCTATTGGAAACTGTTATTCACTGGCTCAGTGGAAATCCTCCGCACGGGATGCTTTGCAGCTTTCCCTGACTCCGCTGGGTGCCTTTTGAAGTCCTGTCCAGGATTCATGGCGGACCCCGCTGCTAAAACCACAGGGCAAATGGGAGGGGAAATATTGCTTTGTGGTTGGTCCTTTTGAAGTCAGGCCAGGTTATGTTGCCGTCATTTGATGTTGACTGATTGAAGATTAGGTATTTTTATTATTATTATTATTTGCCTGGAGCCAAAATAAGTTCTTGACAACGCGCGCGCACACACACACACACACACACACACACACACACACACACACATACACACAGACACACACACTGTTGCTTGCTTACTTCTCTCTGTCGTTATTGTGTTGTGTTGGCGGGGAACATCATGAGCCGTCCCTGGAGAGTCTTTCAGACGTGACTCAGCCTGTCCCTCACCAAAACACTTCACTGTGTGCGTCAACACAGCTTAGATGAAACTTAGGAAGGGGAGTGGAAAAGAAAAACTGATGCATGAAGCCATGCATACAAGAAAAAAAAGTGAGATGGTGGGGGGAGGGTGCGAATAAAAACATATTCAAATATATAAATTTATTTTTTTCTACTATCATATTTGATGCATCCTGCTTAGATGAATTATTTTGAAAAAGCAAAAAAACAGAAAAAATCAAATCAATTCAGCTGTGGGTGACTGAGGACAAACAATTCTGTTTACACCATTTAAAGTTTCCTACCGTTCTTCTCCCTCTACCATCTCACCCACTCTCTCTCTCTCGCTCTACCTCCCCACCTCCTCTCTCTCACTCTCCGTCACTCCCAAAGGCCTCTAGTCCATGGGCAGAGGAGGCCAGCCGGTGGCCCAAGCCGGCTGGTGGCGTGTACGTGCTAGACGACTACCAGTGCGAGGAGTTCCAGGCTCTGGCTACCACCGAGGAGCTGACGGCCTCGGCCAAACTGGAGCAGAGGCAGGCGCTGCTCAGTCTGCTGGACAAAAACTGGGACACTGGGTAACTGGGCCATCTCAACAGACTATACATTATTGATTGCATGCCACACTGCATTGCACCGCTACCACTTGCACTGTGTTTGACTGTGTGTGTGTGTGTGTGTGTGGTGGGTGGGTCACTTGCTCTTCTTTAAATAGTCTTGAAAGCACTGAGAAGTCCTCTCCATTTTCCTTTCCATCTTCTGTCTGTCCAGAGCTATATTTGCCGATTGTAACACGTGTTTAAGAGCTGTTTGTTGTGTATTACCTGTCCTAAAGCAGATCCCCTGGTCTTCAAAGAATGCCTTGTGTGACGACGAGGCTCTTTATGTCCTTTAAACAGGAACTGAGTCCCCAAAGCACCAAAGGCTTGTGATGCCATATTCCTACTGTGGCACAATCATGTTAAAAATAGGCTCTGCTCCTCATGCCATGCTTCATGGTTTCTTCTGTCCAACGTTTGCAACTCCGCTTGAACAACAATTGTAGTACATACATACCACTGATGCACAGGTCCATGTGACGTGCACATACAAACAACCTGTACCCGACAAAAGTTTTCAACTAACAAGCGGCTTAAACCACAAAAAAATATTTTCATAATTTTAGTTCCCAACCTGCTTCCTGACTGTATATTTTAAAAAAAAATCTATGTCTATGCTCTGAATTAAGTTAGTGGCATTATTGGGATACGTAAAATTGACATTGCCGAGTTGTATACCTATGCATGTACAAGAATTAAATGTTGTAGGCTACAATGGCATTGCTCAACTTGCCCCGTGTTGGCATTCATTCAGAAGTTAATAATGCTAAGGCCACACCAATAAAATTAGTTGGTTCTCGGATTCGCCGCTTGAAAAAAATGCAAAATGAAATAAAAATAAAATTTTATTCGAACTCACACGAACATAAAAAACACAGTGGATGATACCTATAATAGTGAAATAAGCATGCTGCGTTCACGTGACGTCGAAAACCAATCAAATCGCGCCTTTCACTTCAGAGCGCAAGAGACATTATATGAGGAAAGATGCCGGTGCATCCTGCTAGGCCAGTGTTTGCAATTATTAGAATATTTGATCGGAAGAGAAAAACATTTGACAAGTGCATTGAAATTAAAGAGGATGAGAACTTTGCGCAGTTGTAGTCACGGTGCAGAGAGCAGCTTGTGCAACTCTGTGGAGGTGAGTTTGATATTTCATTGATTGAGAGGCGAAAAAAAAACATTTCAAGTGTTTCGCCATCAAAATCAATCAATAAATAAAGGAATAGCAGGTGCCTACACATTCACATCCTCGCGCGCGCACACACACACGCAAAACAAATGTCTCTTTTCTAGATTCACGTGACTGCACGTTGATGAATATTCATCCCCGTTACGCTGATCACGAAGTTTTAGTCATTATATAATTGCTGGTGAATCAATGCGATTTTGACGTTCTAATGCTCTGTGATGAACTGTGACAAAATGAGTTTGAACGTAGGCTACAGCAGCCTAGACGACAGGCCTACATTATATGTCATACCTCAATTCCACAGCCAGCTTGCTTGGTGCTTAGATTCTCAAACTCTTAAGTAAATGACAAGCCGTCAAACCTTTACATAACATAGAATGACAGAATTATGAATTTGTACATTGCCTAAAACCTGCATGACAAAAAGTGTGCTGTGATGTGTGAAAGTTAAGTTTATAAATTAGGCCACATTTAGTTTTTCCTTAACACATGAGTAAATGTCTTTAATGAACATTAACTGTGAATGTGCTAATTTACCTTCAGAACATTTTTTTATTTTTATTTTTATTTCGCTCGCTCGCTCCATATTTTTCCTGAAAAAATCCGAGAACCAACTAATTTTATTGGTGTGGCCTAAACATTCAAAATAAAGGAGGATTTCGCATTAATTGTATTAGAGTATGTCAGTTTGGCATGTAATATGTCACTGTCTATTATAGATGGACCAAAGAAAACTCTTTACCTTCTCTCTTACAACCTCCATGTCTATCTTCTCCTGCATGTTCGCGCCAGTTATTCAGCCAGTGAAGTTTTTTTTCTTTTATAGGAAACTGTCTAGTGTATAAATTACAAAAGTTTGTACGGTGATCTTGATTTCAAAAGACCCACCTCACTATGACCCGAATATCACTCAAAATATTTTGTGACTCATGACTGCAGGCGACCACTCATCTTTAATCAACCCTGTACATCTCACACACACACACACACACACACACACACACACACACACACACACTCACGTTTTAGGGCCTCTCGCCCTTAGCACCACCCTACTCATCTACTAGAGGCTTTTATGCTGCAACCAAAAAAAGAAGAGAGAGAGAAAGAAAAGGAGAGGGAAAACAAAACGCAACTATAAATGCACTATGGCCTTGTTATCCTCAGACAACATGCCTCTGCAGTCTGCCGGCGAGCTGCCTTAATCCGCCCTCATCCCCTTCCCTCCCTCCCTCCCTCCCTCCCTCCATCCCTCCATCCGCACGCATTCATATCCCATTTGCCCCCCTACCCAGAGTCCATAGAGGGGCGTGTTGGGGAAATCCACTGGTCTTGCACCCGTTCCTGGGGATTACTCCTGTCCGCCTTGTGCCCTTTGCCTAAAAGCCCTCTTGTTTCATCAGACCCACTAAGCAGGCACGGGGGTCATTTGGGATCTATGGCCCCTGTGCCCTCTGGTGACTGGTCTACTGTATGCTTAGTTTGTCTATGCTTAGATCGTTTCTGCAATACCATTAGCCATTTTGGTGTTGTCTCATGTTGCTTCTATTGTCATATATATTTCCTTCTTAATTCTCTCTCCCTCTCATTCTCTTTTTTTCTCTCTCTCTCCCTCCCACTCTCGCTCTGTCTCTCTCTTTTTTTCCTGTGCTCCTCTAGATCTCTGTCAGTAAAGCCATTGGTTGATTAGGCTTTTGTCTGGTTTGACTGCATATAAGCTTTGCAGAAGGCAAATATTATGCCTTTGTTTGGGTTACCATGAGACCACGGCTCTCTGCTGTGACCATTCTGGCGTCTGACTACCCCCACTCTCCCGGCTCAATTTCATGATTATTTGTTAGATGGCTACAATCTGACTGCTGACCCCAGTGTGTTGGGCGTGCGGGAGCAGCAGGGGATGACTTGAGTTAGGGACTGGCTGTGTGTCCGACGGACTGTAAATGAGCTCCACTCGCCTCCCTTTTGGGAGCATTAGTTTTTCCTAATCACCTTAGCTGTTTTAAAGTGTTTCCCCTGGGATTGGAATGAGCTGGTTTTTCGGACGGAGACTGATGGTGCTGACTAAAGAGCCTGATCCTACCCCTCCCCTCCCAAGCTGCTAACTCTCCAAAAGAGCAGTCTCAGCTCTCCTGTCATTACTAGACATGCCCCTTCACCCACAATACCCACCGTTGTCCCCTCACCCTCCTGTCTCTCTGTTCTTTACTCTTGACTTCCTTTGCCCTCTTTTTTTCCCCTTCCTCTCTCTCTCTCTCTCTCTCTCTCTCTCGCTCTCTCTCATTAAATGAAAAAAGGGTTGTATGGCACTGCACATCTCCACAATTACATATGCATACACGCACACACACAAACACACATACATACAAATGAATGCACGCGCACACACACACACACACACGCATGCATACATACATACATGAACATTAAACCATGGGATAAAACAGACTGCAACATTTCTGGCAGCTAATAGAGTTTTGGGACTTATAATAGTTGGGCTAATTCATCAGGGTCTGGGAATTAATTGATATTTACGACCAATGAATCAAAATAATGAAAATATGAGAAAATAATAATGAATAATCTCTCTCTCTCTCTCTCTCTCTCTCTCTCTCTCTCTCTCTCTCTCTCTCTCTCTCTCTCTGTCTGTTTCTCTCTCTCTCTCTGTCTGTTTCTCTCTCTCTCTCTCTCTCTCTCTCTCTGTTTCTCTCTCTCTCTCTCTCTCTGCTCTATGACTCACACTGCTGTGCTGTGATGTGCCCTTCCGTTCCGCTCTCATCACTCCTGATGCTGAGCTCTCAGCTCTGACACACACTCGCCTGCCTATAAAATCCTTGATTAGCTGCCAATGATAATGAAGTTTTTAGATCAGATATCTAAGCCCCTCCACACACACACACACATATACATACATACATACATACATACACACACACACACACACACACACACACACACACACACACCACAGTGATCTTCCTCTGAGATGAGCAAAAGCACATGCCTCTGAATGTGATGAGGAGTTTCTCTTTTTGCTATGTGCTTATGGTCGCGTTCCTCTCCAGAAGCTCTTTAGATTTTGATGGAGACATTTGCTGGAGTTGAGTCATTGCCCTAATTTTGAGAAAAAAGTGTCGCCTGAAAGGAACATACACACTTACACTAACTCAGACACACAGACACACATTAGACACTCAAATATACTCACACACACACACACACACACAGAATTGCACACACTCAAGCATAACTGGCACCAAGATACTGTTTTTGCTCCCCTTTTTCTTCCTTGCAGAGAGAAGTACTCCCAGTACCTGAGTGCTCAGGTTCTGGACGGCGATGGGCGCCCGCTCATGCGCGACACCCGCTCCTCCTTCCTGCAGGCCCTCACGCGCCTCCCGTGGGTTCCCACCTTCCGCCTGCAGCCGGACGACCAGACCCCCACACGCGGCTACCACTGCCCCGGCTCTGTCTACCTCTACTCTCAGGACGTGCTGAGCGTGTTAGGGGCACACGTGGACTACGTCGAGATGGCCCCCAGCGAGTTCTCCAAAGGCGTCGGTACGTACGCTGTCTAAAATACACTGCTGGTGGGATGTCAGCAGTTGGATCATCAGTGGAACCTAAACACAGAGGGCACTTATTGACAAATATTTTCACTTATAACTCAACTCTAGCCTTTCAATTTTTTGAAAGGTTTTGTCAGTTGGTGAATTTGTTGATAAATCATGTACATTTAATGTGAAGAATGTTATTATGCTGGTGTACTGTAATCAGATCAGTGTTGGCTAACAAATGAGTTGAGATTCAGTTGTTTTGTGATTTCCGTTTAGCTCATAATGCTGCCACTGTGAATAGTGAGTGACCAGTGAGTGCTTGCTGAAGTTGGTCTAACTGTGGACTGGTGCCTGTTGTACTCTATATTGCAGGCATGAGGCACATGGTGTCATTGGAAGAGATTATCGACTACCTGAAAAAGTGGAGCGCACAGGCCTCGGCAGACACTGCTCCTGCCGAGGGAACTGATGGGGGGCCGCTGTTCACCACCACAGTCCAGCACATCAGCCACGTGTACAGCTACCTGCAGACCCAGTGCCCCCTGCGCCAGCTCAAGGAGCTCTTCCAGCACACGCCTGCTGTGTTCGTAGAGGTCGTGAGGTCAGTCAGGAGAGCACAGGGGTTAATGAGGGGCCATGAGCAGGGCGTTTGAAAAAAGTGGATGTGTGTGGGTGGGTGGGTGACTAATTTTAATTTATGCTTTATACATGAAATTTAACATTGTTTAAGGTCAAACATGACTGAAAAAATCTTTCAACATTTAAATATGTTTTAAGACATGAATATAAGATATAAATATAATCAAATTTGGTTGTGTTGATATTTAAGGACAAACAACAACTGGTGCTCTGGAAAGTTTTACCACCTGAAAGATGTCTGCTGGAGTGACCCTACCAGAATGTTCCAGCGATATAAGGAGATTGTCAAAAATGCCAAAAATGGACTTCAAGAGCCTAAAGTTCTGGCACCGTTCTACAGTAACATTCCCGACATGAAAGATCTCTTCATAAAGGTAAGCCTCATACAGTTTCTTTCAGATATGCTGCTGTCTTTAATGTTGAATGTAAATGCTATGTGTACAATGGTTGTAAACGGTATTTAAAAGTGTCGATAATATTAGCTGACGGAAAGAAAATTAGCATAGTGAGGTGTTGGTGACTGATTTTCTGATGTCTGTTTTGGCTTGTCCAGTTGCGTGTGGAGCTTAATCCCTCCATGAGGCAGTATGTGGATCTCCTGGAGCTGGTGTGCGAGTCGGAGTCCCAGGCCACAGGTCTCATCCTGCAGGACGTCTCCGTCATCTATGCCAAGCTGGGTGGGTTAGCAGCACAAATAGCCAGTTCTATTTTCATGAATTTTCAGTTTGGTACAATGGCGACTGGTGGCTACCCCCGCCGACTTGTGTCAAATTGGCCAAGCTCTACGCACCGCTCAACTTTGTGCCAAAGACTCATATCAGTGAAGCCGATACAGGTCTGACAGGTCTGCTGGCCAGGTGTGCGCATTGTGCAAGCGAAAATGGAGCCGAGTATGCTAATGTAATTATGAGTTAAATTGATCAGGTTGATTGATCGATTGATCTAGGTTTTCTTTTGTTTTAGTAATTCTTTTTCAGGGATCTGGAATTGGTGGAGTGGATTTCTTTCTTTTTAAAGCAGGGCTAAGCAATGCTCTGTTTTTTTCTCTCACGAGCTCCCTCTAAAGTTTGCTGTATTGCATTGTATTGTACTGCATTCTATTGGAGGTGGACAGCTGCTGTTGAACATTGCAAATGCTGTATCTACCGTTGTAGGCCACAGTGGCGCATTCTACGCTGTTCGTTCGCTGTGTAATGACTCGCATTAGCATCCTAAACAGTATGAAACGGATTAATTAACTGAAAAATGTTGCTTAGAGGGCCTTCAAAATACTTGTGTGTTATGATAATGAGAGCATGTCAAGGAGGGGGGTGCATCCTCTAAACTCACAAGCTATTTGCCATTTTCCATTCCAGCGGAGAAGTGTAGAATGCCGTACCAGCATGGAGACCAGGACGCAGAGATCCCGCTAGATCCAGGCTACTGCACCTCTGTCCAAAGTAAGCCCACACTTGCTGCCAACGCCTGTCTTGCTGACCTACCATTTCCTAGTGGATAAATACTCCCTATCACCTTTATCGATGCATTTTATCATGAAATATAACTTGAATATAGCTTATAACTTGAAATCAAGCAAACAGACATGAAAGTCCAGGGTCTTAGCTTTCATTTGAAACCAATTTTATGTTTCTAGGTAAAGGGGTTTTCAAGTTATAAACTTTTGAATGTCAGTAGGCTCTCTTGTACAAAAAGTTCCTATGGGAGTTTACATAGGGGTCCCAAGCAAAACGCATAGATATATCTTTACAAAAATTATTGTGAAAAGTCATATTTTTGGTCTTTTGACTTTTTGATTTTGATTATTTGTGTAGCAGGCTGAGAAATTGAGTTATTTGGGGGTATCATAAGGATGGTACCTTCATATCTTGGTTAGTTCATAGACATTTGAAATGAGCGGAAAAAAAACTTAGTTCCAACCTCTATAACTCTGTGTCCATATGTCACAGAAACATGCATATTCTTCTAGAAAAAACTTGAGGGTGTCACCTTTCCAATGGAATGAGGCACATCCCTGAGTCTAAAACTATGTAGGAACTGTCAAGCTTTTAATTTGGGTATGCCGTTTTTTTTTTAAAAATAGGAAAAATAGGGGCGTGCCTTAACAGGTTAAGTATAATTATGGTTAAGTGTGTTTTGCTGTATTGATCTTTGTTGGCTATTATACTGCATTCTGCCTGTGTCTTAACCCCTATGTGCCTGTGTTTCCTGGGTGTTCTTAGAGATGCTGTCGGGGAAGAGAGTGTTCCCGTCCAAGAGGAGCACCTGGGTGTCACTGGCACAGCGGCCCATGATCCCCGACGACAAACACCTGGAGAAGATCTTCCAGTCGCACCCGCAAGTGTGTCTGCTCAACCTGCCCCCAGCCCAGAAGAAAGCCCCAACTCGAGCAAAACCTGGAGCCTCGGCAGGTGGGCTTTGTGTTTACTCACAAATAATATACATTAATGGACACAAAGAATGCCTTCATTACATTGATTGTTTTTAGCATTGCGTATCTGTCCTGATCTAATTAATGGAGTTAATGAGTATTGGAGTATTTGAAGGAGTTACACAAGTACAGGTCAAGGCAATTTATTTGTATAGCACATTTCATACAGGGTGTTGCCTCAATGTGCTTCACAGTATAAATCAAACAAAGCAGGCCTGAAAGAGCAGCAAATGAGGAGTGGATTTTGAATGGATCAAGTCCATTCTTCATTGCCGTCACCAACTTTCAATCTGAGCCGATGTTACGGCAGTCTTGGTATTCAGTGGGCTAGGCTACTCATCTAGATATGCTACATTGTAGGCAGATGTGCGAGGCTGTTCAGCGCCCGTCACAATCCAGCCTGCGCTCTGACTTAAAACCGTTAGCAGTCTGATGTAGGCTACAGTGTTAATGTTTCCCTTTTCAATTATCTGAAGAAACACGTCATTTTGCTAATTAAAAGAGAGTTTGTGTCACTTCCCTGTCTCCTACATCTTGTTATGGCATGGTTATGGTTATAGCAATGGCGATATAGCACTGTCTTGAGCGCGGGTTCAGCCTTCAGAATAACATTAAAACCGCCATGAGAAGTAGTCTGTCGGAGGCAAAGACACAAAATTTAATGACAATTGCCTCGGCGGCAGTCTCCATTGACGCGTTTGATTATGCACAAGCAAGTTCCAAATTCAGATCCATGCGGGCCAGAAGGAAAATTTGAGCTACCAAAGGACAATTCAGATTACAACTGACAGACTGTTCATATTTCACTTCAGTCGTTCTAAGTGGACGGCTCGTATTTTAACTACAATTATCTTTGTTCGGCTACGTTATCAAATAACATTGCAGCTGTGTTTGTGTTTAACGGGCATATGAACAATGTTTTAGCGGGGGGAAAATTATTGTGACAAAGAATCTCTGTTCACCTTTTTTATTATTGATGATTAGATAATACACTCTTGTTCTCTGATTTATTTTTTAAATGAAAATGAGTCAATAAAAAGAAGAGTAAATATAAGCATTATAAGGATAATAAATATAAGCATTAGGCTATGGTCTGTATCACCATTTAAAAGTTTAAATAAAATGACGGATAATAATGGACAATGATGGAATTTTTACGACCCTGTCCGTCAAAATGACGGACAATGGAAAAAGTGTAACGCAACCACTGGTGTGTGTGTGTGTGTGTGTGTGCCACCAGCATCCAAGTCACAGTTGCGTGGCGAGCCCACCTTCTGCGAGGAGGAGCGCACCCTCTTCCTGGACATCTGCCGAGTGCCACAGCTGTCGCAGAGCGTCAGCACGGACGCACAGACCGTCAGCTACCGGCCGTCGCCCATTCTGCAGGCGCTGGTGCGGGACGTGGTGCCCTACCTGCAGCGCTTCCTCTGCTCCCACGACGAGCTGGCTGAGCTCTACGCCGAGCTGCGGGAGGGCGGCATCGCGCAGCAGATCAAGGCCCTCAGCTTTGGCCAGGTACGTTTGTGTTTTAGGTCTACCCCATGGCTGCCCGTTGCGTATACCTCACTGTGTCTCTTCTTTGTGTTTTCTCTACAGGTCAAAAAGATCTATTTTGCCGTCATAGCAGTGCAGACAGAGTTGACAGTTTTTATGAAGTTTAAGAAGCAGCAGTGAGGGAATTTGTTGGCCTTGTTTCTTTGAAATGTGGCACAAACCCGATTAGGCGGTTAAGAAGAATGTTAATTAAATGCACTAGTTTAAAGGTCATTGATTAATGAAATTGCCATTGCAGCCTTGTTGAGTTCATCCTTTTGTGGACTGTGCCTTTAATGTTTCCATTCACTTTTGGTGAGCGTACCTGAACAAGGTGGAACGGCTGGAAGTGAATGAAGGAATTGCCCAGTATTGCATAAGACAGGGAGTTAAGTCAGCACACACAATCCATCCACCTCTCTCTCTCTCTCTCTCTCTCTCTCTCTCTCTCTCTCTTTCTCTCAGCTGAGACTGTGTTTCATGCTTTTATGCACTGCCAAAGGCTAAGTCCTCTATTTGCCATTTTATTCACACTTTTCTTTAGGTTTGATGGAAGTTTCACTTTGGAGACTTTCATTTTTGGTTTTAAATATGTACAAAAGGATCATTTTAAGTGTCAACTCCTAAACTTTCTGCTTGGTCAGGCAAAGATGGCTATATATGTTAGTCGTAAGAGAAAAGTTGAACAAGATGTAAATATTGACATTTTATTGGTTTTCTCTACTCTTGTACAATGTCGTGTTTTGATTGATTTCCATTTCTATAAATCTGTGAATCCTATGAAGCTCAGATGTGTTTGAGGAAAGGTGGTGCTACAACCATGTGTTGTGTAGTATTGAAAATGACAAGCTACAGTTTGCACATTTCTTTGAAAAATAGACCTTTTTATTATCATATTTAATACTTTAATATTTTATACAGTGTCAAGTTGATCTTGATGTATTTTTAAGTTTGTAATAAAGAGGTCTTGAAAATTAAATCTCTCTAAAACTCTCTTTAAAACCTCTTTCTTTCTTTCTTTCTCTCTCTCCCTCTCTTTATATCTCTCTTTCTTTCTTTCTCTCTCTTTCTTTCTTTCTCTCTTTCTTTCTTTCTCTCTCTCTCTCTCTCTCTTACTTTCTTTCTTTCTTTCTCTCTTTCTTGCTCTCTCTCTCTGTCTCTCTTGTGTGTGCAGGTGGGGGAATTGTACATTCATTACCACTTGAAAGTGCCCGACGGAGAGGATGTGTATGAGAAGGAGAATGTCATCTGTCTCCTGAAGGACAGGAAGGAACTCTACATCCAGAAGGATTACCTCAAGTCCAAGCTGGACATCTGCAGGTACCCTTCCAGTCGCACACTGGTGACAGTGAGCCAGATGTTGGGTTGCCCCTCTTTCTCAGTGGAATCAGTACTAAGAAATAAGAATTGTGTTGTTGATGATTCTGTAGTAGTTAATTTGTAATATTGTCTGAAGGTGTTGTAGAAGGTTTAGATTTTGTTGAACACAATGTGCTATAGATATATACTGTAGCTGCTAGCTGCTTCCTCAGGCCCAATCAACAGAAGTTGTTTTTCAGTCCTGCTCCAGACAACATGAGTTTGCAGTTCTAGTACTTTTTAGCAAGTTTCCGTGCAACCTCCAAGGAACTGGCTGTCGGGTGAAAAACAAAAATGCTGTTCCTTCCGGCGTTGGCAGCGAGAGGTTCTTAACGCTGGGTGTGTTGTTTGCTGGCAGGGAGCTGGTGAAGCTGTTCAGTCCAGAGGGGAGCCAGTCTGACAAGCTGCAGACCTTCCTGGAGAGTCTGATGGGCTCCATGCAAGTGAGTAGAACAGAAGACGTCAGGCAGGCAACCATAGCAATCGTCTCACTGAGTGATCTTGCCCTCTCAGGCCTTAATGCAACAAGAGGAGTGAGTAGGTTTAACTCCAGAAGTTCTGGCTCCTTAAATGTATAAACACCTAAAAAAAACATTTTTAAATTATAATATATATATTATCATTTTTTTATTTTTTTTTTATTTATTTATTTTTTTTTTAATAAAAAATATAAGTGTATAAATATGTATACTTTTAAATACAAAACGTCAAACTACATTGCTTTTTATTTTACAACATAGGTTTTTATACTTATGTTTATAAACATATAAACACTTATGTCATAAACACAAAACACAAACAATGACTACAAGTTGCCTGAACTTGTACAGTAGCTGAGGTAAAGGCAGGTGAAGGTCTTGTTATCGCCAGTGAATATTTAAAAAATGAGTGATTGTTGCTCATGCACTCAAAGTGTGGGAGCTGTTCTCACTCAGCGAGTGATGGAAGCACTGCTTTGCTGTATGTACACTTGATCCATACATGTACACTGCCTTGATATATGTACACTTGATCCTGTAGGCATACCCTATCAATCACAAACTATATATTCCAGAAGAGCTTTGTATGGGATTTGTTGAAAATTCTAACTGTGTCTGTATGTGTGTGTGTGTGAGCATGTCTGGTAATGATTTATGTAAATGTTCAACTTGCTAGACGTTCCTCCCCTGACTGACATTTGTTAATTACTCCAGAGTTTATCGATTTTTTTCTGTGTGTGTGTGTGTGTGTGTGTGTGTGTGTGTGTGTGTGTGCGTGTGTGGTCACATGCAGACCACTACCTCTTTATAACCAAGGTTTGGATAAGCATTTCATACAGAGTGAAGAATGTTTGTTAGGGCTTTGCTCCAAGATCTCTATCCCAGTGACAGACACACACACACACGCACACACACACACAGGTGAGTCATCGGCAGCGCGGTCACAGAGATCAGAGGAGTGCTAACATTAGTGGGCTGAGCCTGCAGTGGATTTTGGGAGATAACAGCCTGCTTGCTGCACACTGCCACTGCACCCCATCTGAGCTCGCCTGAGATGCTTCACCAGTGCTGCTATTTGCAGAGGCTGGAAAAATAATGCGGCTGGATTGTGTGTGTGTGAGAAAGTGAGTGTGATTAGTATGAAAAATTCCCCTATTTCTCTGTTCTTTGTGTGTTGTGGACTGCGTTTCCCTGAAGCTTTAACTTCAAAGTGCCCTGAAATGTCCCAGTTTTCTATCTGCACCACCCCCCTACCCCTCTTTTTCCCTGAATGCTTACTCACTGAAGTCAGTAATTGAAGTGAGGAGACAATCGCTTATGGGGGGGGGGGGGGGGGGTCGGCCAAGTATCTGAATCAAACCCAAGACTCAAGTTATTCCGCGGGCTGGATTGATTATTTATTTTTTGATGTATTCATTTATTCATTTATTTATTTCTGCAGGACCAGGGGGCTTTGAAGAGGTTCCTGGACATCAAGGGTGTCAAGGAACTCCCCAGTGAAGAGGAACCATGGGAGGTTCCCATGCCTGTGGATACGAGGCCCGAAACCTTGGGTACAGACCCTTAAAAATATTTCCTCCTAGAACCTTTAGGACCGTCACCGGGCATTGACCCCAGTGCCACGCCATGTAAGCCACTCCAGATGTGGCACATTTGGTCAGTCAAGCATTTGATAATCATCAGTCAGATGTGTTAAATTGTTTTCTCTTTTTTTTTCCTCGATTGGAGAATACGCATATGGCAAATGGCTCGCCCTTATTTTGATCACTGGGCTGATGAGTTTTATTTTCTTGGAATAACTGACATTTTTCCCTCGGTACACCACTGTGGGTGTAGAAATGACATATCAGTCAAAAACTCTCTCACATATACACACACACACACACACACACACTCACATGCGTCAGAGGAATGGCAGACATGCTAATTTTAGTTTGTTCGTCATTCACGTCCCCCCCCCCCCCGGCATGAAAAAGCAGCTGCTGCCAAAGCTCTGTGTGTGTGTGTGTGTGTGTGTGTTTGCATCCAGCAGCACTTGGATCTCTCACATCCTCTATGCAGTGGTTGTGTTCACACTCAGTTCCAGCAGCTAGTGAATGATAAATTAGCATCATCCTAATATAGCGTTTCAGACAAACAATGAGTGACGGAGGTGGGAAGCCCACTGTTAATTAACATTTCATTATAAAAGTGGAAATCTGGTGGAGAGGAAAGGTGTGTGTGTGTGTGTGTGTGTTCCACAGAGTCCTTAAAGCTCTGATTTGAAAATGTGTTTCAGTAGTTTTGAGCATTTTCTTTTCCTTTTGTAAATAATGCCAAAAATGTATCAAATGTCTGTTGTGGATTTAGTGCATCTCCATATTTGGTATTAAACACAAGGCAACATGTTCACATTGGTGACTGGTTACTCTTGGCTGTGTGTGTGTGTGTTCCTCCTTCTCCCTGCTGTAGCTCCAGAGCCTTGGACAGTGAGCCACCAGGAGGAAGAGAAGAAGCCTTTGGCCGCGGCAGGTGGAGAGGACGGCCTCTTCTGCTGGCCACCCAGGTCTGGCCTCTCGGACGGCCGAGGAGCCGCCAGCGGACACCCCCGAGGCACAGGTGAGGCTGGGTCCCATGGGCAGAGGTCATGGTCCATGTGAGGGGCAGTTGTCTCGGTGACCAGCTGGCTGTCCCAAGGCACATTCTAACTGCGGAGTGGATGGTGCCTGTGGCTAAGAGGGAACTGACAGCAAGGAGATGAGCCCAGCCTGACTGGACCGTGTTCTTTTGCCTAATGTGATTTGACATGATTTGAGGGGATGTGTGCGTGCGTGCGTGCGTGCATGCGTGCGTGCGTGCGTGCGTGTGCGCTTCTGAGCGTGTGTGTATTTGTGGGCATGTGCTACTTTGTCTTTTTGAATTTAAATGCATTTTCGTGTGTATTATTTGTGTGTGTGTGTAGGGGGTGTGGGTACTGTGTTAGGGTGTGGGTGTGCACACGTGAGTGTGTGTGTGTGTGTGTGTGCGTGCGTGCGCGCGTGTTTGTTTGTGTGTGTGAGTGAGATCTTCTTTCTCTGTGTTTGCATACATGAGATATTTCCGGATTTCTGGACCTGAAAAAATTCGACCCTGCTAAAAAACATGTAGAACAAAACAGGGGTGACTCACTGGCCTGCATGTGTTAATTGTACCCACGTCCTGTTGCCGGTGCCAATAAAAATGCCCAAAGGAAGGCACCAGCCACACTGTGTAGGCCATATTATCATCTCCCTTAGCCTGAGGCTCATCTTGTGTGCCACGAATGACTGCCAGCTGCATTGAATCTGTTCTACACAAGTGCATACACGTAGGCTACACTGATGGTTCTACTCTGCATGCAAACTTCCGGCTTTTCCATTATGACTTCTCTAAACGCATATTAGCAGTTCAGGTGAACTTCCTGTACACAAACAGAATGCATGTTTTTACAGGAGAGGGGTAGACAGCTCTGAGCTACTGCTTTCGTGGGAAGTGAAATGTTGCATACCTCTCGATATGAACGAAAGGTGACCCGAAGTGCTAATGAAATCTAATCGCGCTAGGTTGCATGGGACCATGCTATGGTACCTTTTCCTTTTTTTTTTTTTTTGCAGGTGTGATTGGTATGGTTGGTTCATCCCTTCTTTGCTGTTATTGTTCCAGAGCCAGCGGTGGAGGCAGCGCTGAAGATGTGGCCCCCGCCTAACGCTCCCAGCCCATCGGCCGAGTGGACGGGCATGCTGCCCCCTGCGATGGAAAGAAGCTCCAGGCGTGAGCCAGCATCCGGGGAGACCCAGTCCCCCCTGTCCCCTCTGTTCCCCCTGCCTGACAGTGCATCAGCCCCCCTGGGCGCCAGGCTCTCCAGCAGTCACCCTCATGGCCCAGGTAAAGCCCTCTGGAGCTGTGTGTGTGCTTCCCCCAGCAGAGGTGGAGGGTGGAAGTAGCTTGAGTGGATCGTTGTCACTAAGCTGTTGACATTTGGAATCATACAGATCAGGAAAAATGCTGACATTTGGAATAATACAGATCAGGAATGTTGCGCCCACAGAAATATGAAAGCCTCTAAGTGCTGCTCATTCACACATTCATGTGCTTGCATAAAAGGTGTGTTGATAAGCCACAGGATCAAAATCTTCACACAGTTATCTGTGATTATACCTCAGTTACATCACAAACCTCTCCTCCTGTTGCGTCTATGCAGCCAGCGTTTGCTTTAGGCAGGCCAGTCGTTTAAGGATGCCTTGTCAATGTTTTCCTCCCTTCCTCCGCAGCCCAGAGTACAGTGGGCGGAGCGGAGTCTTCCCCGTCCGAAGCGTCTCCACGCCAGCCGGGCGTGGGTGGAGTTGCTGGAGCTGGAGGTGGAAGTGGTAGCGGTGGTAGCGGCGCCAGCAGCACGCGCGGAGGGCTGGGAGAAGATAACTCCATCAGCACCACCACCAGCAGCAGCAGCAGCAGCAGTGAAGCCTCCCACGCCAACGCCTCCTCTCACGACCAGCAGGCCACCCAGTCCATACAGCCGTAAGAATGCCTCCACCAGGCCTATTTGTTCTTTAGAATTTTAAATAGAGCTATTTGACAGCAGTTATTGGCCACAAACACTGTGCTCTGACTCCATAGCGGTGACTGATTGTCTTGGGTGAGGGTGCAGTTTTGGGTCTACTTTTCAGCCTTGTTTTGCTGTTCCCACTAGTATACGGTGTGTTGCATTGCTGACTGGGTGCACCCAAATGAGGCTGCGTGAATGACCGACTGTAGACAGTCTTTGGCATAATTTAATGTAATTTCAAATATGAATCTTTCAAACACATCCCAAAATGTTTTTTGAAACCATGGCATCCTAGAAAGGTAGTGCCTTCAGACTTATAAGGTAGCACCCAGCATCATCTTCACTTTATTACTATTTGTCAGAACAGTTTATTGCGATGGTGAGGCTGTTCTACATACTGTTTAGTCATTTTATTCAGTTAAAGGAGAAATCCGGTGCGACTTGGACCTGGACTGTACTGCATGTGAAGATGTGACCGAGTACAAACATATATCCAATGCTCACCTCCGTTCACCCCCAGCATTCCGCATTAAACCGTTTTTAGCCGGAGCTTTCATTAACCTTACACTTCTAGCTATAGGGGCACAGCTTTGCCTATGCAGCTAAATCGCTATTTTTACACCATTAACAAGGACAGGGGAACAGATTGAAAATTATATTCTGTAGAAGTGCTTGGATTTCATCTGAAAATATATGGTGACTGTCTACATGAGCACTAAAGCACCAACATATGATGAATCTTAAGAGTTTGACCAAAGACCAAAGGTTGTAGCTCGTCAATCGACTTATCATGATATCATTTTAAATAAAGTACCTGTACACTTCTCATTTCTCAGTTCTCATTGTCTCGTTTTAAATGTCAGGGCCCTCAGAAGTCTACCAGTGAAGTGTGAAGTAACTTTGAACCTTGTTAATGGTGTAAAAATAGCAATTTAGCTGCATAGGCAAAGCTGTGCCCCTATAGCTAGCAGTGTAAGGTTAATGAAAGCTCCGGCTGTAAACGGCTTAATGTGGAATGCTGGGGGTGAACAGAGGTGGGCATTGGATATGTTTGCACTCGGTAACAGTCCAGGTCCAAATCACACCGGATTTCTCCTTTAAGTTAAACTGGTCTGATACTGCTCTTTAAAATTCAAATTTAGCTGAGTAAATTTGTTGGCACTTTATAAAAAGCAGATATATTTTAAACCTACTGCGTTGTAATAAGCACTTTTGCACACATGTTGCTGGGAGTCTCGAGGTCTCCGACCACATTGTGCTCACTCTCTGGCTGTGTGCTGTGGCTGTTTTCAGGGTGGCGCTGCCAGGCGAGATCCCCGAGGTGATCTCCAGTCAGTTCCAGGGCGCAGTCCACATGCAGCGCACGCCCCTGACCCTGGACACGGCCGTGTGGGCCCAGGGCCTGGGGGGCGAGGCGGCGCTGCAGGACCTGCCCCTGGACTGCCCACTGCCGCCCGCCGTGGTAGAGATCTCCGACGCAGCCGGCGACCTGCAGGACGTGGGCCTGTGGGGCGAGAAGCTGGTCCACTCCTTCTTGGCGCAGTGGCAGGCGCGCGGCCCCGACGGCCCGTCTGAGGTCACCTGGTACAACCGGGACGGCGAGACGGGACGGCCATGCGACTTCAAGCTGGTGTTCGGTGCCGAGGTGGTGTACGTGGAAGTAAAGACCACCACCAAACCAGACAGGCACCTGATCCGGCTCTCGGCCAACGAGCTGGACTTTGCACTGAAGGAGAGGGAGCGCTACCACATCTACCGGGTCTACGGTGCCGGAGATGTCCGGAATGTACGTCTGCGACGTATCCGAAATCTTGCTCAGCATCTGCATTCCAAAACACTGGAGCTGTTTTTGTTTGTGTAAGATTCCTTCTTTTGTTGTTTTTAGAGATGTTTTTAAGGAAGATGGTGTTAAGCCTGAATTATTTGATTTTAGCTATTTTTATTTTATTTTATTTTTTTATTTCAGTTTTAAAAGAGAGAAAAAAATATTTTTGCTTTCTTGTGCACTGTTTACTGATCCTTTTTTAAACTTTTTTTAAAGTCTTGTAATTTTATACTATCTTGTAATGTAAAGGTATATTTTCTGTCAAGTGCAATGCAAAACGCTGTCATGCAAACGTGGTTTGTGTTGCACTGTTAGTGCACTGCTAGTATTCTCTGTGATCAATTGTAATTGCATATTGAGTTCCAGAGGATAACGGTTTGGTTTAGTAATGAACGATAAGGTATTACACTCCTCAAAGAATGTAACATGTCCTAATGTGTGTAATTATTGGTTTATCAACTCTTGTCTTTTCACTGCATTCCGAAATAAGAGGTAGACTACACATTTTTTAAACTGTTTCTTCTAAAATGAGGTTTAAAAAATAAGTTTCTTAAATATCTGTCACAGAAGTTCAGTCCACAGTACAGTGCAGTGGCATTGCCCTGCTGTTGCTGCTGAAGCTTTGGTAATGTTGATAAATAAAAGTTTAGTCTTATAACCTCAATTTTGCTTCTCTGAGACTTACTGCTGATGCACTCAGTTCATTCATGCAAGTGTTTCTAATCTCATGACTTTACATTGGCCCACATCACAAGCTCCCCAATTGTACCACACCCAGGACCTTTGAAGACTAGCTTTTTGTGTAATCAGTGTTAAAAGTTCACTTGATGTGCAACTGATAATCTTCAGTCCAAGCTGTGGATTAGAGGGTTTAATTACAAGTTGGTCTGGCCAATCGCATAGCTGTTCTAAGGTTAAATCTGTGTCATTTGCAGGCGTCTTGCAGTGTTTTGCTAGACCGATGCAATTAGAATGGAATACTAGGGAGATGTTACATAAGTATTTCAGCATTTCATTTACCACATTTGCCTCAAATCAGCAAATGCCTTTTAATTTATTTATTAATACAAGAACCAAAAGTGCCATGAATTGATTTCATTCAGGCTATGGGTTTAAAAGATTTTAATGACTTGCTTTGCGACCCACTTAATTTCACAGACACACAGAATATGCAAATTGCTGAATCTTCTAGAGGCTTTGAAATTAACCATGTGATCCAACCCATTTCTTTCATCCCAAGGTAACAAATTAAGCAATCCACGTGAATAATTCGCCCCCATCTCATGTGTAATTAAACCATAGCATTTAATACGGACCGACGATTTCCATTCAAGATGGGCGGTCAATGTTGCTTCAGAGGTTCCGGTTCTTTTTTATTGTAAAGCACTATGTGATCCTCTTCCTTTGTGTTGAAATCTTTTACACATCCAGAGGTTTAATCTGCAGCTCATTAGACACTGATAATCTGTATGGAGACAAGTGCGGCTCCTGGACTGGAGTGTGAGTGCGGATGGTGCTGAGCGCTGTGCGCTGCCATAGGCTGACAAATGCACCATGCCAATCGTTTCCTGCTCTCGTTGGTCGAGAAATGCGATGGGTTGTACCTTCGGCTGGAGAGCTATGGTTTTCAGCCAGGGCCAATACGGAGACAATAGGGGAACGCAGGACAGCTGGTGGAACGTATCGGGCTGCTGAGACAAGTGAAATTACTCCATACCGTCAACTAGTCGCCAGAAGGAATTGGTTGAACACCGATGCAACAGCCTTCACATTTTACGCAAACAACTTAAGCATGTTCTGTCTTCAGTCTCCTAAGGCGATATCCATCAGACTTGTTTGGCCACAGTAAGAAAAAATACAGACAGATTGAATGGTGAGTAAACACACCGGCTCTCTTATCATTCTGGTCGCGCGTCTTAGCCGTTGGGGGAATAGTAGGCGCAATCATTTTCGCCCTAATCAACATTATCATAATTAAAAAAAAAAAACTGTTCCTGAATTAAGTAGCCAGACTACCGAAAGCTATAGTGTCTGCTGGTCTATGTAATGACAACAATGGCAGAATGCTGCCCTGCGCGTTTATGTCTGATTGCGGTAATACCTCTTGGCATTGGTATTGTGTCTTAAACTTATCGGGCAGCCTATGCTGTTAACACATCAACATCTCCGACGGTGACATACTGTTCTTTTCAATACATTCCAAGTCTTCGTCTAGACTGATACATCTTATAATCAGTGACAGACGTTGAGTGTATGACTTTGTAGGGGTAGGACTGTGAAATACACCTTGATTTAGCTTAACCTACACACTGACATATTTTGGACACATATTTTCATATTTCAAAATAAGATATCTATTAACCGCTGCAGGTGTTGAGGTCCGTTTTGTCTGAATCCACAGTGCCGCCGCCGCTGCCACTGTTGTCTTTGGGCCCGTGTGTGGAGGGAGAGGGGATGGATGCTGGGGGGATGGGGGCATCGAGAGCTGCCTGTCTATGTGATGGGCGCAGAGCATAGAGGCAGATAGTTGCAGCAGCAGACAGAAAAGGGGAGAGGGAGGATGGGACTGGATGAGTCAGGTATCCGCAGGGTCAGTCGGAGAATAGTGGCGCTGAATGGACGCGGTCATAGGGGTTAGGGTGGGATTCAAGCGCTCAAGCGCTAACCATGCGATCAGCAATGTGCAGTCTGAACGAAGGCAGCAGTGCTCTCTGACAGCAAGGCTTCTCCTAGCCCCTTGTGGACAGCGACTTGCGGTGCACCCCGCCTGACGCACCAACTTTATGCTTTAGCCTGATCTAGTGTTTGTTTTAGTGTATGGGAAGCGTCATTTAATTGAAGCATTTCGTGGCAGACACTGAAGTGGCTGCAGAGTGGAAGTGTGTAGCCTTAAGATGCATACCCAAACCATTATTTTCAACGTTACAGCTGTTAGCTCACTAATTCTCAAATAATAATCCATGTTGGTGAAAGGATGTCAAGTTATCATTGTTACTGTAATTCAGTGATGTTCAGATAATGGCACTAGGTTTTGGCAAAATTATGCAAATGAATTAAACCAGAATAAAGCTGATTCAAGCAAATGTTTGAGTCTTAAAATAAGAAGTGAAAGGCATAAAATCCCTTTGTTCTATTTGAAGAGGTCAACTCTGCAAGAAACATTTCCTGCTCCAAGGCAGATAAGGCCAGACTGAAGCGTACATGTACTGGCACATGACAAACACATGCACGCACACACACACTCACACACACACAGTCTGAAAATGTAGGTCAGTTGTAGTGTTTACTGTCACAGAAAAAGCAATTATTTGATCCCTTCTCTTGCTGAGTATCTCTGCAGTACTTTGCAGCAAAGGGAAGCACATTTCTTCCACCCATGTGGTGCCTTATCTGCACTGTTCAGGGACGCTAACCGACCTTGCTTTGTGAGGCTTACAACTCAGATTCTCTGTGTGCTTGTAAGTGTGTGTGTGCGTATGTGTCCATGTGTTTTTGCACGTGCCCGTGTCTGTGTGTGTTTGACACTTGTCCTCACATGATGGTGGAGGCGGCAGGGATGTTTAGCTTGATGGGAGACGTCAGGATTAAGCAGGAATATGTCTCTGTGCTTCCAGACTATACTATAGACTAATAAATCTCTCTCTCTCTCTCTCTCTCTCTCTCTCTCTCTCTCTCTTATGTGTTTTGGGAAGGAGCATTAAAGAAGATGGGGAGATAGAATTGTTGAGTCTGTTGATTTTGCCTGTCATTGTCAGCTAATAATAATCTGTGTTTGTGTGCATGTGTGTGTGTGTATGCATGTGTGTAGGAGCAGGTGTGTGTGCATGTGACTGTTGCAGAAGAGGGCACAGCAGAGACTTCAGGCGTCTGAACATTTTGCTTGCACGTCACATTTATTTTCATTGTGGGTCTTCATTTTTTTCTCCCTCTTGCTCAGTGTCTGAGTGTGCCTTCCCTCCAGCACCTGTGTGACCTGTGTGTGTGTGTGTGTGTGTGTGTGTGTG